>CAJQZJ010032648.1:7138464-7162828 GCA_907164525.1 Lophiomys imhausi | reverse complement strand
TGTATTATTCTATAGTGCATTATAAACACTGGATATATTCACAAGGAAGCATCAAGCCATATCACTGTATTATTCTATAGTGCATTATAAACATACAGGCCACTTGAGCCATAATGCTTTTTAATTTTTATTTATATTCTGTGGGTGTGAACTAAAAAAAAAAAAAAAAAGAAATCATTTCCTGTCTTCCAGCTATGTTAGTGACGCAGAAAAAGGGGGTGCAGGAAGTCATGAATATGTGAACCCAGGGATTTAGTGTTGCTAGACTGACTACTATATATACATAAACATGATTGGCATCTAAAATTGTTCTCATGTGACAAAGTTTGCAATATTTTATGACTAAAATGGACTTGATTGAAAATGAAAAAAAAATCAGGTGAAATACTTTAATTTAAAATTTAAAAAGATAAAGTAACATATGTTCAGACACACCATTTTCTGGACACTCGTCCGTTAATTTTGCCATGTTGGAGTTGAGTGAAAGGGTAAAACTGAGCAAACACAAAATTTGGCTCCCTCTAGTGGCTCAGTCCTAGATGGCACTAGCTTCTTAGAACAAATCTTAAGGGTTCAGTGTCCCTTAGGTGTTTCTGTAATTGTTGTATGTTCACTGTAGGTAGAACAAGGTTCCATAAAGATTTGGCATTTTATTTTTATTCAAAAATAAAGTCACGTCTTTTCAGTATACATAGGAAGCCATTTCAAAACTACAAAAGTAGGTGATCATCATAACCACTCTCCTAATAAATTACTATTCAAATTTTGTTGAAGACACTTGTCATTTTCAGTGACTCTTTAAAAACATCTAACAGACTCTTCCTAGATGGAGTAGGAGAGGTCTGAGGTGGCCCTGTCCTGCTCTCCTTTAGTCCTTGGTTTTCACAGACTTGTTTAAAGACCCACATTATCTGTTTGGTTCATTTTTTTTTAGAGCTGATTTCCGGTGTTAGTGGACTTTGGATTCTCACATAATTCATTTCCACTTGAAACACTCTGCAATCTCACATAAAATGGCTCCTGTCTAGGACTTACAAAGAGTCGTTTCCATAGACATCACTTTTCTTGTTATGTGTCAAATAGTAGAACTGTTCAATAGGAAGCTTTCTGAAAAGACAAGGGATTAAATTGAATGTATTTTTACAAAAATACAGCACATCCATGAGATAGTAAAGGACAAATAGGTGAATACAGCCAACAATATATAGAACTTTTAAACAGAATATATATATTATATATTATAGTTATATACTTTTATATATAAAAGGTGATGCTTTAAATTAGTTGTAAAGTAAGAGTTTTCAGTAAACAGGATGGGAAACCTTAACCACCTCAGCTCTTTACAAGAGTTAATTTCAGCTCTAGTAGGGCTGGAGAGATGGCTGCTCTTCCAGAGGTCATGAGTTCAATTCCCAGCAACCACATGGTGGCTCACAACCATCCATAATGAAATCTGGTGCCCTCTTCTGGCCTGCAGATATACCTGAGGACAGCACACTGTATACATAATAAATAAATATTTTTTTAAAAAATATTCAGCTCTAGTAAAGCCTAAAGAGCATAGGAATGGTGGTGCATGCCTGTATGTTCACAAGCAGAATGGCAAGTGGGAAGACTGCAAGTTCAGCTTAGGTTACATAAACAGACCTTGTTTAAAAGCTGAAGATATGGCTCAGTGTTCAAGAGCATGCACTGCTCTTGCAGTGGATCAGAGTTCAGTTCCCAGCACGCATCGGGTGGCTCACAACATCTTTGGCCTCTGTGGGCAACTGCACTTATCTGCACATACTTACAAACAGACATGCACCATATACAAAATCTAAAGAGAAAATACCCACCTCCCTAAACAACATCCAAGAAGGGGTAAAACTATACAAATAATTAAATATTTTCCACTGATAAATGGATTTTTTTCTGCTTTTTTTTTTTGGGGGGGGTTGTGTGTGCATATTCATGTATGTTTGAGACAGGGCCTCTGTTCACTGCTGAGAACACCAGGGAGGCTGGACCACGAGCTTCCCGGAAGTCTCCTGTCTCTGCCCACCTCTTACATAGCAGTGCTAGGATGGCAGATGCATATGATTGCATCTGGCTTTATGGTGGGTTTGGGAGTTCTAGACTCAGGTCTTGTGTGGCAAGCGCATTAACTACTGAGTCATGTTTCTAATACAGATTTTTTTATATTTCATATTTTGACTATAAATAATAAAAAAAAATAAGTAAAAATATAAGTAAAGTAAAAAAATAAGTAAAGGATAAGAGCTGAAAAAGAAATGCAAAAGCTGTTGCATAAACACAAACAAAAACCTATCTAACTAACAAGTAATCAAAGAAATATATTTTCAGAATTATGGAATTAATGGACTCATAGAATGGACAAAAACTGTATAGCTGGAAAACAGTACAGAGGCCTAAGCACAAGGAAATGAATGCTTTTAGACACTATTACAAGAATAGAAATTATTTGGGGTCACATATTCTACATTAAAAACACTCAGATATTATGACCCAGAACTTCCACTTAGGATTTGTTCTAGAGAAACATTTGTGATGAGCTGACATAGCCCTCTAGACAGCAGTTCATTATAGCACAGGTAAAGTATATGTGTCTCATCTCTGACCCATACATATTGTGTCTATTGAGATTAAAATAAAGTGGATCCATGTTTACTATCTGAACTGTAAAGAAGAAAAAAATCCAAGTTGTTTAATACATGATCCTGTGAGTCACTACATTAACAACAACAACAACCACCATATATTTTCAATGGACACCAAAACATTGTTACTAGTAACCAATAGCAAAAGATGTGGGTTGTAGGAGGAGACTGATGTGGTAGTGGTGCTTCCTTCTCAGAAGGGCAGTGGGATGCACAGGTGTAGTCAAAGGAGTCTAGGCTTCCTGGGTAATGTTTTTATGTGAGCTTACTAAGCACTGTGGCCACTCAATGTCTTCTGAACAGACTCTATTTCTCCAGTGAATGTGTATTCTGTATCTCATTACCAAGGATAGTTACTCACCTGGCAAATCAAAGTCTGATGCAGAAGTGGATGATTGCTGGAATTTAAGGACACACATTGGCACTCCGAATTTTATCTTGCCAAAGGGCAAGATCCAAATGTGGGAAAGTAAGCAAAATGAAGGCCCTGTAACTAACATACCTCTTAACACCATACTCATGCTACCCATGGTGCAGTGCTCTCTTCCTGAGAGGGAAGAACTGAAAGGGGTTTTGTGAGCAGCAAATCCATTCAGATGTCTGTTGTACTCTACAGAAGCCACCGACTGTTAGCCATTTGACTTCTCAGCTTTTGCCCTTGCTAATATGACTTCTGTACTCTTTAAACTGGAGAACTGCAGGGTTTGTGGGCTCACCTTGCTTCAGGTGTATCCAGAAAGTAGGGCTAGGATTAGATATGACTCATCCAATATCCCCCACTCCCACCCTGGGCTCCAATTATGAGAAAATTGGCTTCTAAAATATTAGAAAAAGCATGGGATGTATAGCAGTGGCTTTATTCCACTTGTCATAGCTAATGGTTGTGAAGAGCCAGGGAAGCCAAGCATCTTGCAATCTGTGGGGGAAAGAATTACTTGGCTTCAAATACCTTCTTGGAAGACATTAAGTTAGAATCTGGAATAAATTACATAGGCTTTTTTCCCCCCTTGGTTGGGCTTCTATTAATGACATATGGTTTTCTTTTTTTATTGTTTGGTTCTTGCCTGGTGATAAAGTTTTCATTTTAGACATAAGGAGCTTTGATTCATTTAACTTTTAAGTACCACCACCATTACCATTAAAGACAACCAAGAAAAAGTTCACAAATCCTTTAGTTCCCATAGTACCATAGATCTGTTTAATGTCTTTATCATTTCACAGTAGCTTACTGAAGAATCCATTTACTTTTTTTTAAAATAGAGAAATCAACAATTTTGCTACTTGATTAAACTTACAAATAAAAGCATTTATGAAAGTGAAAACAAGACCACATATTTTCATTACTGCTGATGATATTCTTTTATTGTATGGATGAATTTGGAGGTGACTGACTCCACTTAGAATTTCTGAAGCTTGCATACTATGGTTAGGTGAATATTGTTCAGAATCCCTTTAAAGAGCTTTACTTAGATGTAGTCATGTCAGGAGGAGTCAGAGGAGCAATCATGTCATCTCCATGGCATGATGGACTTGCTCTGCAGATAGTTAACTTTCCCTGAGCCTTGCTCTTTCTGTTTCCTCACTTCAAATAATCTCACCATGACATGTCTCTAAGGAGCAGGTATCTGTTTTTCTTCAGTAGGGTTAGTGAAGGAAGAAGGACCCTACCCTGTCCTAGTTTGCTGTCTGTTGATGTGATAACCACTGACTGAAAGCAGCCTGGAGAAGGGTTTATTACATCTTATTGGTTAGAGTCCATCATTAAGGGAAGTCAAGGGAGGAACTAAAGAAAGAATCTAGATGGAGGAACTGAAGCAGAGACCACAGAAGGGGAGCACTGCTTCCTGGTTTGCTCCTCCTGGGTCAGGCTCAGCTTACTTCTTTATACAGCCCATGGCAACCTACCTAGAGTGACACTGCCTAGAGGGCTGGACCCTCCCACATCAACCATCAACCAAGAAAATGCTCACAGGCCAGTTGGATAGAAACAATTCCTTAAGTGAAGTTCCCCTCTCACAAGTGATTCTAGTCTTTATCAAGTTGACAAAAAATAACCAGCACACATCCCCACAGGGAGTGGGAGTGCAGCCAGACAGCCCGACTGAAATACCCTCTCCACTCAGGGAAAGTTCCAAGAGCAATGAACTGTTTGAGGGCTGGCCTATCAGAGACCTGGAAAATATTTTGTGTAAAAGGCTCTTTAGAAAGAAAAACACTAAGAAAAAACAGTCTTTGTTAGGGAAGAAGATAAATCATATTTACAGTTGTTTGCCAAGCTATTTCCAGTATGCTAGAGACTGAAAGATGTTTTTAAGAGAAAAGTATGCTAAAACGACAACCTTGACATAAAAAGGCACAAGAAAAACAGACACCTTAACTTAGACTCTGGGTCAGAGAAGAGTGATGTTTCTAAGGAGAATAGTTCTCCCTCCCCAGGATCTTAGGGCTGTGTCTGATGAGATCAATGAACCTCTTCATCTCATGGATTTCTCTGAATACTTAAAACTGGCCTTTTTGACTCTCTTTCAATACACTGGAGTTCTGTGTGAGTATACCTAATTCTTTTAGAATTCTGTGCATTTTCAATATACTAATGTTGGGAACCACAGCTGCACAGTCCTCAAAGAGCTATATCCTGGTTGCTAAGCTAATGCTTGCTATGTTCAAGTCATGGAATATAAAGAGTAAATGGATGAATCAATACAATGAACAGGTGGAAGCACTTGGGGCTTTAGCCTTAAACAAACCTGGGGTCAAATCCCTGGTCTACAGATTTGCAGTGGCTGACTCAAGTTAAGAATGACAGCCCCCTGTTTACAAAGACATAACCAGCTACAGCCTAGTTGAGTGTTTGTGTGGGAGTGGAGTTTTTAAGGTCTGTGGAATAAGTGTTGGATCTTGAGGTCCTTACTTCCTGTAATGTGTACTGATGTCTGAATCTTCCTGCTTGGTCTCTGCTGGGCCTTGTTCTTATTTGTTGAAGCTTAGAGAGGGTCGATGGGTGCACATGGCCCTATTATTAACATTTTACTTTCTAGTCATGGCTTATCTTTCCTAATCTATTTCGTTTATATGCTTTAGAATAAGAAGAAACTAGTTACATAGACTGTTAGTAAACTAGGGAACTGGGAGTGTTAGATAAGGCAGGAAAGAAAGTCAGCTCTGTGCCATGGTTTTATGGATTCCAGTCTGGGTAAATATAATAACCTTTAGCAAATAATGTGTCATTTAATTTGCTGCCTTTTTTTTTAACCTAGGGCCTTGTGCATGCTAGGATGAACACTGAACTATATCTTGAATTGTTTTTTTCTTTCTTTTATGTTCCATTTTGAGGGTCTTTCTTACCAAGTTGCTCAGGTCTTGAATTTCTGATCCTCCTGCCTTAGCCTCTTAGTCAGCTTGGATAGACCAGGCTCCTTTAGTTTTGTGTTTTAAATCGTCTTGCTGAAGCAATGACTTTACAGTTTATTACTTGAAAATATGAGCTGGCCAGTTAGCCTAGTGGGTAATGGTGCCTGATGCTAGGCCCGACCAGTTCCTGGAACCCGCAGAGTAGATGCAGAGAAGCAATTTCCAATGTTGTCCTCTGATCTCCATCTACCCCACTCCAGACACATACAGAAAAAAGAAAAACCTGAAAGTAGTGTCCTGCAGACTCAAATATACTCTAGTAAAGATTGGTGAGCAAACCAGAAAACAGAGTCTCAAACCAAGAGCACCTGTGCATACTGGGCTACCCTTCTGCTCAAGCAAAAACATTTTTAACTTAATCTTCTCCTTCTACCTTTTATCTCATTTATCATAATTTTTATTTTATGTATGCGGTTGCATGTGCTTGCATTCCTATAGACCTGTGTAGTCTACAAGGGGGAGTCAGGTCTCCTAGAACTAGAGTTACAGATGGCTGTTAGCTGCCATGTGGGTGCTGGGAACCAAACCCAGGTTTTCTGGAAGAGCAGCCAGTGCTCTTAACTTCTGAGCCACCTCTCAGCCCTCATTTGGTTTTAGCTGAGTGAGGAATTAATCAAAATTTCTAATAACAATACTTTAATATCTCAGATAACAGCAACATAAAACAAAACCTACAGAATTACCACAGACTTACCTCACAATCGGGAAGCACAGAAGTAGTTTTTCTATGTGTCTTTTCATAAACAGTAAAAGAAGTCTAGAAACAGACATGTCAACAAAGAACTAACAGTAAAAACAAGAAGTGGTTAATGAAGACCTTATGTGAATGTGAATGCTGGAACGTTCACTTACTTTGGCCAGGTCTCTCCACTAAATCCATAATGCTGATGTCCTTTGCACATGACACAGGGAGGCTCACATTTTGGCCTGTGTTCTTCAGGAAAGGAAACTGGAATAATGCCACCATATTCCCTTTCGGCACCCCATGGATGCCTGCATTGTGGCAGTGACTCCCTCAGCTCCTGATACCTGTGAGAAAGGACAGACTTCTGACACTGCATGGCTGCCTCAAAAAATCCCTTTTGTTTCATTAGGATTTTAGGTCATTGTTTCATAATATATAATTCTCAAATTATGATACACTCTGGTTATTGAGATATCATGTGACTTCTGAAGCAATGAGGTTAGTCCTCGCTCACTACAACTGCTTTATTTTGTCAAAATAGCTTTATTGAGATGGAACTCGCATGCCATACAATTCATCCATATTAGTTGACCCACAAGTGTGTACCACATGTTAATTATAATGACTAGAGACAATTTTATATTTTCCTGATCTTAAAAAGAAGCCCATGTTCTTTTGTTATTGTTCTATTAAGGAACTCACCTTTACCTAAGGAACCCCAAGCACCTACCTTCGTTATGGACATTCATATAAATGGAACCATATACTATGTGGTCATTGTGTTGGCTTCTATCACTTAACACAATGCTTTCAAGGTTGATGGATTGTGTGGGATGAATCAGGATTTCATGCCTCCTAATTGCTGTACACTATTCTACCAATGGATACTCCATTTTGCTTAACCATACATTAGTTGATAGATATGTGGTTTTTAATAATATTCCTATACTAAATTAGCATTTTTTGAGTGCTTGATTTAATTTTCTATGGAGCATTATCAAAAAATGACTAATATGGCTGAACCATATGTTAATTTGTATTTAATTAGTTGGGAAACTGCTGGGCTGTTCTATAACAGATGCCTCATTTTACACTCCTAAAAGCATGGTATAAGGGTTCAAAATTTCCATATTCATGATAACTCTTATTATTTATGTTTGAAAAAGAATTGTAGCCATTTTCAAAGAAGTGAAGGAGTATGTCACCATAATTTTATTTTGCATTTTCTTATTGACAACAGTACTTTTTGTTACTACTACTTCTTTGAAAAATATCTATTTGATTTTATATTTTAAAATTTTTTTCATTTCTTAGTTACAAGTTCTTTTTAAGTCCTAGACACAAGTCTCTTATTAACTATACTATGCAAAAATATCCTCATTTTCTTTACACTTTCTTTTTACTTACTTGAGAGATACTTGAAAAGATATTTGAAATATCAAAGTTTCTAATTTTGATGAAGTTAAATTTATTTTTACTTCTGTTGCATAGATTAGGAAGTCACATATAAATATAGTACAAATCCAAAAATCATAAAAATTTACTCAAGTTTTTCTCTCTATGAGTTTTATAATTTTAGTTCTTGCTTTTATATCTGTGTCTCTGAATCATAATGAGTTAAATTTTATGTGTAGTATAAAGAGTCAAAATTGCTCCTTTGTACTTGGATCGTCCTGGTATCATATGTTGAAGAGACTTGAGTATTGTGAAGGAATAGTACTAATACTGTCAAGGCATTACTTGCTCCCCAACAATTCAGCGAGGTTCCAAGGTTGACAAATGCTATGTGATGGTGGGGCCTCTGGAGGGAACTGAGGAATAACTAGGAGAATTGAGGGATTGAGTTCTCTATGTGGGTCAATGTGTTGCTGAACAGAAATAGCCTAAGTCTAAATAAAGTCAGAGGCTTAAGAGTGCTACCTCATTCTAACTTGGGTATTTGGATAATTTTGGGAGATTTGTAAAGACTTGAGTAGAACTTAGTTAATTACATGTGCATCTCTATTTTTGGAGCTGGTATGGAGGTCAAGAATCTGTGAGCACAGTGGAAGAGGGGTCACAGTGAGAAGTAAAGTATAGGAAAAATGCAGAGCCCTCTTCTGGGGGCTTCCTGTGCACTGTGAGAGTGTGGGGAGGCGGTCAGAGACACGGAAGTGCAGCTCCGAGAGGCATGAGCTGCTGGGTACGCCTATCTGTCAGCACTGTACACGCTTAGAGCATCCTCCAACCCTGTAGTATAATATGCTAAGTATAATAGAGAATTAACACTCAGGACTGTTTTACAAATGGAACCAAACATCACATAAAATTGATAAACAATTACTCAGTGATGGCCCATGGACCTACTGTTTTGTAAATAGTATCTTACTGGAATACTGCCTTGCATTTATGTATGACTAGTCTGTGGCTGCCTTCACCCTGTAACAGCAGAATTGAGTGTCTACGATGAAACTGTAAAGTACAGAATATTTTGTCTGTCTCGTTATAGAGAACACGTGCTAAGCTCTGCACTAACCAAGTTTAGGAAAGCTTGATGACCATTGCTTTGGGGTCCTGGCAAACAGCTTTCAGAGTTTTCCCCCTTTCCCAGCTCTGATTATGATCAACACATAAGGTTTAGGGGACATGACAAGGGAAAATATTAAACACTTGTGATTAATGACAAGCTAAGCTTTAATTTTTAAGTTTGTAAAGTTACATTTAAATCATAAATGAGTCAATTTCTCAATATCTGACCCCAGTAAATTACATTGTCCCAGAAGATGAGCCAGAAAGAAATGTTAATCAATCATGTGTACTGGCACCCAGTGAATCTGGAAAGATGAAAAAAAAAAAGTAAAATAAGAGGTAATGCCTAAATCAGCCTTGACCTCTTCCCTGCCACCCACCCCCCAAACCATATGTGTTGAATGTTCTTAGTTCAATAGTTCTGTCTTAGCCTCCCAAGTGCTTGAATTACAGGGATAAGCTGCTATGATTATCTGTAGGTGATGTAAAGTACTCTGTCTGACTGCCTTGTCCACTATGAGAAGAAGAGTTGGCTGGTGTAAGAAAGTAATTGTATATTACCATTAAAATTGCCAAAGCAACTCAAAATCTGCCCCATTTTGCAAGGGTGTGCCTATCTCCATGCTTCGAAACTAAGATTCTGAAAGTTAGCCTACACCGGGACTTTGATTCTTCTTCACCATCAGGAGGAGTGACTCTTGAAATACCGGGGCTTTTTGCTTTCCATTGTTTTGTTTTGCTTTGGCAGAAACCCTGTGGTTTGGGCTGAGAGCCACTGACTGGAATTTGTTTGGAGCAAGCAGGTATGACAGAGTGGAGAGCCTGCTGTTGTCCTGGTGGCACTTTCCAGAGCATCCAGCACACTGAGGGAAAGAATATTCTCTAAGCTGTGTCATGCATGGATCCTTATGACGGAGTTAAGGGGAAGGGCTACAAGACCACATGGTCATGCTGGTGTTGACGGGGGACTACAATAGGAAACAATTCGCACAAGATAAAGGGGAAAGCAAGGTTTAGTTATGAGGAGCCAGGCATCAGTGCTTTTAATGACCTCTCTTACTTTATGGATAGCTGACCATATAGGCACTTAATTTTCTCAACTGTGTTTGTTTGTTTTAAAAAGCACTGATCGTGTCAAACATCTATTTACATAATTATTATAAGTAAGAGTGTTTTGCCTGCTTGTGTGTGCATCACATGTGTGCCTTATGCTTGCAGGGATCAGAAGATGGCGTCACACTCCATACAATTGGAGTCACAGATGGCTGTGAACTAGCAACTGAACCTGGGTCCTCTGCAAGAGCAGCAAATGCTCTTAACCCTGCCCCATCTCTTCAGCCCTGAAACAAATTTTCTTTTGCAAAGAGCGTGTTTATAAATTGAAATAGCTTCATCAAGTCTGATCAAAATGACAAGAACCTAAATATAAGAACAGAGTCGTGGAGAACCAGTGTTGGGTCTGAGACCTTTAGGGACTGACGAAACTTTAAACCCTTTAAGTGCTCCAGGCTTGGGGATAATGGCTTAATACTTGACACGTTTCACACTGAAGAGCCAGAACCAGCAGGTAGAAGTTGCAAGGAAGAAAAAGTGTTCTGAGAAACAACTCAAAGAAAATGATCTATTGGGGCAGTCAGAAGTGGGAAGGTTTTCTTGTGTGAGAGCAGTGTACCACCATGGAAGGTTCTTGTTTCATTTTGACTATTGTGTTATGAGAGTGTATATATGCCTGAGTGTATGTATGCTGCACGGTGGCTGCAGGTGCCCTCAGAGGCCAGGAGAGGGCACTGGAGCTTCAGGAACTGGAGTTACTGGTAGTTACGAAATGCTTGATATAGGAGATGAGAACCAAACTCAGGTCCTTTGGAAGAGCAGCAAGTGCTTTTTGCTGCTTTACTATCTTTCCAGCCCCACTCTGGAAGTGTTTAAACTGAGGTAAGGTGGCTTCCTGTCTAATTCCCTAAAATTAAAAAAGTTTGTGTATGTTTCCACACACATGTGTGAGGCAAGAAGTTGATGATAACTGCCTTCCTCAATCACTCTCCATTTTATTTTTGAGACATTGTCTCTCACTGAATCTGGTGCTTACTGATTTTACTAGACTAGCTAGTTATTGAGCCCCAGGGATCCCCCTGTCTCTGCCTCCCCAGCACTGGGGCAACAGGTTTACACCCCCACATGCTTTTCTATGTAGGTACGGGGGATCAAGCAGCTTCATGCTTGTGTGGTCAGCACTTTGCCAGCTGAGTGATCTACCCATCCTCTTCTACACAGAATTGTTAGGGATTTGGCCAGGTGAATCTAGAAAAAACATAAAGCAAGAACACAACCACACAAGGTATGTTTATCATAGGTGAGATGAGGGTAAAAGTTCTCTGACATGGCTGTCACGAGGAGCAAGAGCTACAACAAAACACAGGGTGCAGGGATTACACAGCAGTCATTATATTTGCAGCAGATTCCAGGGGTGTTTGGGGACTTGCTGGTAGATATGCTATTAATGCATGCCACAATATTAAAACAGATTAATCTCCAAGTGGAGGAAGGGACCATTCTAGTGTTCCAGAACAGAGCTGGAGAGGTAACTTGGTGGTACAGTGTTTGCCTAGTAGACAAAAGGTCTGGGTTCAGTCCCTAACAACATAGACATACTTAAAGAATGCACTGAAAGAATTTAATGTCTGCCTTCTTAAAGTACACAGCAATGTAGTTTTTCTCAGTTTTAACAGATTAACTATGCAGTTTAGTTATGCTGTGCCTTCTATTTCATGTGGTAAATGGGAGAGCTAAAGTGTTTGTGTGAGTGTCATAGAAAAAGTCACCAATGTAATGAAATCTTTCTTTTGCATTTTCTAATTTTTGTTTTACCTGTCTTCCGAAGCGGTTGGGCGAATAGTTGTTTCAAGTGGGGTATGCAGCTGATTAGAGTAATAGGTGTCTGACAGGATGTCAGCTCCTTCAAGATCCCTGCAACAGCAGGCCTTGCCATTCATTACCTCCATGCTTCTTGCCTAAAAAAGGCAGTCTGAGGAGTAAATAAATAAAAGATCAACATTTAGTTTGGGGAACCGTCTTGGTTAGTATCGCAGCGATTCTGCCTTAGGTCAGACAGGAAACGCTTTCTGCTGCCAAAATTCTTCAACTCATCGATGCACAAACTCCAGAGGCTTATTTTCTCACTGCCTGTGAGGGTCTGTGGATTCTGTCAAGCCTGTAATAAACGGTAACGGGAACTTCTGTGGAAGGTGAACCAGTAGTGATTCCCCCGAACTACAGTTCTCTGGCCTCAAGTCTAACACCCTTCAGGAACAATCGGGTGACTTTTACCCCGGTGGCCTTCACTAACAGGTCAAGAGCCTCTCCTCTACAGGCTGGGCGGATTCTGGAACGGAACTGGTTCACAGAGCAGTTAAACTGGGTGGTGTTTCGCCCCCATCCCCATTGGGGACACTGGGTTCCCCGCAGCCCAGCCGAGGCGTCGCACGCACCTGGCACATCTGCCTGGAAGCTCGGCCCGACCGTGCCTCCCCTTCTTGTCTCCGGAGCTGGCGGGTCTCCGCGGGGCGTGGAATTTCGTGGTCTTCCGCACCTGCGGGCCCCGGGAGCGTGCGGGCAGGTGCGGGAGAGGAAGGCCAGAGGGCCGGGGGCCGGCCGGCCTGGGGTGGCGGATGAGGCTGCCTGTGACGGCGACGGTGACCTCGCACTAGGTAACACATCCTGAGGGTGGGGCGCCCGCGTGACGGCCCGGAGCGCAGGCCGAGGAGCGGCGAGAAGCGCCCCCCCTCAGGTTGTTTAGGGAGCCCGGTGTCCCCAGAATTGGAAGAGGGGCCGGCCGTGAGGCAGGAGGGCTCTGCGGCTAGGGGGAATGTGGAAAAGAGGGCTTCTCCGCCCTTGACCCACGCCAGGTCCCGGGGACTTGGCGCCTTCGAGCCCAGACCCGGCCCGCGCCTCTTCCTCAGCTACAGACTCGAATCCACCCCCGCGCCCCGCCCTTTTCAGGCTTCAGCTCCGCCCCCGCCGTAACCCCGCCCACCGCCTTCTCTTCCCACCCACCCACCGCCCCTCCCCCCGCGGTCCATTGGCACCGACCTAACCCGAGGCCCCGCCCCCACCCCGCCATAGGCTGACCCAGGGTGCCCTCTGGTGGCGCTGGCTTGCCAATTCTTCCCTCCCAGGACTCCGGTCTACAGTTGTCCTAATGCTTGAGTGAGCTTGCTTTCTGAAGTCCGAGGGGAGCAGCAAAAGCTCGGGTCCTAGGAAGGCGAGCAAGCAGGTCTTGGTGTACGAACAGATCGTTACAGTCTGTTTGCAGTATGAGGTGCGCTTTAGGCTCGGCAGTTACAGAAAAGCCCGAGATGCTACATACCCTCTCCTAGCTGGCGGCTCACCGCTTTGAAGACTTGGAGCTACTGGTAGCTAGCCTGCCCAGCACTGGGTTAGAAAAGGGGACAGTCTCAAGCCCTAAACCAACAGGATGAGGAATTTGGGACCGGGGCCTATGGGAAGAGAGGATGGAATTTCTCCTATCACGGGGATTTAAAAACTTGTCTTTCTTCAAATCAGTACAGCCATGTCTGGCTTTTCTCAATGCTGACGTTGCTTTCTGCAGAATTGAATTATAAAAAAACTGGTTTTCAAAAGTCTTTCGAATTTATTTCCAACGTTGTTAGGATAAAGCGGCGGAGGTACCCTGGCAGGTTGGGGCCAATGTGTGCCGCTAAGGTATCACACTCAGGGAGCGAGGACATGAGAGATCAGGAGGCAAAACAAGACAGAGATCTGGGGTGGCCAGAACCTTTTAAAGGGTGCGTGTCACAGTGGAAACAGTTGGTTGACAGTGGAAAGGTGTGGTACCTTTGAGGGGTGAGGGGGGCGTGTGTGATGTAAGCTGCTGCAGCTAAGCTGCTAAAAGGCGGGCTGACAGAGTTCCCAGTTTACACTTCTACTATAAAAAAGATGAGATAGAAAAAGTGAGGAGGCAGGAATGAGGGCGTTGTGCTCTTTAAACTACTTCTTGTTGTCTGGGGGTGATGACGAAGAAAGCTGGGATGCTGGTCAAGTCCTGGGAGACCTGGCCGTTTGACTAGCTCTCCAGTCTCTGTGGACCATCTGGGTAGCCCCAGGGAAGTACAGGCCGAGTCAAGAGCAGTCTGAGGCCGGACCACCCAGGACTAGCTGCTTTGAAGCTGTTCAGGATTCAGATTTTGAGGGAACACCAGGACTTGCCAGGATGCTGGAAGAGATATATATTAGAGGTAGAAGATAGGAGTTAAGGAGTTTCATGGGGAAGTTTTCTTAGGTGTGCTTCTGAAACTTTTAGGCCCGTGGTCCGAGTAGTTGAGGGAGGGGAGTCCCAGGACCAGAAAAAGGGAGCGAGATCCCACCCTCAGGAATAAGCAGAATAGGCAGGTGGGGGAAACAGGCTTTTGGTTGACAGGAGTACTTATCTGGAGTCCATTTGACCCATGAGACGTGGTAGATTCAAGTCCATTCCCTAAAGCTTACAAGAATTTTTTTAAGCTTACAAAAAGTTTTAGACACATTAGCATTACCATTGTTTGTAATCTGTACTGAAATCCACATTATAGAAAAGGCAGTAAACTCACACCTTAGTGTCATAGAAGCTTGGAAAATGATTTTGGGTTAAAAGCATCAATGCTGGACACATCTGAAGGACACATTGAACCCATGCCGGCTCACATTAACTGCCCTTTGTCAGGTGATACCAAGTGCAAGCTTGGCACTTGTCATGCACCTAGAACACCCCTCCCAGCTCATAGCTAGACAGCACTCCCTACCTCTGAGCAGGGCCTTGAGAAGCTTCCCTTAGAGTGGAAGGCAGGAAAAGGACAGTCCCCTCAGAAAGGGACGTGGGGAAGCCTGCAGTCACTGGTACCCACAGTGGCCCAAGACAAAAGGAGAGTGCAGGAGGAAGGGCGGTTGAATCTCGATACCTAAAACCTGAGAAAACTAAGGCTTCTGGAAGCCACTTGAGGGAAGAAAGACAAGCACACTACTGAGGAGCCAAGAAGGCAGTCAAATGATGAGGACAGGAAATCTGCAGTCCACCATGCTGGCTCCACCCAACCTAGACCTCTTTCTGAAGGTTCTCCAGCTAAACAGGACAGTGCCAAAGAAAACTGAGTCCACATCCTTTATAAGCCCTCAGAAAAAGAGCCCTTTACATGAACAGGCATGGTCTACAAGAGACCATGGACATGGAGTCAAAGACACTGCTTCTGTGAGGAAGGCTGTGCTGCAGGAAAAGGCTGAGGACTTGGCAGCCCTGAGGAGAGGCTGCAGGGGCAGGTGCTGGGGCTGGGGCAGAAACTATCAGGGCTGGCCACCATCCTCAATGCCCAGTTGGAGGTGCCCTTTCTAGGCTGCACTAGAACCTTTAAGGAGCACTAGAAGACACTACAGCCCCATACCACTCGACATGAGCTCCCTGTGCAGACCCATCCACATTTAGGGAAGCAGCCGGGAGCTCCTAGATCTGAAGTTGGCCCGAGAGAACCACCGTGCAGCTCCTAGGTGAGCTGGGCATCCCCTGGATGCCTGTGCACAGGTGCTGGGCCTGCTGGAGAAGCTCAAGGATTTGATCACCAAGAACAACCTGGAGGCTCTGCAGGATCAGCTGCCAGGTGCTGGAATTTTCCCTCCTAGTAAAGGAGCAGCCTTAATAAATCAGGAAATCTAGGAAGAGACCCAGGGCACCCCTACCTTCAGTCAAGGGTACTTCAGTCCAGATGCCCTTCAGGGACCTTAGTCCTCTCCCAGGACAGGATGAATCACAGAACAGGTCCAACCTTTGAGTTCCTCAGGCAGCCTTGTCCTGCCAGTGTGTGAACATCTCCTGGCTGCCTTTTCGGTCTATTCACATCCCCCCTCAGGCCTATCCACAGGACTGAAGGAGCTAGGTGATGAAGTGTTTTGGAAATCTTGTGCACTTTTTTCCTATATTTTCCACTTGGGACATCATTAGCACTTCTGATTTCTGGTTTTGGTTTTGAGACAGGGTCTCTCTGCAGAGACCTGGCTGTCATGGAACCAAGTGACCACCAGGCCCCCGGCCCCTATCCTTGTTGCTTTAAAAAGCCTTAATAAATTCTGATTTATGTGTGTTTAAACAAAACAAAACAAAACAAAACCCCCACGTTTTTGTTTTGTTTTACAAGACAGGGTTTTCTCTGTAACAGCCCTGGCTGTCCTGAAAGTCGCTTTGTAGACAAACTGGCCTCGAATTCAGATCCACCTGCCTCTGCTGGGATAAAAGGTGTGCACCACCACACCATGCAGGAACACTTTTTAAGACGAGTGCAGAAGGATAGAGACTACCTGTGGAGCAGAAAGGCAAAAAGCTCACTTGATCTTGATTTTTCAGTAAGAACAGACTATGGAAAGAGGGACTTCTTTCCCTCTGTCCAGAAGACTGGATGTATAGGAAATAATAAAAAGTTACATTGAAATCTGTTTTGTGAGTTTATCCCTTTTCTGAGCCTGGCAACAAAGTACAGTGTGTCTAGACCTAGTAGTAGCTCTACTACTATGGCTAGATTTTCACACATGAAGAGAACTGAGAAGGCAACTGAAGCCTTGATTGCTGCTGGTAAACTGACAAATCTATCATTGGCCTAGTCAACCCCATCAGAGACCTGAGAAAAATGAATTTCACTGGAGTATATGGGAAGTACAGACTTAGTATAGGAAGTGCTAGAAGGCTGCTATTGTGATTTAAATGTGCAATGACCCCCAATGTTTGACATTATATAACTTTTGGGACATGGAGCCTAGCTGGTAATCGTAGACCATCCATGGCAGGCTTTGGAGGTTATGATACTCAGCCTTGCTTTGGGTCCTGTTCTCTGTTTAGTGTTCTACCTGAGATGTGATAAAGCTCAGACAGGTGCAGCACATTTACATTAAGTGGCCCACATACCCTTTAAAAGGTCCCAGCCACCAGGCTTGCTCTCTCCATTTCTCTGTGTGTGTATTTCTCCGTCTGTCTTGTTTCTTCCCTCTGTCTCTGTCTTATGCTCCTACTCCCATAAACCTCTACCATTAGATCTGTTGTGTGGTATGATCTCTTGGTAGCACACCTTGGCCCCAACCTGCCAAGGTACTCCTGCTCTACAATCAATGTCTGTCAGAGAAACGGGGCGAAACGACTGAAGATCGATGCTGTAATGTATGGAGAGAAAATGGGAACTGTCCAGGCAGCCACTGGTATGTCATTTCTTAGTTTTGGAAGCTGCAGGCCCTGTACTTCCTATAAAATCAGATATATTTATCCCTCTCAGGTCTCTGAGGTGGTTGAAGAACAGATAGCTAGAGTCTCATAATTAAATTTTGAGTTGTTTAGGAGTCAAGAGAGTGTTATAGATCTAAGAAGATACTTTTAAAATTGTGTTGCAAGTTAGTATGAATGTTGAGTCAGATATAGACCTTTAAACTCATGGAGATGTTTAGATAGTAGAATGTTAAAGTCAGGTACCAAATACATGTGGACTGGTCATTGGGAATGTATGTTAAGCCATATAACCCTCATAACTGTGGCCTAATTACCTCTGTTGTACTGTATTGTATTTATTATTATAAGAGAAAGAGCCATTTGTTGGACTGAAAGGGGAAACTGTAGGGGGAAATAAGATATACCTTAAACTTAAAAGAAAAAAAAAGGGAAGAGGATGGGGGGTTGAGGGTGGGAGGGTGGGACTGGAGGGGGAATAGGGAGGGGACTGCGATTGAGATGTAACTTGAAGAAATAAAAAATAAAGGAAAAAAAAAAGACCATGATATATTGTCTTTCTAAAGCTCTCTCAGCTCGAGGCCCTGGCATGGCCGCAAGGCTCTTTCTCCTAATGAACCTCATTCTTGAAAGGAAATTATATGCCAGCTTCTTCTCACGAATCAATTATGCTTTTCCCCCACTTTATTATGTTTAACATACATTTAACCTAGAGTTGCCACAACTTCCCTAGTGTTAACACCATCCACAGGCATAAACCAATGATGAATCTTCATCAAATATATCTCAACTGTCAGGCTCAATTTCTTCCCAGGAACACTGAAGCCATAGGTAAAGGGACTCACTTTACAATGATTGCTCCCAGTTATCAACCCCCCCCCCTCCGTGTTGTGATAAATAATTGGATTTTTTTAATGGTGTAAAGCTTATGTAAGGTCTGAGGATCTAAGAAAATGTTTTAGGGCCTAAGAAGGTGTTTTAAGGTGTGTGGGGGGAGGGGGAGTAAATGCAAGTAATAAAGGTTGGAGGATGTGCAGCTTAGGTGGTACAAAGTGATCTAAGGTATATAAAAAGAATAAAAAATGTTTAAGATTTCTTTCCCTCACTTGTGCTATTGTTGAAATAGGCTTCAACACTGACCAATGGTGTTCTGAGAAGCTGTTAGTCTAGCTCTGGTTAAGCACTACCACTATTACAGTCAAAAGATCAAGACTTTAAATCTTTGGTGACCTTTGAAATATAGACTTAAAGTGCTTCTCATAATGCTAAAAACCATTGAGTTCCTATAGAATCCTGTCTCTTTCTCCATTTCCTTGAACTTCTCTGAGGTTTCAATGTTCTCTTTCTCCAATGTCTGAAGGTACATCATGACCTGCTAGGCTGTCGACTTACCGGCTTGCATAACCATTAGTTTGCATTTCTTAATTATCCTAAACAGTTTATGACAGTTAGTAGTAAAAGGCCAAAACAACACATTTCATTTTTTTTCTTTACCTCCTAACCATTCCATCCCATTTCTCTGGGGTGGGGTGTCTTATATAACAGTCCCTCATGTCAGTTGAGAGGTCGTATGAGGGCCAAGAGCCTCTTCATTCATTGGGGATCTACGAAGCAGTACCATCAGTGAAAAGTGTCTCGTTGCCCGGGAGAGAGAACTACTAAACAAACAAACCAATAAGCATACAATAGATAAAAAAGACTAAAAAATAGAAAAAAATATAACTAATATATAAAAAATAGATAAAGAATAAAAATTAAAAATAAGAAGTCTATGTCCAAGTTCCCTTTGGTGTGTTAGTTGTAGTATCGATACCTTCTACTATATAGCTAAAATCCTACTATAAGTGAATAGATGCCATATGTGTCCTTCTGAGTCTGGGTTAGTTCACTCAGGATGAGCTTTTCTAGTTCCATCCATTTGGCTGCAAATTGCATAATTTCATTGTTCCTGATAGCTGAATAATATTCCATTGTATAGATGTACCACAGTTTTTTGACCCATTCTTCGGTTGAGGGACATCTGGGTTGTTTCCAGTTTCTAGCTATTACAAATAAGGCTGCTATGAACATAGATGAGGAAACTTCCTTATGATTCCGTGAAGAGGCATTTGGGTGTATACCCAGAAGTGGTACAGCTGGGTCCTGAGACAGAGCTATTCCAAGTTTTCTAAGATATCGCCAGACTGACCTCCATAGTGGTTGCACAAGCCTGAATTCCCACCAGCAATGGAGTAGGGTACCCCTTTCTCCACACCCTCACCAGCATGTGCTGTAATTTGAGTTTTTGATCTTAGCTATTCTGACAGGTGTGAGATGGAATCTCAGAGTCATCTTGAGTTGCATTTCTCTGATGATTAAGGATGTTGAGCATTTCTTCAAGTGTCTCTCGGCCATTAGAGATTCCTCCTTTGTGAATTCTTCTCTATTTAGCTCTGTCCCCCATTTTTTGATTGGATTATTTGGTTTCTTGGCATTTAATTTCTTGAGATCTTTGTAGATTTTGGATATTAGCCCTCTGTCAGATGTGGGGTTGGTGAAGATTTTCTCCCAGTCTGTAGGGTGCTGTTTTGTTCGAATGACAGTGTCCTTTGCCTTACAGAAGCTTTTCAGTTTCATGAGGTCCCATTTATTGATTGTTGATCTCAAGTCCTGAGCTGTTGGTGTTCTGTTCAGGAAGTTGTCACCTGTGCCAATTAGTTCAAGGGTTTCTCCCACTTTTTCTTCTAGTAGATTTAGTGTGACCAGCCTTATGTTCAGGTCTTTGATCCACTTGGACTTAAGTTTTGTACAAGGTGATAAGTATGGGTCTAACTTCATTCTTTTACAAATGGACATCCAGTTGGACCAGCACCATTTGTTGAAGATGCTGTCCTTCTTCCATTGTGCCGTTTTGGCTTCTTTGTCAAAAATTAGGTGGCCATAAGTGTGTGGGTCTATTTCTGGATCTTCAATTCGATTTCATTGATCTACTGGTCTGTTTCTATACCAATACCATGCTGTTTTTACAACTATTGCTCTGTAGTACAGCTTGAAATCTGGGATGGTAATACCTCCAGATGCTTTTTTTTTTTATTGTACAGGATTGATTTAGCTATTCTGGGCTTTTTGTTGTTCCATATGAAATTGAGACTAGCTCTTTCCAAGTCTATAAAAATTGTGTTGGTATTTTGATAGGAATTGCATTGAATCTATATATTGCTTTTGGTAGGATGGCCATTTTTATTATGTTGATCCTACCTATCCATGAGCATGGGAGATCTTTCCATCTTCTAGAGGCCTCTTCCATTTCTTTCTTCAAGGGCTTGAAGTTCTTGTTGTACAGGTCCTTTACTTGCTTGGTTAGAATTACCCCCAGGTATTTTATGTTGTTTGTGGCTATTGTGAAAGGGGTTGTTTCCCTTATTTCTTTCTCAGCCCATTTGTTTGTTGTATAAAGAAGGACTTCTGATTTTTTTGAATTAATTTTGTATCCAGCCACTTTGCTGAAGGTGTTTATCAGCTGTAAGAGTTCTCTGGTGGAATTTTTGGGGTCGCTTATGTATACTATCATATCATCTGCAAATAGGGATAATTTGACTTCTTCGTTTCCGATGTTTATCCCCTTGATGTCCTTTAGTTGTCTTATTGCTCTAGCAAGAACTTCAAGTACTATATTGAAGAGATATGGTGAAAGTGGACATCCTTGTCTTGTCCCTGAGTTTAGAGGAAATGCTTCAAGTTTCTCTCCATTTATTTTGATGTTGGCCACTGGCCTGCTGTATATTGCCTTTATTATTTCTAGGTACGGCCCTTGTATGCCCGTTCTCTCCAGAACTTTTAGCATGAAGGGGTGTTGGATTTTGTCAAATGCTTTTTCTGCATCTAGTGAGATTATCATGTGGTTTTTTTCTTTCATCCTGTTTATATGATGAATGACGTTGATAGATTTTCGTATGTTGAACCATCCCTGCATCCCTGGGATGAAGCCTACTTGATCATGGTGTATGATACTTTTGATGTGTTCTTGAATTCGGTTTGCTAGTATTTTATTAAGTATTTTTTGCATCTATGTTCATGAGGGAGATTGGTCTGAAGTTCTCTTTCTTTGTTGGGTCTTTGTGTGGTTTAGGAATCAGGGGGATTGTGGCCTCGTAGAATGAGTTTGGCAATGTTCTTTCAGATTCTATTTTGTGAAAGAGTTTGAAAAGTATTGGTGTTAGCTCCTCTTTGAAGGTCCGGTAGAATTCTGTGCTAAAGCCATCTGGCCCTGGGCTTTTTTTGGTTGGGAGATTTTTAATGACTGTTTCTATTTCCTTAGGGGTTATAGGGCTGTTTAATCTGTTTATCTGATCTTGATTTAGCTTCGGTAGGTGGAATCTATCAAGAAAATTGTCCATTTCAGTTAAGTTTTCAAATTTGGTGGAGTATAGATTTTTAAAGTAGGATCCAAATATTCTCTGGATTTCTTCAATGTCTGTTGTTATTTCTCCCTTTTCATTTCTGATTTTGTTGATTTGTGTTTTCTCCCTCTGTCTTTTAGTTAATTTAGCTAAGGGTCTGTCTATCTTGTTGATTTTCTCGAAGAACCAACTCTTGGTTTCATTGATTCTTTGTATAGTTCTTTTTGCTTCTAAGTTGTTGATTTCTGCCCTAAGTTTGATGATCTCCTGCCTTCTGCTCCTCTTGGGAGTGTTTGCTTCTTTTTTTTCCAATTCACCCAGTTTAGCTGTTAATTCGCTAATATGAGCTGTCACAATTTTCTTTTTGAAGGTACTTAGTGCTATGAACTTTCCTCGTAGCATAGCTTTCATTGTGTCCCATAGGTTTGTGTATGTTGTGTCTTCATTTTCGTTGGATTTTAAGAAGTCTTTGATTTCCTTCTTTATTTCTTCCCTGACCCAGTGGTCCTCTAGTAAAGAGTTGTTCAATTTCCATGTGAGTGTAGACTTTCTGTTGATTCTTTTGCTATTGAAGTCCAGCTTTATTCCATGGTGGTCTGATAAGATACAAGGGGTTATTTCAATTTTCTTGTATCTGTTGAGGCTATCTTTGTGTCCAATTATATGGTCGATTTTGGAGAAGGTTCCGTGAGGTGCTGAGAAAAAGGTGTGTTCTTTTGTGTTTGGGTGAAACGTTCTGTAGATATCTGTTAGGTCCATTTGGTTCATAATCTCTGTTAGACTCATTATTTCTCTGTTTGGCTTCTGTCTTGATGATCTGTCCATAGTTGTGAGTGGGGTGTTGAAGTCTCCCACTATTAAAGTATTTGGATCAATGTGCGACTTAAGTTTTAGAAGCGTTTCTTTTATAAATGTAGGTGCCTTTGTATTTGGGGCATAGATGTTCAATATTGAGATGACCTCTTGGTGTATATTTCCTTTAATGAGTATGTAATGCCCTTCTCTGTCTTTTTTTTTTTATTAACTTCAATTGGAAGTCTATTTTGTTTGATATTAGGGTGGCTACTCCAGTTTGTTTCCTGGGTCCATTTGCTTGGAAAACCTTTTCCAAGCCCTTTACTCTGAGGTAGTGTTTATCTTCAATAGTGAGATGTGTTTCTTGTATACAGCAAAAAGATGGGTCTTGTTTACAGATCCAGTCTGTAAGTCTGTGTCTTTTTATTGGCGAGTTGAGTCCATTGATGTTGATGGATATTAGTGACCAGGGGTTGTTATTTCCCGTTATTTTGGTTTAGCTGGCTGTCTTGTGTTTCTCTTTTGTTTAGTTGCTGTGGAGGTTTCTATTTCCTCTGTTTTCTTGGGTGTAGTTATCTTCTCTGTGTTGGAATTTTCCTTCTAGGACCTTCTGTAGGGCTGGGTTTGTGAGGAGATATTGTTTGAATTTGATTTTGTCATGGAATATCTTGTTTTCTCCTTCTATGTTGATAGAGAGTTTTACTGGGTAAAGTAGTCTGACTGGGCACCTATGTTCTCTCAGACTTGTAGGACATCGTCCAGGCCCTTCTAGCTTTTAAAGTTTCTGAGGAGAAGTCAGGTGTGATTCTGATGGGTCTGCCATTGTATGTGACTTAGCCTTTTTCTCTTACAGCTTTTAATATCCTTTCTTTGTTCTCTACATTTGGAGTTTCTATTATTATGTGGTGAGAGGAGTTTCTTTTCTGATCTAATCTGTTTGGTGTTCTGTAAGCCTCTTGGATTTTTACTGGCATCTCTTTCTTTAGGTTTGGGAAATTTTCTTCTATGACTTTGTTGAAGATATTTCCTGGACCATGGAGTCGGGAGTCTTCTCTTTCCTCTATGCCTATAATTCTTAGGTTCTGTCTTTTCATTGAGTCCTTGATTTCTTGGATGTTGTGGGTGAGAGATTTTTTAGCCTTCTCATTTTCTTTGGTTGTTGTACTGATTTCTTCCATCAAATCTTCCATGCCTGAGATCCTGTCTTCCATCTCTTGCATCCTATTTTTGATACTCACATCCATAGTTCCTGTTCTCTTCTCTTGATTCTCCATTTCCTCTTTTAACTCTGACTGTGTTTTCTTTATTGTTTCCATTTCTATTTTCATGTCTTGAATGGTAGTGTTCATTTTGTACATTTCCTTCTCCAGTTTGCTTGTTTTTTTCTGGAGATCATTCATTGCTTTATCCTTTTCCTGTTCAAGCTGGGTCACCTTGGCTTGGAGCTCTTTAATGATGTTATTCGTTGTTTTGACTTGTAAAATTGTGGCTTCTTTGAATTCCTTCATAGTTTTAAGTTCTTCTTGACGGGACTTTATCACTTTCCATACTGTAGAATTGTCATCATTTACATGTGTTTCAGTTGTCGTGAGGTGGTTCGGGCTGGACGGAATAGCATTGCTTTCTTTTGTTGGAGACATTTCGCTCTGTTTTTTTTTTTTTTTTTTTTTTTTTTGGT
>CAJQZJ010032648.1:7126911-7138364 GCA_907164525.1 Lophiomys imhausi | reverse complement strand
ATTTTTTTTTTTTTTTTTTTTTTTTGCTGTCTTCTGGACTTGGGTCCAAAGGGGGCACTGTGGACCCAAGTAGGATTCGAGTTGCCTTACTCCACCCCTATAAGGAGAGTCATTCAGTCCCTCCTCCCAGGTGGAGACCTAATTAATTCAGGTGGCGGAGCTGTGTACAAGTAAGCTCTGAATCACCGCTGGAAGGGCCCTTACTAGTACAAAAGTTTGATATAGGACAGTTTCAAATATCTTGCAGTTTACCCGGGGTTGGTTCCTGTAGGGGGTAAATCTGCAGTTCAGCTCCAATAGCCTTGCCACTCCCGCGGCTTGGAAGCTGGCCAGTGACGTCACAGACTGCGATCTGAAGGCACTTTGCAGCGGAGCTACTTCAATTCCAAGGGTCGCAACCTTTCGCCAGATAATTGGATAGTCTGTGTGAGACCTGGGAGTGCCCAGCAGGGTGGGGATTATCTCTGGGTGGTTTCTGAATCTGACGGCTGGGTATTAGGTTGGAACGTACCGGGGATTTCTCCTTTTGGGGGATGGGTTATCCCGATTCCCAGGTCCAGAGGCTTCCTAGTGTGTCTGAAAGTTGGAAGGGGCGTCCTGCCCAGGCATCTTCCGTGGTCCCTGTGTAGCTGGGTGAGATTTAGAAGGGGTCGTGCCCTTTATACAGCGTCCTGCAACACTTGCCGCCTTGTGACTGTTGACCCCGAAATCAAAATACGACCGCGTCGGCCACCGCCATCTTGGATCCCTCCTATGTCAGGGTCTTAAATGGAAGGAGCAGTTTCTCTTTAAAACCTAGGGAGGAGCTTCATTATGAGTGAGAACAAAAGACAGGGGGCAAGAAAGCCACCAGCCATGAAAGAGTTGGGTGGATATGGGTGGGCAGGCACAGGCCAGAGCAGACTCTTTAGAGAAATCCCCAAACAAGGGAGATATATGACTTCTATAACCTTTCAGGGTAGCTGGACATTTTACATCATGTGATTTAGGTCAATATGGCACACATGACAGTGAGCATAGGAGAGCCAGATACTGGTTGAGTACCATAAATTAGGAGCTGTAAAAGCACAACCCAAGACAGCTCCTTACTCTCTGTTCAGAGGTAGAATGGCAGGGGATCATGGGTCACAATCTGAATTTTTTCTTTTTTTCCAGGCTGTGGATCTGACCTCTTAAGAGTTATGGCTGTCATAAAGGGGCAGGCCTCTAACAATATGGCTATAACCTCCAGGGGGTAGTGTATTTATGTCTTAATTTTAATTCAGGTGAATGTTGTTAGTTTTCAAACCTGGAACCAATAGCTGAGGTTCCTATTTAACATATCAAAGCAGACAGAGGTTCTCCTTTGATCCCTACCTGCTACTGGGCCCTCCTTGTTGGCATACCCTGCCCCCTCTCCTGAGCTCTTCAGCTCAGGGGGCTGGGCTGCCCTTCCCAATATAATCTATACATTTTGGTTACCCACCTTGTATACCTTCGGCCTCCTGGCTGCTGCACTCTCCTCTGCTGCACTCTCCTCTCCTCTCTCCCTTCTCCCCACATGGCTCAGTTCAGTCTGGTCATGTCCACTCTGGACTTTCCTAGATGTCCCTGTCTCTGGCTGTGCTCTCCCACATGTCTATAATAAACTTTCTCCTCCACCATACCTAGGAGCAGTCATGTCCTTTCCTTTTTTCTTTCTTTTTTTTTTTCCATTCAAATGTAAAGGATAGAGAAATGTATTCTTTTTATCATTGAGTTTTTTTCAACAAAATGTAAAGGAAAGGGACACTGTCTTATCTTTCTATAACAACTGTTCTTCGGAAATGCATCTCTGTAGAGAAATTTTTGATTTCTTTAAAAAAGCATAGAAAGAATGTGTTTTTATTTTAATCCCAGGTGTGGGAATGTGGGGCTGCTTCGGACTGTATGCAGCATCTGACTATGATTTACTTTGTGCTCTAGTAGAAGAGTGGTTTTTCCAGCTGCAGATAATTTCTACAATTGTGTGACATTAGGGATTCTGGCAACTTTTCAGAGGGTACATATATTCGAGGGCTCCTGAAAGGCAAGTCAGTGGTTGTTGGTTGTTTAGGGGTTTGTTTGTGGTTTGTTAGGAGCCATGGTCAAAGAAGAAACAAAAGGAAAGAAATTAGATTTAAGGGTTTTCCTAATTCCTCTCAACCCTCCTTCCTTGCTTTTCTCCTATCTAGTGTTAGACCGTGAAACTGAGGAGAGGTGGGGGATAAAGGGTGGGAAAAAGAAGAACCCGCAAAGTAGCTAAGAGCAGCTACACATCTCCTCTGAAAGGCTCTTAGGGACAATGTCAGGAAGGGGTGGCTCTACATGTCTGACCAACATCTGATGCCTAGCACTTGTGGTTTAAGTCATTTGCCTCAGCACACCAACCCTGCTGCTCATAGATATCCTCAGTGACTCACTCCTTAGGTATTCAACGGCCACTGATATCATCAACACCCTCGCATCCCCTTCTACTTCAGGCAGTTTCATCTCTTTCTCACTTGCTAACTTTCCTACCCTAGCAGTCCTTCACACATGGAAGTAAAATTTAGGAATAATAATAATAAAAAGCATGCCTAGAATATTGTGTCTGGGTTGACAAAAGCTCCCGATCATGAGATCATTTATCTTCATCTAACGAATTTGTAGGACATATATAATAATTTAAAGTTTGAATTATAGCCGATAACCTTTCTTTTAAATCTTATAGAGACCTTTAATGGGGTGGCATTTCATAAATGAATTAAGTTTTTGAGGGAACTTCTTTGCAGACAAGAATATTTCTTAAATAGAGAAAAACTGCATCGTATTCCTTGCCTGGAAGATGTATTAGAAAGCTCTGTCAGTACTTTCAAAAAATTGCATTTAAAAACATGAAACTTTGTACCTTGTTGGTTTCAGGACATGTATCTACTCACTAGGAAGACAACTAGTAAGCACGCACATTCTGCTTTGGAAATCACACTGGTAATGAGTTAACTGATCTTCCCCTCCATCTTTAATTGATTGAATTTTAATTACCCTCACCTCCATCCCCTCTCTCACCTACTCCCTCATTTCTCCCCCGTCAGGCCTTACTCTTCCTTTCTGTGTGTGACCCATTGAGTTTAATTAGAGCTGTTTGAATGCGCATGGCCGGAGGCTGTTTACTGGAGCACAGGCAATTTGTCAGTGCCTAGCCACTGAAGAAGGAGATATCCCTTTCCAGCAGCTATCAACTGCCAGTAGTCCCTTAAAGAGTCTTGGGGCCCCGGGGGCGCTTTGAATGCCTTGTTAATAAGATTTTTTGTTCTCTGGAGTAGTTGTATTAGCCCATTTTCTATTATTATTCCTGGATATAGCAGACTGGCTACTTTTTGTTTGTTTTTGAAACACTATTTCTCTTTGTAGTCTTGGCTGTACTAGAACTCTCCATGTAGAACAGACTGGCCTCAAACTCACAGAGATTCTCCTGCCTCCTCCTCCTGAGTACTGGAATTAAAAGCGTGTGCCACTATGCCAAGCTGACTGGCTAAGTTTTAAAGACTAGAAAGAACCCAATTTACTTCTCCATGTAAGAGATCATGCAGTTTTTTTTCTATGTCTGGCTGCTTTCACTTGCCAAAATATTTTTGAAGTTTATCCATGTTTTGGCTGATAATAATATCTCAGTTTTTTGTAGGACTGAATAATTTTTTGCCATATATATATATATATACCATAGTTTATTAATTTATATAAATTATATGTACCATAGTTTATTAATTTATATAAATGTATGTATGACTTGTGTTATGTGTGTGAGTGTGGAATATATATAATATATAACTTATATATAATATATATACAATATATTAGCATATTTATTATATTATACATTTATATATTCTGTATTATATATATAACACACACATATATATCCCACTTACACACACAACACAAGCCATACATATAGTTATATCAGCAATATAAGTTAATCAACTGTGGTATATGAAATACAATATATATGATATACATACAATATATACAGTGAACATGGACACACAGATATCCTTAAGGGATGGTGATTTTATTTACTTTGAATAATGGCTAGAGGATGGATTGCTGGGTCACAGGTAACTCTACTTCTTTAGAAATCTCCACACTGTTTAACATACTGGCTATAGCATTCTACATCTCGCCAATAGTGCACAGGTGTTTACTTTTTCCCACATCTTTTCCAGTCTTTATTCTCTTTCACTTTTTGATGAAAGCCATCCTAACAGCAATGAAGTGGTTGGTATCTCCTAGTTGTTTTGACTTGTATTTACTGGATAATGAATGTTCTTTGGTACTTTTTTATATTGCCATTGGCTACTTTTGTGGCATCTTTGAAGTAGTGTCTCTTCAAATATTTGCTCACTTATGTGTGTGTGTGTCAGATGTATGTATGTGATATATGTACATGTTTATGTGTGTAGTATATATGGATGTATGAGTATGGTATATGCACACATATGTGTGGTGTATGTTGTTGTGTGTGTGTGTGTGGTATATGCATGTCTCTGTATGGGTTTCTTGAAACCATGTGTGAGTGCTCCCAGAGTCCATCAGGTGTCCTCCTCTATCATTCTCCACCTTATTCCTTTTAGACAGAGTCTCTTGGTGAACTAGGAGCTAGGCTGTCTGTCCACCTACAGCACTGGGCTTATAGGGACAATATGTGGTCACACCCAGTGTCTTAGGGTTTCTATTACTGTTAAGAGACATCATGACCAAGGCAACTCTCATAAAGGACAACATTTAATTTGAGGCTGGCTTACAGTTTCATAGTTTTAGTTCATTATCATCATGGTGAGAAGCATGGCAGCATCCAGGCAGACATGGTACTGGAGAAGGAGCTGGGAGTTCTACATCTTGATCCTCAGGCAGCAGAACCAGACTGGGTGCCACACTGGGTATAATTTGAGCATGTAAGACCTCAAAGCCCACCTCTACAGTGACATACGTCCTCCAATGAAGCCACACCTCCTAATAGTGCCACTCCCTATGGCCAAGCGTTCAAACACATTAATCTATAGAGGCCATACCTATTCAAATCACCACACTCAGCTTTCTACTTGGGTCCTGGGTTCTGAACTTGGGTTCTTTTGCCTGATCAGCAAGCATTCTTACCTACTGAGTCATCTCTACAGTTCTTCTTGGCCCACTTTTTAATCAGATTTTTATACAATTAAAAGAAATCAATCTCAGAATTCGTATGGAATCATAAAAACTAATAGCTAAGGTAATTCTGAGAACCAAAGATCTGGAAACATCGCACTCCTTGATGTAACATTATGTCAGGAAGCTGTAGACTGGAAGCACTTCTTTCTGGCACTATAATAGATATGTACTAGTAGAACAAAATAGAGAACCAGAGACAATTCTGAAGTATATGCCAACTGGTGGTTAACAGGGCATCAAAGGGACACAGTGTGGCCAGCAAGCTATGTTGGTCCCATTTTCTCTCTGGGACCCTGGACTATATAGTGGAGAAAGGGAAGCGAGAAGCAGCATGTGTTTCTCTCTCTGCTTCTGACTGTGAATACAATGCAACCAGCTGCTTCAAGCTCTTGCTGCCTTGATTTCTCTGTCAAAATGGACTTTATCTTTGAACTGTGTCTTAGTTACGTTTCTATTGTTGTGAAGAGGCACCATGACCAAGGCAACTTAAAGGAGGAAGGGTTTATATAAGGGGCTTACAGTTCCAGAGAGAGTGTCTGTGGACAGACAGCAGGCAGGCAGGAGACAGGCAGGCAGGGTGGCACTGCAGCAGTAGCTGAAAGCTTTCATCCGATCCCCAAACAGGAGGCAGAGAGAGAGGGCCAACTGGGAAAGGCCTAGACTTCTGCAACCTTAGAGCCCACCCCAAGTGACACACCTCCTCCAACAAAGCCACACCTCTTAATCGTACCCTAAGAGTTGTAGCAGCTGAGGACTAAGCATTAAATAAATGAGCCTATGGGCACCATTCTCACTCAAACTGTGAGTCAGACAAGCCCCCCTCCCCTTCAACTGCTTTTATCATGGCAACTGAGGAGAAAGTAAGATAAGTGCCCACGGTGACTCATTCCTGTGCCACCAGCACTGGGGAGGCAGAGGTAGGGGTCAGAGCTCAAGACCAGCTTGAACTATGGGAGATCCTACCTCAAGCAACAACAAGATCAGCGCTTGTGGAGAAAGGAAGGGTGGAGGACAGGACAGATGTTTACATCTGTCTGTGTTGAGGGCCTGATAAAACGTTGGATAATCCTGGATCTGGGGAGCAGGCATATTATGTCACAGCAGTGCCAGGTTTGGGTGGAGGTGACCTCGATACTCCTCCCTCAATCTTGTGTTAGCTATAGAAAGGCATTCAGAAGGCCATGGAGCTTGGTGTGGTAGAGGCGGCCTGTGCCAGGACTGTTAGTTTGGGCATTTGTTAATCTTGCCTTGAAGGGGACCTAGGTGCCTGGTGTCAACTCTGATGCAGAAATTTCTGTTTCTACACCCTGTTGAGAATTTGTTAACATTGTTCTTAATAGCGAATCAGAGGAGACCCTGCCACCCTGTCCCACTTCAGCTTTTCCATGCCATTGCTCTGTGTTTTATAGTGTTAGGGTGAGTGTTGGGCACAGACCTAAGAAGTGGAGAGAGAATTGTTTCCGTTAAGGAAAAACACTTTAGAACTGAAGTGATTTAGGGTGGTGGGCAAAGCCATGCAAGGTAAAAGCTGTATGAGGTTTGACTGGCAAGTGAGAACCTCATGCATCAGAGAAGTCACCAACTTCTGTGATGGATAATTCCTGGCTCCTTGCCAGCCCCAGTCCTCCATCAGCCTGCTACTGTTGCCCTCTAGCTGTGCAGTGAAGTAGGGCATGGCCAAGATTGACAGGGAGGGGAAGAAAAAGGGGCAGTAGTTAAAATGCCACCCATGCTCAGATGGAAATCCAAGAGGGGTAATTTACCATGCTGTGTTTTAGTTAAAGGAGAGAGAGAGAGAGAGAGAGAGAGAGAGAGAAGGGGTTGTATTTTCTAATCAAAGTAATGCTTTAGTTACTGAAATGTGAGTGGCTTCATTGAAAGGGAAATACATGGTAATTAGGTCACCAAAATACATTAAGAAGAAACTAAGAACGTGTTTGCCACATTAGAGATATTGTTAGCTCCCGATAAAGAAAGTTCATAAAACAAAGATTCTAGCTCAATAGCTGAGCATTTATAGCTCTGTGAACTCAGTGAGAATCCAGCTCTAGAAGAAACACCATCTTTGCATTGGATTGCAGATATTTTAACACAGAAAGAACCTTGCTTGCGCTCAGAGGGCTCTAACCTGCTTTAAGCAGCCCACCTTTCCTGGAGGATGTGTTAGGCTCAAAGAGATGTTTACTTTCACCTTCTGTGAACTGTTAAATGGAGGAGAATATATACCCTTTTAAAGTTAAACAACCATTAAGGGTATCAACTGAGAATTATATGTGCAGTGAGCTGTACAGAACGCAGGGCTACCTTGAGGGCCTTTTGCTGTGATGGAGACTGTCATTTTAGTTTAAGAGTTTAAAGTCGTACAGATGTGAAACGTTTTCTGCCCCCTAGTGTTTAAAAATAATTTTGCAATGTTGGCTCCAGTTATCGCTTTAAATTACAAGGGGTAAAGACAATTATTTTTGAAAGTGTGAAAATTATGTGATGCAACTGCCATAGATAATTACCTTTATTGCATATTTTACAAAAAGGGAACAATAGATTCTGCTTTATCAATCACAACATACCAGTGCCTAGAAATCTGGGCAAGAAGTAAAATCAATTTTGTGATATTTTCCCTTGAAGATTAAAATAATTTTTTCTATTTCCACAAGGAGAATGTTAACTTGACATTACTCTGGCTATAATTTAGTTCCATTCGTGATTCTAATAGTGATTTTCCTGTTCAGTTCCTTTCATAGTTTAGTTTCTAGATTGAGGATGAGGACATGGGTAATAAGTCTTGCTATTTCTTTAGCTGCATCTGCATTTAGGATTATATGCATCACATTCATTTTTTTTTGTGGGAGGAAAGTGCTATGTTGCCTTATATAAGGAACTTTTTTCATTAGTTATCCTTGGGTATCTTTTTCGCTCATTGCTAATGTAGATTTTTCAGACATCAAGTGCAAAGTTTTCAATTTTAGTTGGCCGAAATATGAGATAGACAGGAAGTAATGTAATGATGCACATTTGAGAATGTCAACATGTTCTCAAGGTCAAGAGAAAGTGTTGCAAAACAGCACATGAGCAATCATAGATTTTCTTCTCTCCCTCCCTCCCTCCCTTCCTTTCTTTTTTTTTCCAAGGCAGGGTTTCTCTGTATAACCACCCTGGCTGTCCAGGACTTGCTTTGTCGACCAAGCTGGCCTTGAACTCACAGAGACCCACCTGCCTCTGCCCACCGAGTACTGCGATTAAAGGTGTGTGTCACTATGCCCTGCACTGCTTTTCATTTCTTAAGAGATTCAAACTAATCAGACTCTGTTGTCATGACTGTTTCTAAATGCCTTCTCATATCTGACTGCTCACAGAAAGCTGCACTCTCCCAGATATTTCCACGCCATCAGTGAGATTGGGACCCAGGTCAGTGCAGTGTGTCAAGAGCCGTGAGTGAAGAAAAGGGGAAAAAAATGACTGGCAATACAGCCTCCTTTGAGACATGTTTAATGACATTATAGAAGAAAAATGTTTAGGTGAAAAGTTTTTACATTTTTGGGTAATGGAAGAATCTATAATAGAGGCCAGGCCTCTTGAAAACCACCAGCTTTGTTGTTTTCATGAAACGGTTTTTTGCATAAATAAAACAAAACTTCGGGTGTGCTTCCATTGTATCAGCGTGTATATAATAAATAGAATCAGACTCCAGAAAAAGACTAGTGAAATGTGTTTAATCTATTGAATTGTATGCTTATAGGAGGTTAAGATGATAAATGTTATGCTATATGGATTTTTATCACAATAAAAAGTTATTTCAAAGGGCAAGCAATATCTCCCCAACTTAAAGAGCACAACAGTGAATGAAACATGCAACAGCTGATAAATGTGGGAACTTCACGTAGACTGGGAATAATGAAGAAGGACTGGTGTTCGTTGGGTAATATTTTCTAACTGAATCCTATTGAGCATACAGCTACAGCCATCCATCTGGGGGAAGGGGCTGGGGCGGCTACTACACTTCAGGCTGGTGGGTCAGGGAACACTGGTGATTTATTTTAATTGCTTTAATGTCTTGTTCCATTTCCTGAATAAGATCTGTAACAGACTGCAAATCACCCAGAGAGTGCAGGACCTCTGTAGGTAGAACACACCTCTGGCCATTGCTCCCCAGTTCCACTTGTCAGTCACTGAGATTTCCTGGACCTCGCTGGCCCACCTCTACTGCTGAAGCACAATGGGAAGTTGGACTTCATAGACAAGAGCACTTTGAGAGCTGGGGAGATGGCTTAGTTGGTAAAGTGCTACCTGTTAAAACAGACATAATCATTATAGTGATAAATAGTCACACATTTTAGGAAGGAACGATTGAATTAAATAGTTCCCAATAAGGAATTATTTGGACCTTCAGGGAACATTTGGGAGTGTCTAGAGACATTTTGGGTTTATCACAATTGTAGAGTGGTCCTATTGGCACATAAAAGGAGAAAACAATAGATAGAAGCTATGTGTACCGCTGAACAACCTGTGGTGCACAAATAGTCCCCCGCCTAAACTCAGTGACGCCCTGTTGTCTAGTGAATGGGACAATTAGAATGTGATATGTATTTTATATAGCACAGAAGTGAGCTTGTGGAGGTTGCCCATCCAATAGCCACACCCTTGCCTTTTTCTTTCAAGGTAATAGTGATTAAGACCACATCCTGGAATGGAAGGACTGCATATTTCCTTGTCCTATTTGCACAAGAGAGTGGCAGTTTGCACAGAAGATGAAATCACTGGTTAGTGTTCGAAGAGAAGTTTCTTTGAAATAGTGAATCTCTTTGTCTTGCCTCTGTTTGTGCTCCTCCAAAAGAGGCGTGGTCATTTGTTGGAGCCTAATTGAAGGGAAGATGGCCAGAGACTGCATCTCTGTTTACTGAATTCTCACACCAGCTTTTTTTTTTCTCATACATTTTTATGTGAGAAGAAAGATTTCTTGGTTGGAACAATATTATTAGGTTTTCTGTTGCATGCATCTGCGTCCAAATTTGACTCGTCTCTAGAAATTTTCATAGATTGGAAACAGGCTTTTCTGATGAAGAAATTTACTTAGACACAGCTACAGAAAATATTTCAGTCCATTAATTATGCAGTGTGATAAATTCCTAACTTCTAAAGGAGAGGTACCATGCGATGTCCCAAGCACATCTTTAAGAAGGATAAAAAAAAAAAAAAAAAAAAAAACACAGGACACAGGAGCCAGTACACCCACTTTCTGGCCTATTTCATTTCTTTGGTCACAGTTAGGTGAGCACTGACCTTTCATTTTTTTCTCATGAGAAACTGCCCCAGAGTCAGGACACTTTTTCCTTTTGTATTTTTTTCAAGGTCACTGTCATAGCATGATGTATGAAATATGAAATACGTGCTGAGACCACGTAGATGTCACTTACATGAAAATCATCTCTGTATTAGAGCAGCCTAGTCCCCAGCTTTCTCTGACACCTCTGTCCTCTGTTCCCCTTCACAGGGTGGCTGGGATGTAGGGTGGCCCCAATCCAGGGAGGTTCCCCAGGAAGGGAAGTGCTGGGAGAGCTCTCTCTCTCTCTCTCTCTCTCTCTCTCTCTCTCTCTCTCTCTCTGTCTCCTTTCTATATATTTTTTCTACTATAAAAAGTCAGTTGTAAAAGTCCCAATACAGGTCGCCAACTGTAGCACAGGGTTGGAAATTAGTTATACTGAGTCTGGATCCCTCCTCACTGGGAGACATGAAAGGAGAACATTTGGGTCTGTTAAAAGTTCTTTGAACAGAGTCCTTCTCTTGCTATAAGTTCCCCCTACCCAAGTCTGAGGCGCTTCCCTCTGTTGAGTAAATGGCTTTCATGTGATTATTGAAGCAAAGGCTCTAATGTTAAAGGAAAGGGAGGCAGGGTAGAGTCACTGTGAAATCATGCCAAACAGGAAGGGTGAACTGGGCATGGCCAGAGGTGGGCTTCATAAGAGAGTTATTTAGGTTCTTCCTACTCAGGGCCCCCCAGAGGAGAAATGGTATGTATAGGGTGGGAATCTATACATCCAGGACTCTGCCCAGGACAGCTTGGGAAAGTATTATGGTAGACAATAGGGCAGGCCAAGGGCTAGCCTCTAGTTTTGAGAGTTTGTCCAGCCTTGCTGAGGACTGTCATCTGCCCATGGTGCTATGTAGCAGAAAGAATGGAAGCCTCTGGTCTCCTCAGCCTCAATGTTCTTGGGGTTCTGGTGTGCTTGTGTGTGTGTGTGTGTGTGTGTGTGTGTGTGTGTGTGTGTGTGTGT
>CAJQZJ010032648.1:7101590-7123730 GCA_907164525.1 Lophiomys imhausi | reverse complement strand
CAGTTATATTAGTGTGTATGTATAGAATGTCAGTTATATTAGTGTATATGCATAGAATGTCAGTTATATTAGTGTGCATGTATAGAATGTCAGTTGTATTAGTAGATTTTAAAACTTACCTTGGAATATTTGCCATAATTTTCTTTGCTGTGAAAATAGGGCATCATTAATTCATCTGTACAAAAGATGTTTGATGTTAATAAACTTAAAGTTGCTAAAGTCAACAAAATGAATCGTTTTGATGAAATAATTTCCATTTTATCCAAATCCAAAATTTAGTTAATATGTTCAGCCTGGTGTCTATGAGTTTATGAGAAGGGAACTCATGGTGTTTTTATACTGTAACAGAGAAATTCCACGTATTTTAAGTAGTAATATTAATTACAGTGTGTAACTAAAATATGCACATAAGGAATGTGCTTAATTCATTCTGGGGGGACAGCAATGTTTGTGTTTGCAAATCCATTGACTTTGAAAAGATTTTTCCCGCATTATGAAGGCTCTCCTAATTAGGTAAGATTGGGGCAACAGTCATTAAGATTCCAAACAAACAGGATGTTTTATTTCTTTGAGCTTAAACAAGAAATCTTTTGTTTTTGGTGCTTTTGTTAGTTTTTGAGGGAAGCTTAAAAAGAAAAAAAAAAAGATTCAATGCATGCTAGCTGGGTTTTAAAAAATTCAGATAAATGAGCTAGGTATAGTATTTTCAAAATGTCAAACAAAATTAAGAATGTGAAAAAATTGTAAGTCACATAGTACTGCAATGAAATGCCATGAATTAATTGTTTTTGTAAAATGTTGTTCAGTTATTACGAAGCTCCAGGAGTAAATGTCAGCTGTCATGTGGAGGATGAGCAGCAGAGAACATGCTCAGTGGGCGCTCCTGGAGGCAGTTCAGCCTCTTTGTTATTTGCCCTAAGGGTCTAATTTGGAAAATGTGTGTAAATCATCAGGATTTTATTTCTATAAAGATGCCATATCCTTCCTTCCTGCTCAAAATTCTAAGTTAAGAAATCTAGCAGGGGATGAGTTAGTCACGCATACGCTCTGCTTGTTGCTCCCAGAGCCCATATTATTTAGGTAATCTCACTTTGCCACAGGCATACTGACATCATGGCATTAAAAGAGAATTTATAGAAAAAAAATGTGTATTTACTGAAATGCCACAGCGAGTCTCTTTTGGAGCAGCTGACTGATATTCTTAAAGACCTGCCTTATCGCTAGACCCACTGCACTGGAGAAGCTGCTACTGGTCCCATTGGACCTTCTGCTCCCCCAGGAGAACTAGCCCTCACACAGATCCATCCACTTCCAGACAGAGGTACTAGGAGGTGACTTGACAAAAAACATCTGCAGTTGCTCTGTGTTCTCTTCCTGCATTTTCTGTAGCCTCTGTACATAAGGCACGGGATGGCAGAAGTGAAGACTTTGCTATCCCAAAGGTCCCTACAGCCAGCCAGAAAGTTGCAAAGCAGCAGTATGTAAAGTCTCCACAGCTTTAATACTGCACTTGCCTGTGACCTCTCTTAAGGCAGTTGACTTCATTGGGCTTCATTTGTTTTGGTCTGCTATAGCTGAGAATCCCCACAGTAGGAGGCAATTAATTCAATTCATAGTCTTGTGTTAATTTTGTAACACTGTTATTGGATTATTCGGGTTTAATTTCCCCTAGGATTTGATACACTTCTCTTCCAAATTGTTCTTTTGTAAACTGCTGATGGAACTTCCCTTTTTGTGGTCAGTAGATCCAAACTTTTGAGAAATGGATGAGGCAAAGGGCAAGTTTTGTTGACCAAGTTCACACCCTGGAAAAAGTGGAAGGCACCATCAGGGGCTTCCAAATTTGGTTTGTGTCTAGTTCTTTTCAAAGAACGTGGAGCTCTGAGCAGGCCATTGGTTTCAGTGGTACAATAGGGTATTAGCACAAGTGTTAGCGGTTATTCTATGTGACGTTTCGAGCAGCCTGTGTGAGTGACTACCCTCCTGTTCCACTAGGTTAGGTTTCCACATTTGAAATGCAATTATAATAATCCTATTAAATGGAAATTGTCTGTTTCCTACCACATTTTTGTTTAGCATTGAGAAGTTTAACAGATAGAGAACCACACTGGAAGACACACAAAGGATATACCTTTGGTGAACTGTACCACTACACACATGTTTATGGACTTAGTAGTCTGGGACTTCTTGGTGAAATATACAGGCTTCCAAATTATTTTTTTTTCTTGCTAGGTTATGCTATTCAAGTATATACTTTACTTTTAAGTTCTATTTAAAAATAAAAAAAAAAAGTGTGTATGTGCTCATGCCAAGGCACATGTGTGGAGGTCAGGGGACAACTTGGCTGACATCAGTGCCTTCCTTCTACCATCCAAGTCCTGGGGAATCAACTCAGGTTGCCAGACTTGGTGGCAAGTGCTTTTACCCATGGACCTGTTTCACCCATTCCAGAGGATTCATTTCAAAGGGGAAAAGACATGCACCAGGGACGAGGCAGGGCATCCAGGCAGAGAGTCAATTCAGATCACACTGGAGAAGATGTGGATGGCAGAGAAATTTGCCACCATCTCCAGGTCAGTGCCTGTCCATACCACAAACGTGAGACAGTCTGGGTACAGGTGAGAAACTGGGACATCTGTGAGACTCCTGGGAATTTTCCACTGGGGTTTGATGTGAGTGGGCACCATGGTATCCCTGACATGTACCAGTGGAGGCTGTGGATGGGAGAACAAAGTTGCAAATGGCTCTGGCACCAGGAGTCTTCCCCAGCACCACGCACCCCCTTCAAAAGAGAGAGGCTTACTGGGTTGGCGCCATGGCCTCACACCATGTGCTGGAAGGTACATTTGCAGCTGAGCCACAAGCAGTTACTTGTACATTCACTGCCATCCATCCAGGTAGCTAAGCCAGAATCTCCCACAGCACCCCTGGCTCTTCCCTTCCCTTTGTTCCCACGTCCCACACTAAAGCTACATTTGACCATTATACCCAATAGCCACCTCCAAATGGAGATTCTTTGATGCCCATCATCTACTTGGAGAAGTATGGGGGGTTAACTATTCTTTCTTAATAGTCTCACCAGCACATAGTACATTTTGTTCTATGGGAACAAGAATAAGTAAGGTTCAGAAAGGGAAATTGACGATATAGGTCTCAGAACAAGGCTTGAAATCCAGTTAGTGTGGACACTAATGTTACTCTAGTGAGGTCTAGTGTCTTCTGATGTCATAGTTCTTCAGTTTACTATTTCCTCTACCCTAGAATATTACTTGCCCATATGCAAGTCTGTGCTGGTCACAGCGCAGGCCAGAGGAACTGTTGGATCCTCTGCAGCTGGAGTTGAACTGAACCTCGGTCCTCTGCAAGAGCAGCCCGTGCTCTTAATCTCTGAGCCATCTCTCTGGTCCCTCACCCTCTTTTTTCTTCTTTGATTCTTTCTCCACAATGTAATCATTATGACCTTCCTTAATACCTTCCAATGGCTTTCCATTTACGTAGAATCACTCAGAAAGCTCACACTTTTTTTTTCTTGGTTTTTGAGACAGGGATTCTCTGTGTAGCCCGCCCTGACTGTCCTGGACTCACTTTGTAGATCAGGCTAGCTCTGAACTCACAAAGATCCCCCTGCCTCTGCCCTCTAAGTGCTGGGATTAAAGGCGTGTGTCACCACACTCAGCAATTACAGACAGCTGTGAACTGCCCTGTGAGTGCTGGGATTTGAACCTGGGTCCTTTGGAAGAGAAGCCAGTGCTCTTAACCATTGAGCCATTTCTCCATCCCCAGAAAACCCACTCTTGATAACCTGTCCCTATTTTTTTCTCTGACTTAACTCTTCCCCTGTCTCTTGAAGACACATTTTTAAATTATCCAATATATATTAATAACTATATGCACTTATAACAAATATAAACAATTACCTAACTACTAGCCCTAAGAATGACTACAAACCCCTGTTACCTAAAGACTAAACTTATTAATAACTATGACAACTATTATCTAACAACTAATCCTACCCTTTTAGAAGGATACAGCCTCTGAGTCAGGTCCTTAGTTGTCAGGAACACAGTCTCTGGGGCAGGTCCTCAGTTGTCAGGAACACCTCAGGAGTAGATCCTTTAAGGCACTTAGTCAACAGTCTTCAGGATTATCTCAGATGTAGGTCTGTTAGGGTATGGGCTAAGGCAGCTTCATTTTAAATGAGGCTTGAGGCTTTCTTTTCTCTGGAAGGCCTCAGCTGTCTGTAATCCAATTTAATTTAGTTTGTATTAGCCACTCAGCTGCTCTGCCTCAGTCTTGGAGGCTGGCAACAGTTTCATTCAGGCCACTGTTTGAACTGGTCAAGCCCCTCTAGGCAAAAGCTGTGCCACAGGGTTTAATTCTTGGCCTTTCGCTGCTTTGCTGAGGCCTTCTCTGCTCACCAGCTTCTTTCTGCCTCAGGGAGTGCTGGCTGTAATTTTTCAGCTCTGTTTGACATCAGCTTTTCAGTCCACCAGCATTTTCTCCATCAGATGATACAAGCTGCCTTGCATCTCCTCATGGGAACTCTCTAGCATGGGAACTCTTGGGCTCCACCCACTTTGTCCTTAAATAGGGTCTCTCCTTGTTTCACCTGGCTTCAGCCTAATCTGGGGTCTGCCCACTTCATAAGGCTATTAGCAGCTGAAAACAATGCCAGGCCATAAACCTTGTTTTCATTCCGTATGCTGCTATGCCAAGTGCCCACAGCCAAGTTGATCTTCATACCCTGTATTAAGAGACTGTATCAAGGTCGCCGGGCAGTGGTGGCGCACGCCTTTAATCCCAGCACTTGGGAGGCAGAGGCAGGTGGATCTCTGTGAGTTCGAGGCCAGCCTAGTCTACAAAGTGAGTCCAGGACAGCCAGGGCTACACAGAGAAACCCTGTCTCGAAAAAACCAAAAAAAAAAAAAAAAAGAGACTGTATCAAAAAGCCCCTAGATATTCACTAAATCTAATTTATATTAATCTAACTCCCCTTACATTCTCTCTGTTTCATAACAAGCCTTTCCCTCCAAATGGTTGTACTTTCTCTTGCCCCAAGCCCAGGGCCCATGATATGCTTGGAACTGAATTGAGTATCTACTTATCTGTCTCTTTCTTACACACAGTAAGTGTTTGGATCTCAGCAGAGGCCTCACATACAAGGAAAATCACACTTGCTGTGCAGCTTCAAGTGACAACTTTTTCCTTCATTTCCTTCTGCTCTCAACCAGCCCCTCTTGCCACATCCCCCATACTGTTCATTAGACTCAGAGAGCAGGACTGTAAAGTGTGTATCAGAGTGTGTCTATTGACAGGATACTCAGGAACATTTTATTTTTTAAAAGCATAAGTAATGTTCTTTAGTATTGAAAGTAAGTGTTAAAACTGAAGTGGTCTGTCTTCCAACTTTTGCCATTTGTCCAGAATTGTCTCTCTACTATGAAAGGGAAAACTCTTTACTATGGCTTGAGTTTGTGGCTTTTCTTGAAATTGGAAGGTGCTAATATTCTCATGTTGTATTGTAAGACTCCCAGACTGAGGCTCATCTCATATTTATATTCTTTCTTGATCAGCCAAATAGAGTGAGTGGAATGTGAGATCAGGTGTATGACAGATTTTGTTTCCACTGCTGGGGGAGGGGGCTCCAAACCCGGGGCTTCATGTGTTGTAGGCAGACGCTCTGCCAGAGCTATAGCTCCAGCTCTTGAGGTTTGTTTCTGTGGTAGTAATCACACACCTTGAGATCAGTGTGCTCCAGTGGATCTTGCTGAGTCGATGGGAATCTGTTGTTCAAATAAAAAGGCACTACACAGCCCCAAGGAGGGCTGGTTTCCTGACGGTGCTGCAGGGACTCCCATGGGGTGGCAGACTTGTACACAAAGGCTCTTTGCTTGTTATCTTTCTTTGTCTATTAGATACTTTCTACCCGCTGGCAAGTAATAATCATGGGGAACAAGTAATTCCTACCAACGAGGAATTGAAGTTCAAAAGGTACCGATCTATCTGGGCTTCTGGTAAAGTACTTAAACTAAGGGGTTGTCTGTGAGCCATGGCTGCACATATCTTAAACCCCTATGTTGAGGGGCATCTCACTTCACTCATGGGTACATGCTTTCTGAAGCTATGGGAGAGGTGTACTATATGGTGGCCAATTTCAACGACCAGAGGAACCTGGTTATGGAGCCCTGTTTCTCACCCCCAACCCCGCCACTTAGTCCTGGGCCATTTGCCTTTTTGCAGTGTTTACTTCTTCCCACCTAAGCACAATCCAGTTGCTGAGTTACACAGAAGAGCTTATGGGTGTTACAGTCTTACTTTGTGTTTCATGTTTTTACACTTGTGTTTTCCAAAATATTTTGCAGCCATCTGTTAACTTTTGGTCCTTTTAGAGCAGGTGGGAGGAGGTATTACCATACAATTCACTATTATGTGTGGCAGAGAGAGCAAAAAAAAAAAAAAAAAAAACCTGTCTTTGTTCCAAGTAAGAGCACCATGTACAAATTGTACACAATTATTATTTTAAAATGTAATGGTAGTCCCTTTGCTTTGAGATTTAAGAGTCTCGTTATAATGAACTTGTTATATTTTGATGGCAAGACTGTATTTATTTCTCCAGCGTTCTCTATGACAGATGACAATGCCAGGCCTGGGAAGGTGCTGAGGCAAATGTGAGACAAAGATTATTTCTCTGTGTAGTGAGAGATGTCAAAATTCAACTCTAGATGAAGTAATCTAAAGAATCAATTTGTACAATGCAGGAATAGACCTTAAATATTCATAAAAATTAATCCACATGATTTATCCTAGGAGGGTGAATCCCCATGTTAGAAGGAGGTTTTTTTTTTTTTTTAAGAGCAATATATTGAATAAACCTCCAGTATTAGATCTTCCGAGTAGTGGAATTTTAAAAATTTAAAACACTTTGCAAGGCTGATTAGGATATAGCTACCACAGATCTCAAATTTGAGTTTTTACTTTTTTTTTTTCAGTGCTTCATTTTGTTGACATTTTTTTTTCCTCTTGGGAAAAATGTGTGATTTTTACTGGCTTGCCAGGGGGTTCTGGCACCTCTTGCCAAAGACTCAAGAAAATTCAGTGTTTCTTTTTTACATGTGGGACAAAGACCAGATGTTTAGTTAAAATAACACATAGCTTTTACACAAGTGTGGGAGACATAAGTTGTACTAGAATTATTTTCGTCCTGTTTTCCTTTTGATATATTCTCTTAAAATAAGCAAGAAGCCATCTCAATATTCCAACGTGAGCAGGATAAAGCAATTCAATAATTTTTTTTATGTATTAGTGTGTGTGTGTGTGTGTAATGTGTGTGTACGTGTGTGTGAGTGTGTGTGTGTAATGTGTGTACTTGTGTGCATTTACATGGGACAGTATACATGTGAAGGTCAGAGGACAACTTTCAGGAGCGGTTCTCTCCTTCCTTCTAGAGTTGTGGGGTTCAAACTGAGGTGCTCAGGATAGCGAAGCAAATGCCTTCAGCACTGAAACATTCTGCTGTGCCTTAACCAAATATTAGTGTGTGCTTTTCCAACATTTTATTTATTTATTCTTGTGGTCTTTAGAAGTGTTCTTCTCAAAACACAGAATGTGCCTTTAAAGTTATAATTTGTTTTTAATACAAATAAATGATGCTTTGAATAGTGTAGGAAGGGCCCTAGTCTAAGCCTTAGGTTACTCTTGCTCACTGGCTTAGCCAGGCTGTTTCTGAGAAGAGAATTTGTTGCTTAAACCTACATCAACGCTGGAGAGATGGCTCAAAGGTTAAGAGCCCTGACTGCTCTTCCAAAGGACCAGGTTTCAAATCCCAGCACCCACATGGCAGTTCACAGCTGTCTGTAATTGCCCCGTGTGGTGGCTCACGCCTTTAATCCCAGCACTAGAGAGGCAGAGGCAGGTGGATTTCTGTGAATTCCAGCTAGCCTGTTCTACAAAGTGTGTCCAGAACAGCCAAGGATACACAGACAAACCCGGTATTGAAAAATAAAACCAAACCAAACCAAATAAACAAACAAAAAAACAAACCCTACATTGATGTGAGCTGCAGAGGGTGTTTGTATTCCCAGCTGACCTCCCGTCTCAAAGGACATATGGACAGATATGTAGCTAATCTGAAGGGGCATCACAACTAACGTGGCCCTACTAGACACTCTTTCTTCTGGATGACTTGTTGGAAAATGCACATGACTGGATTTTTTTCATGTGTATAGGGCTCCTACTATTCCTGTGCTGAGTGTTGGTGGTAGGAGCTTCTGTAAAGGTCCCCAGCAGCCATGCTTGCTTAGGCTCTCTCAGAAGTGGATCTAGCTTTGACCACTGTAGGGTCAACACTTTGGTGTTTTGGCTTCAAATCAGCATTTGATTAAGGGTCAGCAAAATGGTTCAGTGGTGGAAGCACTTGCTTCAATCGTGCTATCAAGTCAGTTGGATGCCCAGAACTCTAGGAGGAAGGAGAGAACCAATGCCTGTAAGTTGACCTCTGACATCCACACTACCCAGCTCTCTGCTCTGCCTATGAGATCCTGTGGAAACCTCATGCCCAGTGGCTGCTCTGTCACCTGAGTCGTGGTCACTAGACTTCTACAGGGAGGAAGGCTTTACAGATCCCTTCCATGTTAGTTTTGTAAGAGAAGCCCACGATGTGGCCAGGAGCCAAACATGGCTGATCTGTTGATTGAAAGTCAAGCAATTCCATGATAAACAAATAGAATGCCATCTTCAAACAAACAAGCAAAACCCCAGAAAAACCTTCAATCAAAGTGTTACTATTGACTTTGGATGTGCGCTTAGCACATCTAAACTGTACTGTGACTCTGGGCATAAATTTAATTAAAGGGGATTTTTTTTCCTAACAATCTTCTGGATATAGGCTGGAAGTTTTTTTTTATTAACTAAGGCTAAATGTATTAAATATATGTTGATATAATCCTCATTAAATACTTGACAAGTTCAATTTCATACTGGGTTTTAAAATTTACCAGGGTTTAGATTGGCAAGTCTAAGAGTGTGGCTGTTTCCCACTTGAGAAGGTTTAATAGAAAGAAAATAAATAAAGTTGGGAAAGGTTTGGTTTACAGCATATGTAGATGCACAGCCAGCTCTATGGACAGGAGTCTTACAAATCCAGATGTGAATGACTCAGAGCATCTTCAGAATGGTGGGCCTTGGGTGATGAACCATGCTACATAGAGCTGTCACTCGTTGACAGAGACCACTAATGATCCATGATCTGGGGGTATCCAAAGTGATGTGGCACTGTGTGAACGGTCCATCTGTGCTTCATCTTCCAACCTCTCGATTAAGAGCAGTTGGGGCCCTTCCTATGTCTTTATAGATTTCACGTTGATTTGTTTATACTTACCCCTCCAAAAGCCTTTCACATGTAATTTATTCTGTTCCAGGGAAAAGAGATCGGGGAAGTTCTAATATGCAGCCCAGATGGGATGGGGTGAGAAAGGTTGGGAGAAAAATTATTGTAGGCCTGTGTTGGACCTTCTAGCTTGTTGAGGAGTTTGCAATTCTTACAAATGCTTTGCGGTTAAAGTATCTTATTGGCACAGCTGCAAAACCAGGCAATTCTTTTCCTGACAGTTTATTCATGTCTCCTGGGTTACATGTTACAGAAATTTTAAGCACAATAGGGAGTTTATTATATAAGGACCCTAGGATGCCTTGTGAATGAGACTGGGGCCTGTAGAACACCTGGAGCCAGGGACTGAAATCACTATCAGGTCTTTTTCTTGAGTTATACCTTAACATCTGACCACTTTCTAGATTTTTAAAGGAAATACCTATTCATTTTTCAACACTTTCTGACTTTACATATTCTCAATTTTGGCCACCCCATGCAAAACTGCCTTATCTTTCTCAGTTCCAGACTCAAGGTATCAAGAAAGGAGTCTGATTTGCCCAGTGTAAATAAAGTATCCAATTCTAAACCAGCCTGTGACTGGGTGGGGCCATAGCATGCCGACATAGAACACCCTACCTAAGGCTATTAGAGGACTGGGGTGGGCAGCACTGCTGGGAAGGCAGTCTGACAAGACACTGGTCAGCTAGGTAGATGGTGTAAAGTAAAAGATGAACTCTTCTCTCTGACTCCAGTTCTCCAGCAGAGAAAGACAATTCCCCTCACAGTCTCAGTTACAACTGTGCCAGAGACAGAAGTAACCACTCGGTGCTGGTGGCATGTTCCTTTGTTTCTCTGTAGAGGTGCTGGGACAAGTCCCTCCAGCCCAGCTGCATGGCAAATGTAGACAGTCCTTCTGGGCTATTTAGGTCTTTGTTTCAGCAAGCAGGTGTTCTTGTGTGATATTTTTGTAGCTCCCATGGGGCTTTGGTGGTAAAAACAAAACAACCCCCCCCCCAAATTTGAGATCTTCCCCAGGGGTGGTTGAGGGCACAATTTCCAGCTCTTTCTCCATATATCCATCAAAAGCAGTGGCAATGGCGGGAGCCTGTAAGGTTCCCTTTCTCTCTTGGCAGGTGGAAATCCTGGCTCAGGTGTTTCTGGCATTTGGAGGCACTCCTGTTTCCAGCGCTACACTCACACCAGATATGCAGCGCAGTCCTGAGGATTTCAAGGCCAGATGGTTTGATCCCTAAATGGTCTTAAACTCTTTTCAGCATGGGCCTCTTTCCGAAATGATTTAAACCCTTTATTTTCCAACGGTGGTACTGACTTTCCTCATTTCTTCCTATTGAGCTTATTAAGGTTGAGTAATTTTATGAAACAGACCAGAGTGAAACTTTGCTTTTTGAGCAAGAGAGTTACATTTTCTATTAGGTTGGCGAACTTGACCTTTGTTGCCCAACACTTGGGTAGATTTCCTCAGAGACACAGGCCAAACTTCCTGTTTGTGTACAGTGAACTATGTAGATATCACAAGGGAATGTTTATTTTGGAGATAGTAAAAATACCACTCTTGTGTGTAAGTCCACATATAAGCTTATATACACTCTTTGGTAGTCAGGTTTTTTTTGCTCTCTGTCAGTTTTAGACAGTGTTTACCCTAAATAAGAAGTAGCAATAATGGGATACTCTAGTTCAGTCCTACAAGCACATCTGTCTGCCCTAAAATATTTGCTTCCAGTGACAGAAAGTATTTTAGAAGTGTTCATTAGAAAAATTTGATAACCGTGTATCCATTATTAATAACCCAAGACAGGGAATTACATGTTACATGACTCATGTGACCAATAAGGAAGGCACCATTTCCATAATTATAAAGAATTCATATCACATCCATTTTACTATTCTGTATCATTTGACCCATTTATGGCTCATTTTGAAAGAGTGAGATTTAAAAATTTATAAAGTTTTTTTGAATGAAAAATCTGTCAGGTATTTTCTCCCTGAATGTCTACCAGTAGTTACTCAGCCAGGCTCTTTTGATCACTTCTTACAAGAAACTGGCAGAGAAAGTTTGTGGTGCCCTCAGCCGAACCTTCTCCCTCAGAAGACAGCTCAAGCAGAGGGTGCAGGTTTTGTCTCTGGAGTGAAGTTGACATGAGCTGGCCACATTCTGGAATGAAATAGAGCTCTGAGGCAGTTCAATGGCCCTGTCAGCTTCTCCACAGCCAATCTGGACAGGGCGTTAGCACACACTCATAACGGCTGGCTGAGTCCTCAGCCCAGTAAGCTCCCAATACAAGTTGATTATCGGTTGTGCTGCTTCTCCTGTGATTATGCCTGCAATCTTCTCGAGATAATGAATGTGGGAGGAAGAGCCAGGCTGCACGCAGGCTTCAAGGCTGGTAGATTCTATACCAGGAAGAAAATCACTGAGTGATTCCTGACCTACTCTCATCTCAGGGCCAAATCTCAAACGTGGATTTGGAGAGCCACAGGTTATTTTTGCACACGAGAACCTGGGCAACAGTGTTCCTTGTGTGTGGCCGTTAGTACCTGCAGTCTTGACCCCTGTCTCCTTTCTTGCATTACATCACCCCCTCTTTCTCCTCTGGGCATGCCTGTGAACAGCAGTTGTTGCAGTGATTTTGGTGAAATGTGACATTTGTAGACTGTGGCCACGGACCAAGGAATCTGAGCTATGGAATCCAACATTTTACAAGCTACAAAATAAAAGCTGGCCAGCATTTATTGCTTGTTCGAACAGCCTGAGCCAAGTTTCTTAAGCCTGCAAAGTAGACTCCTTAGCACTGCTAATTTTACTATCAGCAAACAAAAGGGAAAAACAGAGATAATATCGAACAGCTGAACTACGGCATTTCTGAGGGTAATACGACATGGTAATCTGAAGGGAGGGTGAATTTTTTTCTTTCTTCAAATTAAAAATTATTGTGGAGAAAAGGTGGAAAGTAGAAACAGTTCTAAGCAGAGAGCATTCACCAATGATTTGCATACTGAGGTGGTCAGTAGGCCATGCTAGAAAACTCTCTAGGGAAATGTCCAAAATGATAGATAGAACTTTAATATTAATAGACGATTCATCATGATAATGTAAGTCATAGATCTAAATCTCCCATCATCAATTGACTAGTTCTTCTCCAGTCTATTATACAGGTAGCACATGTTTTAAATAGCACCATGTAATAGTTCTGAAGTCTTCCTTTGTCTGTAATTTTGGAGTTCTGCTCATAGCAACAGTGATGAGCTGACTCATTTGTCTTTCCTATGATATCTAGGCTATCTGGATTTCCCTCTTACTTTTTATTAATATTTAGTGACTCCCAAAATATGCTCAAATAGTACTTTTTTTTACAGTTATAAAAGAAGTTTTACTCAGCACATAATAATTTATATTCATGAAGTGGGTGTGAGGAGAATTGATTATTAATTTATTTGTTGGTTGTTCTACAAAGAAGATAATAATTTCCAAGTTCCTACTTGGTATAATAATTTACTACTAATATAATAACTTAGTCAGCAATCACACACAATCACATGCCTGGCTCCTTTATCTTAGTCTAAGTTTTCTAGTCTTGGAAACTTTGGCATGAACAGTATGACGGCATAGTCTCGGGGTCCTTGAAGATAACAACAACCCTTTTGAATTTGAAATGAATAAACACATTTTGGAGTTGATCTGAGTAAACACAGCACGCTAAGACTTGTCTTCTACTTTCCTCAAGAGAGGCTACAACATATTATTGAAGATCACAATCAACGTTTCTTATCTTAGCCTAAGACACATGTGAACATAGGTCCATAAGTGCAGACCACACATGCACACACACACATGCATACACACACACACACACACACACACACACACAGCCAGACAGCAGATATATACTCAGGAAAGCAGACCTTTTCTTTAAGTCTATAAATTACTTCATATTGTGTTGTATTCCTCTTTGCTAGGTTTTTCTATGTACTGCTCCACTCCACATCTCTGTCCATGGAATATCTACTACAGATTTTAGGCGTGCAAGTTCATATATTTTGTGGGCATAAATTTTGTGAGATTTAAGGGTCCTGTTATAAAGAAAGATGTTTGTAAAGGAGGTCCCAGAGGTGCCCAAGGCAGCACAGGCATTGAATTACTCTTGGTTGCCCACCATAATTAGATGAAAAGACCCATCTGTTGAAAACACAGTACATGTAAAGCTACAGGACATAGAGAAATCAATCTGTAACTGACCAGGACACTCCCTGTTTTGGGGATTGGGCTCAGGTCATCGGTTTTGGGGGCAAGTGTTTTACACACTGAGCTATCTTGTCAGTGGTTTTTTTTGGAGGGGGAGAGGGTAAATCTTTGATAGTGTTCAAATCATGAAATTGTATATATATAAATATATAATTTTCAATATCCTTATTTTATATAGAATATTTTTATTACCTATAACCTGTTAAGTATACATAGCTTACTATAAAAACTTAAAACTCATTGCTAAATAAATAAAAATAAACAAATAAATAAATAAGTTGGTCTAGGACCTTAAGCAGAAAGATTATCTTTGCAGTGTGTGTTAATATGTAATGAATGAACTCTTTCAAATTAAGCACTTTTTCCTTCAAAATGACTAATTTCCATAGGGTTGATTGAATTGAGATTGACTTGATGTCAAATGGTAATCATTTACTCTGCCAAAAGTTCAAGACTGCCTGTTATTCAGTCTGTTTCCCCTTGTACTAGCACAAGTAGTGTGTGTGTGTGTGTGTGTGTGTGTGTGTGTGTGTGTGTGTGTATACAATTCTAGCACCCATTCATAACACAGACATTTCTCTTATCTATATTCACTATCAGTTCATAACTCTGAACATACCGCCCCCAACAACTGCTTAGCAAAAACCTGAAATTTATAGAACTTTTTGCCTTTCCTTAAAACTCTAGCATGAGAGCCGGGCGGTGGTGGCGCACGCCTTTAATCCCAGCACTTGGGAGGCAGAGGCAGGCGGATCTTTGCGAGTTCGAGGCCAGCCTGGTCTACAAAGCGAGTCCAGGACAGCCAGAGCTGTTAAACAGAGAAACCCTGTCTCAAAAAAACAAAAAAAAAAAAAAAAAAAAAAAAAAAAAACCTCTAGCATGATAGAATTGTAGGTTCGACTGTGTTATGCTTTTAGCTCGTTAGTTGTAATTCCCCCCCATGCATTCTGTGTCAGGGCTTTTATTATGGTTTGGATATTTGCTCTTTTCTTACATCTTATTTTCTCACTCTCTCCCTTCCTAGCTCTTTTCCTTCTTTAACCTTGAAGGCTTTTAGAAGATGTACTAGAATAAAGATGACAATTTTCATGGCCTGTTGCATTCCAGGTGTATGCCCACAGAATGGGTGGCGTTTACATGGGATCAATACTTTATGTGTTTGGTGGGGATAAATGTGGGGTCATGTAAGGGCAAGTCCATGATGGAGGCTTGGCCAGAAAGCTGTATTAACAGCATTTTCCCCCCCTGCATTGCTCTGTTCTCTAATGAAGATGGCTCACAAATTCATCACTAAGTTAAGGCTGTTAATATACTCAAGAACCATGCAACCAGGGTGGCAGATTGGGTAGGGTCAAGCTATCTCTTTTCATGGCATTAGAATGTAAAAGATTAGAAGAAGAGGCAGAACAACATTTCAGTCAGAAAGGTTGCTGCAGGCTTGGGGACAGGAACACCAATTATTCCTCCTTCCTTCCCTGTTTAGTTTTTAAGCAATGAAAATGAATATTACAACTAAGTGACACTTATGATTATGCCTGGCACCAGAAGATCTAAAACAAACAAACAAACAAACAAACAAACAAACAAACAACAGATCAATGATAATAGTAGCTAGGAAGAGTGACAAGGGAGACAGGGAGAAGAGTGAGAGCACACACTGTAATGGGAAAGCGCTGCGATTAGAAGAAGAGGCATGTGCCTTCTAGTTCATGGCTTCCGGGTAATCTTGGCAAAGTTATGTAGCTCATACTTTCTTCATGCAAAAATATGTGAGACTGCTGCACAATCCTTAAGGGTTTCCTGCCTCCGACTCTCTATATTGGTAACAAGACAAGAAGAATTTGAGGGAGCTGGAAAAAAAAAAGAAAAAGAAATATGTGTGACTGATTGGTGAAGGTGGTCCAACTCAGGTGCCCTTGAGTTTCCGCTCCCTTAAGTCTGTGGGGCAATCTGGATCTAGAATTTTCTGCTCTCCAACTTGGGTATAAATGAATATCTGGCTAGTGGTGAAAAGAAGTGACATAGTTAAGTCTGCCAGGAAGCCAGAAGATTGGGGCCATAGAGCTGGGGCATTCCAAAGGTTCACTCCAGGAAACCAAGCACAGAATGGTGTTTGGAATTTCAGACTTTCTTCTGTAGATGGGCTAATTCTGTCAGAGCATGACAAACTCTTTGGCTTAGCACCCAACAGTTACTGAGGATATAAATTCTGGAGCAGAGTTTTCAAGATTCAGATCATTTGAAAGCCAAGACTAAGAGAACAAATTTCCCATTTTCAAGCAGCCCTGACGTCTGAATTTCAAAGGTTTTCAAAAACACAGCGTGTGGACTTAGACCCTTGACCATCACAGTTTCCCCGCCGCCCATCTCAGGATAAGCTTGGGGACAGTCAGCTGTGGAATGTCAGACAAGTAGAAGCCTTCTCAGAGCTGTGCATTGCTGCACTATTCCCCAGAAAGCAGTTCTTATTTTTACAGATGGCGTATCTGAGAAAGGGATTATTTAGTGATTGCAGCATTTTTATTTTATGTGCCTCTGAAGGCAAGATATGTTTTGTCTTCGATCAAGTCTTAAAACAATATTTATCCTGGCATCCTCCCATTTTTCTTTCCACATGAAAACTCTGATATTTTTAAGACTAGTCTTGAAATCATTCCTAGGTATGCACATTATATGGAGATCTTAGGAAAACTTTGAAGGAAACAGATTAGAAAATGATAGTTCTTTTATGTACCAGACATTGCAATCCATTCTGATGTTGGGCTTTTCTTGATTAGCAAGTATAACAGAATATGGTAGTTATGCTGTCTCTAAAAGGATAGAATATTGGAAACAGTAAGGAGGATAAGGACTTTGAAAAGAGTGTTCTCATGACAGCATTGTGAATGCAAGGTTATCTTAGAGGTAAGTAAAGCACCAACAATAATTTTGAATTAGGTACAGTCTTCAATTATGCATTTGGTTTTGGGTAATAAAAGACATGATTTTCAATAATGTTTGGAATTTAAATATACCGACCCCCCCTTCAGGAACTCACTTACCAATGCTAGAGTTACCTCCAGCTCATTCTTGTCTATTAAAAATTAAATGCTTTTACAGTGAATTATTAAAAGTGCTGCAAATCATCAAAGGTACCATAAACCATTATGCAAGCAAGCAAGCAAGCGAGAAGTCTGATTAAATCTAAGTCATTAAAGCCATATACATCCCTCAATATCCACCACATTTGAAACTACAAAAGCAACTATAAAATGCTACATTAAGTTACTTTAAAAACTCTTCCAGGTTTTCAAAAATCCAACAATGACTTGCCTTCTCAATTAAGTGTAAACTAAGAACTTTCTACCACCAAAGCTCTGGCATTCCACTGTGGAGGAGTCATTCCCCCTTTCATGAAATCTGCAGCAAAATCAACCTCATTTTTCCAAATCATATTGCGAACCTAACGGAACCAAGGCATGCAAATAGAATTTTCTGGAAGTCAAGTTATGAAGTCCCATTTTTTCCCCAGTTATCTACTATCATTTGATCTACTATCAATGAAAAACATATGATGTGTCCTGGATATAAGAAAACAATGTTGAAATGTTAGAAGTATTTAAGTATGCCTGAAGAATGAAAGGATGATCTATCATTTTGGTTCGAGTGAGACAGTGCTATTGTTTGGATATTATTTGAGTGTGTCCCCTAGAATGCATGTGCTGGAAGCATGGTCCATTCACTGTGTCATTGTGAAGTGGCAGAAACTTTATGAGGTGGGGCTTTGTGCAAGATAACTGGGTTGTGGGGGCTCTGCCCTCCCGTGGATTTCGTGCTGTTCTTGTGGGACCCTGGTTCATTGTCATGAGAGAGCTGTTAGAAAAGAGAAAGACATGTGGCTTCTCATTCTCCAGTTTCTCATTACCATGTGACTCCTCTCGCTTATGATGTTCCCTCCCATCATTCTACACTGTGAGTCGCTCACCAGAGACTGAACAGATGGTATTGCTCAGTTGTGGATTTTCCTCCTTGGCAGCTAAATAGATATTTTAAATATATCTATATTATATTATATATATTATATATATTATATAATATATATATTATCCAGGTGTAGGTGTTTTGTCATTGTGATGGAAAATGGATTAATAAACTATATGAAATATAAAATATCTAGCATCGTGGCTGGCACATAGGAGATAGATACTAAGTGAATATTTCTTCTTGCTGACTCTGTCTTTTTATTAATAACTACTCAGGCTCCATCATACCTAACTTATTTAGTGTAACCCACATGATATGAATCCATCAATGAATGATTCTGAAGCTAGAAACCCCAAGTATTACTGGTCCTCTTACAGTTCAGCCATGCAGACAGACAACCAGGTAATCATATATACATACATAAGTATGCATATAAGTAAAGAATGTAGGAGAAAGAGAAACATAGACATGGAGGTATCATTTAGTGAAACTGAGAAAATGCTGACAAGAAATAGCAGTCAGAGCTGGAATTTATAGTTGGAATTTAGGGTAGTCTGCTCCCACCTCCTGCCCAGTATTCACATCTGACAAGTGGCTGTCCTCAAGTATTCACATCCTCAAGAGGCTGATATTACTGTGAGAAACTTCTACAGCTCTCTTGTGCTTCTCTAGGTCTTTCTGTGTATGCTGAGGATGTACTGTGACCTCTCTGTTCAGGCTTTTTCTCCGAAGTGGGCAAATTTGAGGTGATATCACCTCTGGGTCTTCTTTAGTGCCCACCACAAAGGGCTGACTTCTTGGCGCTGCCCACAGAGCTGTTTGCTGCCTGTGAGCAGCCACATCTGACTTTCCCTGACCCAAGACTTGTGTTTTAGGAAACCATCCATCAAACTGTCACAGGCTAGTTTACTAATACACGTGCACACACACACACACACACACACACACACACACACACACACCTTACCACCTGTCCCACAATGCATCACCACCACCACAACAAGCAACAACAACAATTAATTTAAAAAAATCTATAAATATGAAAAAGAACCAAGAGGAGTATATGGGAGGGTTTGAAGGGAAAAGGGGGGGAAGGGGTAAATGATGTAATTATATTACAATCTCAAAAAAGAAAAGAAAAATTTAAATGTAAGGTAAAATCTAATTGAGACTATGAATTTTGGCTAGCAAGGATACAATGATGTTGGAAATATGGCTTTCTGGTAGAAGAAGGCTAAGAATCCCACAAGCTAGTTTCAGACAGGCAAGAAAACTCCTTGCAATCTGGTAGTCAATGGATGTGCCCAGGTAGTGGAGGAGGGGTTTATATGGAATTAAGGTAGGGCTGAGTGTGCCAAAGAGTAGAACTAAGAAAATCAGCAAAGGGGTCTTGGTCATCATTTATTCTCTTATGTGGCTAGGCAGAGGAAAGGATGTTATAAGGACAAAGGCAAGTCTCCTCTATGGTCCCAGCTGATAGGTGAGGTATCTGTGTCTCCTGAGAGAGAAGATACAATTGATGTCAGCCATGGAGACTTTGCTATGCGTTTAGAGGATTGCAAGAATCAAAACGGTCATTGTTGATGAGATGAAAACATGGAAGTCATGGGCATGGCAGGATGTTGCTCAGAAGGAAAAGTGAATCAAAAGCCTTGGCTGAGAGGGCACGGGTACTGCATCCACACACCCGGACATGGCCACAGCTCAACTTGTGTTTTGAGAGCCAGGGGTGTTTTGCTCACGGCTCTTCAAGGGTCTGAAACACAGCTTGGCAGAACTACAGCCGTGGTAGAGCTAATACAGGGGTAAAGAAAGGGAAAATATCTTGTTCCAGCTGGGTACCCTGAGGCATATGAGAGAGGAAGCACTAGTGTTGTTCAGGTACGTGAGGTGCTTAGTGCCAACTGTCAAAATATCAGGACCTAGAATCACTCAGGAGACAGTCTTTTGAGCATGCCAGCTGGGGATTATCTTGATTCACGGACATGGGAAGAGACCCACCTGGACCATCTGAGAGCAGGGCGTCGTGGACTGCATTGATGGAGAAAGGGAGCTGAGAAGTAGCATGTGTTGATCTCTCTCTGTTTCCTGATTGTGGATGCTGCATGATGAGCCACTTCAAGCTCCTGCTGCCTGGACTAACCCACCGTGATGCACCGTGCCTTGAACTATGAGTTGAAAACTCATTAAGTTGTTTGTGTCGGGGTATTTGATCAGATCAACAGAAAGGAAAGGAAGGCACTGCTGCTATCTGGGTGAGGGCTTGAAAGGTAAGGGCAAAGTTTACAGATTAAATTTTCTTCCTGCCATGCAGGCCTCCCTGCACAGTTTCCCTTGCTAGCATCTGATTTCTCTCCTCCCAGATGGGAAACAGCAGGGTCTGGAGACTTGATGGAGACCCTAAGGCAGGTTAGAGCCTGTAGTGATTGAATCTAACAGTTAGGAATAGGGAAGGCTTGATTGATTCTGGGCCAGTTGCTGTAGTGTTGAGGTTTCCACTGCTCAGTGCATGACTGGTGATGGTGTTACAGGCTTGCTGTGAGTGTTGGTATGTGGTCAGAGGGATTTTTCTCATTCAGGACTATTGCTCCCTCTTACAGGCAGGCCCAGCAGGAACATACGTAAAGCCAGAAGGAAACTGCAGCTTGAGTTAAGTGAATAATGGCAGCTAGAGCGTTCGGTGCTGGCCTTCTGTTCCTAACTTCCTCCTGTCCCACACATGTCTTGTAAAGTAGTTTGGTCATTTCACATGGCTGTCTCAAAAAAGAATTTGTCTTGGATTCCCTTGGGTAATGGACAAGACAAAGAGTGAATGGAGTTATGTGGACCTTTGGAAGTTTTAAGATTGACTCATGGGTATTAATGGCCATGAAATATTCTTCTCCTAATGGCAAAGCCAGGCCAGCCTGATTCCACAATTCCCAGAAGGCATACCCTGGGAACAAGGGACCTGGGACATGACTGATTCTGAATAGTTCTGAACTTATTAATGCAATCATTTGTCACAAGCACACCACCCAGCACAGCAGCTTCACTCCGATGGTAAAGATTTGCTTCTCTTGATGGTGTCCAAGCTATGCCAGATACAAAATCATTGGAAATACAGGCTATGATTAAAGGGATATTTGAGTTTGAAAACCAAACTGAGGTAATAGTAATTCAAGTCAAGTTCATCCAATCTCACTTTGGAGTAACAGGGCCCTTTCAGGTTATGTGTTTGCATGTGAGCAGAATAGACCATGAAATGCCTTCTATTCAGGAAAGGGGTTTCTTTTATGACTCCCATTACCCCCTGAAATTATTGTTAATAATGCCAAAAACCAAAGGATCAGCTTAAACCCCATTGTGTGTACCATTGTGGTCTGAAGGCTTACCTTAGACTACCTGCTGGTTGTGGAAGATGGAGTGATGTCCTGACCTAATCTCCAGAGCCATGACTACATTGCTTTACATGGTAAAAGGAACCTTGTAGATTTGGTTAAATATTAATATGGCAGATGCTATGTGTTGTGTATGTGTGCTATACACACACACATACACACACACACACACACACACACGTGGATGTGCAGGAACATGTACCTACATACATGCATCAAGGCCAGAGAAGGATGTCAGGTGTCCTGCTCTATCATGTTACCATGGAAGAGGAGGCAGAAAGAGTGTATGAGCCAGAGGGATGGAGGGCACCAAGAAAACCCAAGCCCTCTAAATCAGCATTATCAAAGCTCTATGAACTCACAGAGCCTGAGGCAGCATGCGCAGGCCCTGCAGTGGTCGGCCCCAGGGCCTCTGTGTGTAGGTTATGGCTTCTGGTTTGGGGTTTTCATGGGACTCCTGAGTGGGTGACAGAGTGAGTTTCTGATGATTGTGCTTTTCTCCTAGGCTTTTTTTCTTCTGTTGGTTTTTTTTTTTTTTGTCTAACTTTAATGTGATAGTTTTTGTTTTATCTTATTATATTTTATTTTATTATATTTTATTATCTCTTAGAAGCCTATTCTTTTTTCTAATGAGATACAGAAAGGGAGTAGATCCAGAAAGGAAAGGAGGTGGGAGGAACTGGGAGGAGTAATCATAGTTAGGATATATTATGTGATAAAAGAACCTATTTTTAATAAAAGGGAAAAAAAGTAGTATGCCATGAATTCACAAACAAGAGCTAACCGTGGGACCTCATGCAGTGTTCTGATGTAGTCCAGTGGGTAGAGACTTGAGCTCAGTCTTTCTGACTTGGAAAGGCTCCTTGAGGATATTGTCACATAACCTGTGAGGATTTCTGTCCATCAGTTTGGAGGAAGTGGTCATGACTTCTCTTGATCCATTCCCATTTTGCCAACTCCTCTCATCACCAGTGTGATAATCCAGCTTAGTGCAGTGTAGACTGGATTGCAGTGTAATCACCTGGTGTACGGCACAGCTGGCAGCATCTCATAGGCATCCAGATGACAAGGTGGCACAGACACAGGGAGAGCACTGGGCCAAAGAGATAGGGTCAGCACACAGAGAGCACTGGGCCAAACAGATAGGGTCAGCCCACAGAGAGCACTGG
>CAJQZJ010032648.1:7089749-7101069 GCA_907164525.1 Lophiomys imhausi | reverse complement strand
CACAGATAGGGCCAGCACACAGAGAGCACTGGACCACACAGATAGGGCCAGCACACAGAGAGCACTGGACCACACAGGTAGGGCCAGCACACAGAGAGCACTGGACCACACAGATGAGGGTCAGCACACACAGGCTGTGAGTTTTCTCTTAGTGCATCTGGACATGTTGTGTCATTCCTGTTGGATGCTTTTAACATCAAAATAGACATTTGGAAAAGACTACTCAGAGAGAGGTATAAACCTAGGAAAAAAGGAGAATGGAGGACGTCAAGGGAGAAGAACAGGCAAGGTGGTCATATGCTTAAGGACCAGAAAACAAACAAACAAACCACTCAGACCAACTTAAAGTTCACTTGGAAAGAGTGACCACAAGGCAGTTTGGTGTCCTGTACAGAGGTCAGAAGGTCTTGAATCTAGTCTCATCTCTGTCACACAAAAGTGGTATTGTTCTTGTAGCTGTGACCTTTCTGTAAAACACTGGGGTGGTGCCCTAGATGACCCTGGGTAGGACATGTGCATATGGTCTGGTTAGTGTGAACTTTTGGTCAGGATTTCTATTGCTGAGATCAAACACCATGACAAGAACAACTTCGGAGGAAAAGGGTTTATTTCACCTTACAGCTTTTAAGTACATCACTGGGGGAAGCCAGAGCAAGGACTCATGGCAGGGACCTGGGAGCGGGAACTAGAGCAGAAGCCATGGAGGAACACTGCTTACTGACTTGCTTCTCATAGCTTGATTGGCCTATTTTCTTATAGCACTGAGGCCTCCAAGCCCAAGAGTGGCACTGCCTGTAGTGAGCTGGGCTCTCCTGCATTACTAATCAATCAAGAAAATAACCACAGACTACTCACAGGCCAATCTGGTGGAGGGTTTTCTCAACTGAGATTCTCTGTTCCCAAATGAATACTGCTATGTCCAGCTGGAAAAAAAAAAAAAAAAAGGCCAGCACACTATCATCTTTATGTTGTGAAGTAGAAGAGTACACAGGATGAGACATAGGCAGGACCTGCTCTGGGAGCCCTGGCCACCTTCAGTCATCACAGGACAACTTTGGGGATGAATGTGGGGTTATTAAAAACATTTCTGAAATAAAAGTGTGTATGACTTGACTTCCTACTGATAACAAGATGGGCCAGAGCTGACTGGAATGATTAAGAAGGCTGAGACATCCTTATCTGTCCTAGAACATGGTCCTTACCTCAGCCAAAAATGTAAGAAATACCTATTTTAATCCCTCAGTGAGGACTAGCTGGCACATTAAACTGATTAACTGCCTCCTAATCAATAGTAAATTCCCAGGAAAATCAGGCATAGATCAGATATGTTTTGTTGGGCTGGAGAGTAGAGGGAAAGGTATAGATGTTCCGAGGGCTCACATGGGCAAGATGAGCCTATGTAGGACCTTCCAGGAGGGCCCTGGAGCAGCAGAGTGTGCTGCCACATCCTCAGGAGCATGGGTTGGAGATTTGATAGAACAGGCACAGTGGCAGAGATGGGTCAATGAAACACATTGAGCTCTTCTCTGATTCTGTGTAAGGCAGGCTCTGTCTGGAACACCACATTTAGTGCAGCAAAGGGGCAGCGGAAGTACCCAGAAGGGAGGATTTCACACATGGGATGGAGAAGAATGACTCTAAGCACATACGACATATTCATCTTCCTAGACTCTGCCCACAGGATTCTGACTATATGTCTGTAGTGCAGCCTTGGATTCTGCACTTTCGAAACATGCTAGGTGATTCCAGTACAGGCAATTTGTGGATTATGTTTTCACTTATTTAATTTTCTCTAATTTTTATTATTTTATTCATATTTGGTATATGCATATGTGCACCAGTGTGCAAGTGTGCTTATCATGAAAAAACTTGTGGAGGCCAAGGGTCAAAGTTGGGTAGCTACCTCAATTACTTTCCACCTTATTTTTCCAGGCAGGGTCTCTCACTGAACCTCACTGTTCGCTTTGGCTAGATTGACCGGCCAGAAAGCTCCTATGATCTGCTTGATTTCATCCCACACTCCTGGACACACAGCACCATACTTGTGGGCCTCTGTGGGTTCTAGGGTGATCAAAGCTCAGGTTCTAATGCCAGCATGCACGTAAACACTAAATCATCTCTCCAACCCTGATGGACTATATTTGGAATGATACTCTGTGTTTTCATCTGAAATATGAGAAATAGCCATGGGGTGCATTATTTCAGTAGTGTTTAGTTCTTCCTTACCTGTGGCTATTTTGCACACCATGTATAATTGCTTCTGGGGATGAACAATGCTGCCAGACCTGAAAGCAATGAATACATACTTGGTGGCATTCCTACCTGCTGCTATGGAAGCAGGTTTCCCCACCACAGTTCCATAAAATCTTTGGGTTGAGAAAGTCACAAGAAGCCTTCTTCAGCATTTTCCCCAACAAACACTGTTCAAATAACTTGTAACATGAGGCAGACCATATGGTTGTTAGGTCTTCTTGGCATGCTTTGAAGGTACCAGGTCTAGGATATACGAGAATGAGCTGAAAGTCACATTTCCAGTATATCCATTAGAGAATGGCAAGAGCTGGCAAAACATGAGTTATGGGGTCATAATTCCATGTCATGATTCTGGCAGTAGCATAAGGCACTTGAACCCTTTCTTGGTAGTTTATGAAAATGTCACCCTCTCTATTCTCACCCCACCTTCTGCTTTAGATGATTAACAGCTCTGTAAATTACAATCGTATTAAAATGTGTGCCTTATATCTCAATATGAGCTTTTCACACAGGTATGAAAATGCCCTTGACTTAAACTCCCTGAGTGACATGTCAGTCACTTTTAATTTTTGCTCTAATGCAAATTAATTCCAGAGAATATATTAATTTTTTAAAAATAAAGAAGACTTGCAGACTGAACAAAGCTTTATAAAAGGTCACAGACTTTGAGTCAGATTATGTCAGGATAGGAAACATCTCAAAGGGTACAAACAAAAACAAGCAAGAGGAACAAGCATACAAAACCCACACAAACAAAAACAGGAAAGAGAAAGATGGCTACTTGAGAACAGACAGAAAAGAACTGAGGCTGAATTTGAGTAGACTGCTATGGTTGTGTGTGTGTGGGGGGGGGGCGTGGCTGGAATGCACGAGTCAGTTGATTTTATGCATTAAGAATGAGGAAGGAATCCAGGAAAGCTGGGTTATGACCTGAAGATGGCACACTTTTGCTGTTTGAAGGGTTAAACCACTGAAGACTTTTATGCGGGAGATGGAGATGATGCCTGCGGGGAGTGGTTGTTCAAGATCCTCTAGGGTAGTGGTTCTCAACCTGTGGATAATGACCCCATTGGGGTTGAAAGACCCTTTCACAGGGGTCACCTAAGACCATTGGAAAACACAGGCATTTACATTACAATTCATGACAGTAGCAAGATTATAGTTATAAAGTGGCAGTGAAAATAATTTTATGGTTGGTGGTCTCCACAACATGAGAAACTGTATTAAAGGGTTGCAGCATTAGGAAGGCTGAGAACCGCTGCTCTGGGCACAACAGGCTGTTTGGAGTGAAGCCAGGAGAAGAGCAAGGAGTTCCACCTTGAGATTGTATTTGCATTTGTTTTCTTATCATGTGTGTGTGTGTTCTTGGAGGGATCTTGGTAGTAATGGCGGCTAGGTGTCCTTAGAGAATCTGACTTGTCTTTCTGCTCCATAGTGTCTGTGGAGCTGTGCTTATGTCCAGGTTTCTGCCACCACACGAACCTGCTGTGTCCATCTCATACTCCAGGGAATGAGCCAAGGCCAGGGAAACTTGGTGATCTGGACTCATGGCTCACAATCTATCTACAAGGACTTATGTTGTGGCTGTATCCTTTAACTCATTCATTATCTGGATTTAAAGACAGACTCTGGATAGAGCATTGTTTCCCAGATAGAGCAGATGCATCAGTTTCAATCCTTGTGGCCACCAGATAATACTCAGGAAGGCAAGAGGGAGAGAAATAGAGAGAGGGAGAGAAGAAGACAGAAGAAGGAGAAGAAAAGGAGGGAGTGGGACAGGGGACAAAACAGGCAGTGAAAACCTGTTCAAGTGTAGGGTGGTCTGAAGGGAGTGCTGGGCCGTCAGAGCAGTCTCTCACTAGTTCCACACGGGGGCAGACTCTACTCACCGAAAAGCCCCAACCAGTCAGAAGCTACAGGGAGCGTTGAGGATTCAGATGACCTTTTCATTCATCCCGGTGGCCCTCTCCATTCATCAAGTACCTTTAATAGGATGGGTGGATTAAAGGAGAAAACCAAAAACCAAAAACACCTGACTTTGCTCAAACTTCAGAGTTTCATACAACACAGAATATAGAATTACAGCTAAAAAGACAACCTGAGACACTTTGCCTTGTCTTACAGTTTCAAATGCAGATGTTTCCCCTCTATACTGCAAGGCTATTGCATAAACATCATAGGTGCCTCATTGCTCTAGGAGTTTCCAGAGGGTGGAGAACATTTTTGCTAGTATCTTCTCATGTCTTCTCTGGTTTTGCTTCTGTTGGATTTTCAATACAAGATGAGAGTGCATGCAAAGGTGTATGTGTGTGTCAGTTAAAAAAAAATCATGAGCTCTCAGCTTCTGTGGTAGAGGAATATTGTTATTGGAGAGTGGTAGAAGATAACCAGATTACTGTGGATTGTTCGGTGGCACTCAAAATGTAATCTTCTGAGCACAAGATGACAAGATGGCATGGTGAAAACAGGAAAGTCTGCGGTGGGGTGCGAAGGGCCAGGGAAGTTGAGTTCTTCCATCCCCCAAGTGGTTAAATATTATTATTTGTGAAAAGACACTCCTGTGTCTGTGCGGTTCCCTTTCTGGTAGAATTTGTCCCATTTTTGAACCATATAGAAATAGCCTCCCCGAGAGCATGTGCATAATTTAGAGTAGACTGTTAGTGATTGAAGCAGCTGCTCTGAAAGGTGAAAATCCTGAGATAAAGATCACAGCGTACGGCAAAAAGGGGTGTGGAGCTTCCTTATCTACGAGATTGAGGATGGGCTGAGGAAAATGCAAACTTGCTCTTCCAAATCTAGACAAGCAAGCAAGCAAAGTAAAGCAAAGCTATTGAACAACAGATGAATGTTAGACGCATTAGCCTAGGACTTTGCAACATGCTTTAGGTAGCAGGAAAACTCGGTTTATGTGAGTGACATTGGACAACGGATTTATTCACATTGTTAAATTTGGTGACAGGAGAAGATATGAAGTGAAGCCTCTGCTCTACAGAAAGGTTATAGGGCCATCATCCCTTGTCTCTAAGTATAATGAGTCCAACATGGCCTCCATTTAAGACTGCTCACATAACTGCTTGCGACGCACCATCGTGCTAACTTAACCCTCAGCCTCCTTCGCGCCGGTGATGTATTGTGGTGACTCAGAGTCGATTATTTCCGGGTGTGGGACATTCTCCACCTCCATTTCACGAGCTGCATGCCAATGTCATGAAGCTCTTGCAAGGAAAAAAGAAAGAAAGGCTTCTAAATTCACTTCTGGTTCTTATGAAGCAGGAGGAATGACTATAAAGAATGATTTACTATTGATCTCTGCCTTGCAGCCCATGGAAACTTGGAAGAAGATCAAACATCTTCTCCAATTGGGGCATCACTTTCCTTGGTTTGATAGTGTTTTTAGATGAAATCCCTGACAGTCTTCGTCAGGGCTGTTCATTTGTAGCTTACAGAAATTGCGTTTCAGAATTGTCTGGAACACAGACATAGAGGGCTTTGGAATGAGCAAATATATTGGTGCATCTGGAGTTTTCACTGAATGTTGATGTGATCACTTATCGGAAAATCATAGGCTTTGACCCAAACTTTGAGGCTGTCTCTCAGTTATTTGGCAATGAGAGAGAAAGTCACATAGATACAGAGGGACTGACAAAACTCATGAAGTCTGAATTTTGCAGCGAGAGCAGCACCAAGCCTTTGGGTTTTTCTTATTTGACTCTATCCCCTGAGAGACGTTTGTGTTTAGTACCCACTTTTATTGTTCATTCTTACTAACCTTCGAATCTCAATGCACTTTTAGAAAGGAAAAAAAAGGAAGGAAGAAACCAAAAGTAATTACTTGGGGAACGCAAAGGCCATATCTATATATGAGATCAAACATTTCTTATCTTCCCTTGCTATTTACCTCTAAATAAACACTCTGCTTTCTGCAGCTTTCCACTTGTTTTTGTGACAAACAAACAGCAGGGGTTGTCTTCAGGCTAATTAGTGGGGTATTCTAGGATCCTGCAGGGAGCAGGAGTAAGTAGTTTGCTATTTCCAGCCTTGGTTTCAAGGGAAACGGAACCCTCAGGGAGAATCAAAGCTGTGCTGACTTCTCAGATCACAAGTTAGTCTGCCCTTTAGACTCCTCCTCCTTTCACTGAACTGGCCTTGCTACTAGAATAGGGCTTCTAAGACCAGGAGGGTAGGTGGCTTTAGGGGCTTAGTGTTGCCACACTTAGTGTTGTCAGCCTACTTCTCCCCTTATCCAGAAAGTTAACCACAGGTGTAAAAGATTTCCAAACAAACAGGGGTGGGGAAAGGGGGAAGATGACACTAAGGCCTGAAATAGGAACTTCCCTTCTGTCTGAGGAATAAAACAGCAGCATGCAATTTGGTAGTCCTGTGCAGGTTTGTGAGATTCCCTTAGAAGAGCAAGGGTCTGCGTCTCTCTCAACCCAGGCTTAAGCATCTGCCACTGTTCTCAGGGGTTTGTACACTGGCTTTTATATTACCTAAAGATCACTCTAGGCTCTCTGCTGCTTTGTTGTCCTCATGATATCCTTCCAGAGAATTCACAAGATGCCCAGTGTGTAGAGAGGCAGAGTTTATTGTAGAGGAGAGGATAACACATTCTTGACAGGCGAGCTTAGGTAATGGCCAAAGGGACATTGCTGACCAGAACACTCTCAAGGAGTTATAATGGACAATGGCCAAAAGGACCATTGTTCCGACCTATAATTTAAAGGCTTTATGCTACTTCTAGAGAGTCTGTAGGACAGATGGGCCACTTTGGTTTGGTCCTTGTCTTTGTTCTTTCCAGAAAGCCCCTGGCTGGATAGTAATCTTATGACCTTCTGGGTTGCGCAGAATGTCAAGTCTCCTCCTAGGGACAGAGATACCATTTAGATCCCATTCTTTTGACCAGTAATCAAGGTCCTGTAGTTTCAGTCACTGATTATGAGGGGAGGGGTCCACTGGCAATGGACCCAAGCCTGCAGATACTCTGTCCCTAACAACAAGGGAAAACGTCTTCAGCTGAAAACGACAGTTACCCATTTAGAGACCAGTTGTCTTGTTTTCTTCAAGGACCAAAGGTTGCTAACTCTCTTTCCGCACCACCTCCCCCAGTTTATGTTTGCTTTGCCTGTTCATTCTTCAGGCATGTTAGCAACATGACTTCCAGACATCTGGGACTTACAGCTGTCAGCCTTACAGCAGCCTGGAGAGGATGTGAGGTCAGGTCTGAGTTGTCTTTCAGTCAGGGGCGGATAGAGTTAGTGTCACCTTCATCTATGTCTACTGGAAAGATAGGGTCTGTTACCAGGTGTATGGGGAAGCAGTTCAGGGCATCCAGACCCCTAAATATCCAGCACATGTTCTTTATCTGTTCACACTAAGAATGCCATTGCTGCAGGACCAATACCATAGCGCCATTGTCTTGTGGGGTGGAGTTTGTGTTTAAAAAAACCGCTGCTGCTGCCTCTGGCCTGCTCCCCTGTGACTACTTTAAACCTACATTTAGTTCTCTCAGTGGGCTTTGGTTTCCCATATGGCTACAGTGTCTAGCTTATCAATATTTCTCAACACTTAAGGATGTCTTAAACGTGTGTCCCAAGACCTCTTTTGACTTCATCGTGTGTGCTTGTAGAATCTACTCTCTGTTTTCATAGTAGACATGGCTCTGTGTTCTTGCTCTTGCTCAAGTGGCAACCCTTAAGCTGGAACACCGTTCTTCATGCCTGGCCCGGTAAGCCTCGTCCCCTCGGGCCTCTCATTGTCGTTTCTGACTCTGAGCTGGGCTTGAGCAAGTCCTGACAGGGAAATGACTCATTGCACTGCAAAGAACATGCCAGTTTTGTGCCTTGTCTGACCCCTAGCCAGCATGCTCATGTAGAAGTCTGAAGATGTGGGTCTGGAGGAACAGAGGGCCTGGGCTTCTAGATGACACCATCCCACATGTGTGATCATGTACTTTCTCTTTCACGTGTGTGGAAAGTATCCTCCTTATGGGATATTACACACCAGCAGTCATGTTTTCCTGGAAATTGATTTACCTTTTTACACTTCAGGAAAGACTTGATGTAAAACATGTCAACAGCCAGAGAAAATGACTATATTTCTCCTCTTTCAGCACCACCACAGTTATAAAATGCCTTTCCCTACCAACTAGTATGTTTTATTTTCCATGATGTGATGTTACTACAGTTCATTCACTCACTCATCCCTTCATCCATTCACAAGCATTTGAGAACTAACTAGGCCCTTCACAAGGCATCGGGACTTCAATGTTGAGTAAGACTTGTACCTTGGCCCTTACCCAGCTCTCACCCTTGTGAAAGGCTAGGTGAATGAACTCTAAATCCACACACATTGGGACAGGTGCATCTGGAACATCAATCAGAGGCTCAGGAGGACTTTATCTTGAGGGCTAGGGGCAGACAGAGTTTCACTGGGAAGAGGGCTCCTGCACTGACTCTTACAGAGAAGGCAGGAAGTCATTAGATGGAGCACATTCCAGGAAGGAACGTGTTGGGCAACAGTATGGAGCCATCATGGAGGGTTTGCAGTGCAGTAGAACACAGGCTGATGGGCGGGAAGAGGGGGAAGCAACAGGGCATAGTGCTGGGGTGGTGAGCATAGCACACAGCTTGCAAGTATTCAAAACCATACAGGAAGATCTTGGGGAGCCTATTGTGTTTAGATTTGTATGTTAGGAAGACTGCTCTGGCCCTAGGAAGAAGTATTGCCTGGGGAAAGGTGATATTGAGGTGTGAAGATAGAGATTAGGCAACAGTAGAAATATAGATTTGGGATGACAAGAGCTTGAACCAGGGTAGCCAAGGTAGGACGAGAGACTAGAGAATAGCTTTAAAATACACTGAAAGGCAGAGATTTAGAGTGAATACCTGGTTTTAGTTTTGGGTGGTTTCATATTTGGGGACACCACTAACCAGGCTTGGGATAGTTTTGTAGATACTGTTCTGTATCTGTCTAGTTGGGATTGAAGAGAGACATCCAGGTTAAGATGTCTATGTGTACTTCCTGTTTATTTAGATATGTTTACCCTTCTCAGGTCTCTGATGTGGTGGAAGACTAGATAGTTATAGTCTCATAGTTAAGTTTTAAGTTGTTTAGAAATTAAAAGGATGTTCTAGGTCTAAGAAGATGTTTTTAAGTTGGTAATGCAAGTTAGCATGGAAATTGAGTTAGGTATAGAACTTTAAACTCATGGAGATGGATATATAATAGAATATTATTATTAGTTGCCAAATACATATGGACTGGGCATTAAGAATATATGATATACTGTATAATTTTCATAATTGTTGCCTAATTGTTCTTATTGTTTTGTATTGTATTTATTGTTATAAAAAAGTAATAAAGTGAAAAATAAGTTAAAAAATCTAAAAAACAAGATGTCTATCTGGTATGTAGATATAGTGGGCAAGAGAAGTGTGTAGTTAGGACTGTGACTTGGGAGTCGTCTGTAAGAAGAAGAGTGGCTAACCGGTGAAGAGTACATGAAATTGTTTAGGGAGAACACAGAATGGAAGTGGAATAGAAGCTGGACATGGTGGCACACACCTTTAATCCCAGCACTCAGGAGGCAGGGGCAGGTGGATCTCTGAGTTCAAGAACAACCTGTCTACCCAGTAGTTCCAGGATAGCCAAGACTACACAGAGAAACCGTGTTTTGAAAAACAAACAAACAAAAAGAAATGGAAAAAGAATAGAGTCGAGAACAAAGCTCTGCAGAATGCCAGTTCTTTCCTTATGTTATTTAGTTTTGACAATTTTATACATATATACAATGTATTATGATTGTGTCCACCCCATACTCTCCCTTCCCCTCTCCTGTTCCCTTTTAACACCTTCTTCCCAATTAATCTCTTCTTACTTTCATGTGTCTCCCCCTCCACTGAGTTTAATTAGGGCTGCTTGTATGAACATGGGTAAGGACAACTTGCCAGTGGCTGCACCACTGAAGAAAATGACATCCTCCCCAGTAGCCATTGACTTTCAATGGATCCTATGGGTCCAGTGGGGACTCATGAGTGCATACCCTTTCATGGTGGATTGTTGAAGAGCCCAGACTTGTGCAGATAACCATAGCTGCTGTGTTATGTTCATTACTATGGGTTTTATAGCTCTCCTCCTTGTTCTCTGGCATACAGTCTCTCCTTCCTTCTTCCACATTGTTCCCTGGGCCTTGGAGTGGGTGAGGTGAATAACAATTTTTAATAATAAGGAGGAACTAGTTAGGGAAAGAAGTCCAGGGCAGGTCCCAAGAGATTTTTCTGTTCAGTATATTGTGAAAATCATTCTATAAAGTAATACATTGCACACAGAAACAGTAACCTGAAACTCTATATCCATGGTTGACAATTAAATTAACCTTGTAAAGTAAGCAAGGGAAATATTATTTTCTCTGTTTTATTCATGAAGAGACAGGGTTGAAAAGAGCTTAATTCACTTATTTAAGCTCTAAAATTAAAAAGTAATGGAAATGGGGCTAATATTTGCATTTTGAGTCACACTCCAGGCTTCTTTTCATTCATAAGCCAATAATAGGGTACCAGTGCTGTACAGGCTGAATCATCAAGGCAGGAAATTACAGCAAATCTTAATTAAGGGCATATCTGAGTCACAGTAAACAAAAAACATTGGATTGAATTATGAATGGCTGCTGAAAGGAATTGCATGGCTTTCTGTATATCATTAGCCACTAATTAATTGGTGCCATGGAAATAACTTAGTGATACAATCATGAATAAAGGAGAAAATAATTCATAAACAAAGGAAGGAGTATGTGGCTCTACACATTAGACAGCAGAATGAACTACCCATCAGTTTGGAGAGGAAGATGAACTCAAGATGGTGTGTAAGCTAAGAGGCAGACAGGGTCTCCCCTCAGGATGTGTGAATCTGTGACATGCCTGCCCTAAACTTAACTAGCGTCTCTCTGTGTTAAACAGAATGATAGTGACCCAGGGATGGTTATGTGTAGGCTGCCTGTGCAAAGAATGCAGCAAAGGATTCCGGTGTGTGTGTGTGTGTGTGTGTGTGTGTGTGTGTGTGTGTGTGTGTG
>CAJQZJ010032648.1:7078244-7089739 GCA_907164525.1 Lophiomys imhausi | reverse complement strand
GTGTGTGTGTGTGTGTGTGTGTGTGTGTGTGTGTGTGTGTGTGTGTGTGTGTGTCCCTTCCTCACAGATAGAAACAGTGATGCTGAGCTGTAGAAAATGGCTCAAGGATAAGTGTGACAATAGATAACAGCAGTACCATGAAACTGATGAGAGTCCCTTTTATTTATTTATTTATTTATTTATTTATTTATTTATTTATTTATTTATTTAAACTATTTTAATAAAAATTAATTACATCATTTCCTCTCTCTTTTCTCCCCCTCGTCCCTCGTAAGACTCCTCCCTCCAACTCTTGTGCTATCCCAACTCTCAAACTGATACTCTCCTCCGCAATTATTGTTTTATACACACACACACACACACACACACACACACACACGCATATGCACACATAAATATATAAATGTAACCTGCTGAGTCCATTTTTGCTGTTTGTGTATATGTGGTTATCAGGGCTGACCACTTCATATTATGCATCAAATTGGGGGGGGGTGTTGTACCTGGGATAAGTTAATTCTCTCTCCCTTAGTGGTCAGTTGCCTATAGTTACTTGTCTTGTGGTGTGACCCTGTGAGATTTCTCCCTTTTCTGCATTAGCACGTATAGTGACATTACCATTATTTAGGCAGTCACTTATATGAGAAACTGTTTCACAGCAGGCTCTGTGGTATTTTTGCCTCTTATAATCGTTCCATTCTCTCTTTTACAATACTCCCTGAGCCATAGATGGAGTTGTGATCTAGATGCATCCACTGGCGCCAGGCTCCTCACAGTCTATTGATCTGTGTGTTGTGTCCAGTTGTGGTTTTCTGTGATGGTCTCCATTTGTTGTAACGAGATGTTTCTTTGATGAGGGCGATAGCTACACTTATCGTGGGTGTAAGGATAAGATGCAGAACTTAGGCATTACCCTGGTCAAGCAAAGCGGTGGTAGTGTCTTATGAGAACCATGACCTCACTAGCCTTAAGGAGTTGACTAGATTTTTTGTACCAGGCATGGTTTCCTTCCTGTTGAGTGAACCTGAAATGCAATTAGGCAGCTGTTGGTTACCACTAACATGTTAATGCCACTTGTTGCACCGTTATGGATATCTTGCCGTGCTGGTCATTGTTCTGTTTCATAGGTGTTGCTGCTGTGTAAGATTATTAATTGCTTCCCTCTTTGGCAGCTTGCATAGTATCGATAGCTTCTGGTACCATGGTAGCCAGACCACAGGAAGGAGGATTTTATTGAGATCCAGCTCAAAGATATGCATCCTGTGCTGGAAGTGTGGAGTGTCTTCTGCAAGAGGGGCCCACTTTCAGCGTCTGGATGCTGAGTAGGAAAGTTCATGTGACACAAAAGGTAGAAAAGTATGACCTATTGGTTATTATCACCCACCTTCTGTGTGTTTTTTTTTTTATCACTCAAACAAAAAAATCCAAGACGAAAAATTTCAAACACAGTTACTAGAGCACAACTATGCCCATTTATCAATATATTGTCCCCAGCTGTGTTTGGATATAAGGGCAGAGGTGAGTGAGTGTGCAGAGATTGAATGGCTAATGAATGTGTACTTGTTTGTTATTTAAGTCTCTTCGCACATCCATGAGCTATACAGCAAGAGTCTAGGAGAGTTCACATCCATTCCAAGCTCCAGGAACTGCAATTTACAAAGAGAGAAAGGTCAAAAGGAGGATGTTTGGAGGAAACTCATGGTCACGGTGAAAGAAATAAAAATTGAGTATTGTTTAAGATGACAAGGAGATGGAGACATTTTAACCCTGAAAAGAGAAGTCTCAGGGATGAAGGGAGGTTTAGGGCAGGCAAGATTCTCAACTAAATTTAAGAGATTAAGCTGAGCAGAAGGACTTTGTAGACCCAATGAGTATTATCGGTAACAACTCCAGAGAAGTTATTCAATTAATGAATGTAATGGGCTGGGTTAAGCAGAGGTGTTTCCTGTGTGAGGTGTTCATGGAGAGGCTGGGAGATCACTCACTGGAGAAATCTGCTGAGTGAGTGAGGAGCAAGAGTAGTCATGACTTAGGGGTGTGTCACCCACTCTATCACCTCTTCATCCCCATCACCTGTAATCCTTACTATCTTATATTATTATGAATATTAGTTTATGTCTGAGGAAAGAACTTTCCAACGTGGCTAGTGTTCTGGCTGCGTGTTTTTTCCCAAGGGAGTGGGGAAACAGCCACAGCTCTGGGGTCTGTACATGTGGAGGGCTGGGCTTTGTGCTTTCCAATCCCCACCTGTGCTGACCACCCTACTGGGTAGAGAGATGTGGTCACCAAGTTCTTCATTCAGAGCTTTCAGACTCTGCAGAACTGAATGGCAGATATGTGGCCCAAGGTTTATCCACTCACCACCCTCAAGCTCTGGGCTATGAAGTTCTGGGGTTGCCCTTCGTTGATGAGATCTCCTAGCCACTAGACTAGGGCTCCCTCTCCCTGTGTGCTTCACTGTCTGATATCAGCCTCCTCCCACCTGTACTTTCTGACTCCACAGCTTCTGCAACTTCCAACTCTAGGACTGTCCTCCAGGGCCGCTGTTCACCCTAGGACTGTGTCAGCTTCAGTCTAGGCACCTTGGCTGGTGGTTATTCCCCGTTCTCAGGCCTCCAAGGTAGTTCATTTTAAATCACAGATTTCCTCTCCAATGTGGCACTGCCCTCTGAGTCACATGAAGTGGTAACATTTGATTTCTCTTTACCGTGTCCTGTCTACAAGAGGAATAATACTGTCTCTCCGTAATTTGTATTTTGTATTTAAGGCTTGTGAGGGCTTCCAGCATTGTCCTGAGGGCAGGATTACCTGATCCTTCACCAGGGTGCCTAGGCTTACTTTGGATGAGGCTTTTGCTTCCCATCCAACCCCACTGCCCAGCTGGGGAGACCTGCAGTGGCTGGCAGCTCTGTCAGTTTGGGCTTCTCTTCAAACCATCGCTTGTCTGATGTATGTGTTTTAACCCCTTTGGCTCTTCCATTTGTTCAATCACTACCTTCATCGATTTTGAAACCCTTCTTTTTTCTGTATGGAATAGTAGATTGTTTTCTTACTCTGACTCTTGTCCTTACCTAGGTCATGCAGAGGCAGCTTCTTGTCTACCCTTTGGTCCTATAGTGATCGTTTCTTTGTTATCCATGAGACTCTTTGATCACAAACTGATTGGGGGGGGCTGAACTATATACATGTACACACACCCACATGCACCTACCCCTCCAACAGACACCCCCCCCACACATATGTATATACCGTGACTATATATAGTTATATTATCCAACGTGTTGCTTCCATTCGGTTATTCCTTGCACAGTGCCACTCTAACTGACTCATTAAAAAGAGTAAGACCTTGTATTATTAAACAAGGCCCTGTCTTGCAATAAAGCACACATTTTATTTAAGGAGCAAACAAAATTGCAGGTGACTGATTTGACATTTTTACATCACAAACTTGCTTTATTTTTTCCTTTCTTCCTTTCCTCCTTTCGCTCCCCATTTTTCATTTTGAAATAGTTGTATAAGTTACACTTGACTGGTGGTCAAAATAGCTGACTGAAATTGTTAGTGTTTTCAGAACACATTTCCTCTCATCCTCTCCGAGGGCCTGCCAAATGGCTGTGTTCTCCAGATGAGGAGCGAGATCATTCCGTTAGCGCTCACCTTAATGATATGGGGAGTGAACACATACTGAGTTTCCCAAAATGAACAGCACAATCTCAGGAGAGAGCTCAGGGTTCTGGGAAATTTTCTTAACTAAAATGCTGATCATATTAAACTGGTCGTTTCAGTGACTTTTGCTCTTCCTATGAGGGAAGTGTGCCTCCTGCTGGGTAATGGCTCTCTCTCAGCTCCTGGGAGCCCCCTAGGAAAGAAGGTTGTCACATGCCAACCTGGCAGGCAGCCTCTGCTTCTTCCTCTTTCTTCTACATGACTGCCCTCCTTCTGGGGCCCCATGTACCCAGTACATTGGCAGGCTCTGCTGTTTCCATGGGTACAACCATAGCCCCACTGCTAATAAAAGACAACCTGTGAGGTGCCAAGGAGCCATCTGGCAGAGCTGGGGAGATACAGCCTTTTTTTTTTGTATCCTGTGTATGGCATGCCACCAAAACTACTGTGTTCCAAATCTTCGAAACGTGTGGCGGATCTGCTCATATTAGTGTGCTGAGGCACCACAGGGGAGTCCCACAAACCGAGGGGCCCTGATGCCTGCCCCCATCTTCACGTAGCATCTACCTTTGTGCCAGTCTGTGCTCTCGTTCTCCCTCTGTATAAGGATCCCAGGATGACATCACCACTATAGCTGCAACCAAAGCAGGTCACATTTTGAACTACCGAGTGCTTAGAATTCACCACATCTCTTCTTGCTGTTGGGAGAGGGCATGATTCACCCCATAATGCCCACCCTTCCTGAGTTTCTTTAGTTTTCTTCTTTGTAAGAAAATTTTTGTTGTTGTTGCTCATGAGCCTGAAATGACTCCCTTTGTGGAAAGCAGTACTTAGGTAATAAGTGTTGATAAAACACTAACGTGCTTGGTTTGCATGCATCTCATGGAAGGGGATTTGCATGGATAGATCCTCCAGCAAGGATTTCACAAGTATCCCTGTAGTCTCTGGAAGATGGGTCTGCTCATTGCATTTCCTTCATTGGAAGGTGTGAGTGTTGTAAGGAGGCTTGTTTTGAACAAAATAAGAGTACTCTTAGGGTTCATCTTCTGTCCATGCAGGTAAATGCTGCCTTTCATCATAGAAAGCCAACAGCCACAGCCTTCTTTGTCATCCTTTTGAGTCTTCTGAATACTTGATTTCCAGTTTGATTTATAACCTCCTTGGGCAGTAGGGGTAGAGTCACCAAACTCGAAAAGGGCTTTTGGATCTTCTATTTGAACAAGACACTGGTTCAGCAATTTTTTAAAAAAGATTTATTTATTGTATATGCATGTCAGAACAGAGCATCAAATCACAGTATAGATGGTTGTGAGCCACCATGTGGTTGCTGGGAACCAAACTTAGGACCTCTGGAAGAGCAGACAGTGCTCTTAACCTCTGAGCCATCTCTCCAGCACCTCGCATTTTTTCATTACGTTTATTTATTGCTTCAAGTTACATCTTCATCACAGCTCCTTTCCTCCACCCTTCTCAATCCCACCTTCCTACCTTCTACCCCCTCCCACCTATCCTACTCCTCCTGTATGGGGTGCCCCCACATATCAGCCTCCCTCAGTTCATCAGTCCCATGAGAGCAAAGAGCTTCCTCTTGCATAGGGGGGGGCTATATGGCAGCTCCATTAGGGCAAAGTTTCCCACTAACAGGTAATAAAGTCCATGTTCCTGTTCCTTTTGGTCTGTTGGTTGTAGGATAGTTATCCTGTACTGTATGGCTAAAATCCAGTTATAAGTGAATATATGCCATGTGTATCTTTCTGAGTCAGGGTTAGCTCACTCAGAAAGATACTTTCTAGTTCCATCCATTTGGCAGCAAATTGCATGATTTCCTTGTTTCTGATAGCTGAGTAGTATTCCATTGTGTAGATGTACCACAGGTTTTGTTTTTTTGTTTTATCCATTTGTCAGTTGAAGAACATCTGGGCTGTTTCCAGTTTCTAGTTATTACAAATAAAGCTGCTATGAACATAGTTGAGGAGATGTCCTTGTGGTTTGATGAGGAATCGTTTGGATGTATACCCAGGGGTGATATGGCTGGGTCTTGAGGTAGAGCTATTCCAAGTTTTCTAAGATACTGCCAGACTCATTTCCAAAGTGTAAAAATGCCCAGCAGCAATGGAGGAGTGTTCCCCTTTCTCCGCGACCTTGCCAGCGTATGTTGTCACTTGAGTTTTTGATCTTAGCCATCTGGTTCAGCATTTTTGATGTTGTTCCCTGGTTATACTTTGGGTCCCAGGGAGACAAGATGGCTGCCTGAGATTCACAGTTCTTCACAAAGCTGAACTTAAATGAGCAGACATCTTTGTGTGCCACTGGGTAGCTCCCTTTACTTTTCCTTTCTGTTCTTAATTCACTTTATAATAATGATCCTTTTTTTTTTCCGGCTTGTTCCTCTATTCTATTGGTCTAGAGAACCCAGCAGTTGAGGCCAAGGTATATGTTTTCCCTTTTGTGTTTGGAAGCCTAGAATAGTGACTCGAATTTTAGCACATATTGAAAACCACCTGGGGGGACGTGTTAAAACACAACACAAACTGGCAGGCCTTCCCTCAAGTTCTGGCTAGGTAGGTCTGGATAAAGGCTAAAGCCCACATATCCAGTAAGCTCCTAGTTGTGCTGATGCTGCTGATCTAAGGACCACACTTTTGATATCCACTGACCTAGAACTGTTGGTGGGATACAGTAAGTGTACAATACATGTTTTGGGATATATGGTGATGGTGAGAAAGATGGCTGATCTTAAGGAGAAAGCAGGCGATTGCTTCCCTGCTCCTTGTGATTCTCCAGAGTGTTAAGCACAGTGTGACACTATTTACAGAGAGCACTTCAGAAACTGCTATGCCTCTCCCAGACCTTCCATGCTCACAGTTGAGACTTGTTCGCAGAGGGGGTTCAGAGCTGGAGCTATGATTTAAATGAGAAAGCCCCTCAAAGGCTCATGTGTTTAACTTTGCCTGCCCTCTGGTAGCACAGTTTGGAGAAGTGATGGAACATTCGAGACTTGGGAGCCCTGCTGGACAACCTATGCCACTGGGGACAGCTTTGAGAGGTTTTAGCCTTACCCCACTTCCACTTCTCTGCCTGCTTCCCCGGGTCAAGGATGAAATGCAGTCAGCCAAGTTCCTGCTCCTGCAGGCTTACCGTCTCTACCACGTAGACTCCTCTAGCCTCCGAACCATGAGCCAAACCTGCCTCCTTCCTTCAGGTGTGTCTGCCCATGTATTTCATCATGGCAACGGAAAAGTGCAGATGGGGTTAATGTGGGCGCAGAAGGGATAAAGCCAGTTTCCCTATCTGCTACTTTGTGACGATAATTCTCAGAACTCTGTTACCTTGTTGTCAAGCAGAGCTGGGAACAGACCCTGACACTTCAATCTAGCCCCTCTGGGAGGACAACTGTCATCTTGCATATTTCCCCACTCTAACAAAATAACTCTTAGGCCATTAAAACCATACGCAAAGAAAAAAAAAGTTAGCATTTGTTGGAATATTTTAATTTACTGACTTAAATGTCAATATTAAGTGTAAAAGATACATTCATATAAGCCAGCTGCAGGGTATTGCCTGTGTACTATCCAAAGTGCCTCCTTCTAGCTTCAAGGAGAGCACAGTGGGATCATGTGAGCGTATGTCATGAGGACAACAGAGACCTACTGAGCTTTCTCGGAAGGGCACCAGGAAGGCAATGTAGGACTACAGGGGAGTGTTCTTGGCCACTCACTTTGCCCTGCTGCATGCTGGGCTCTAGGCTGTAACAGAGATGGGGGAGGTCTCTCTCTCACCAGGGATCACAAGCTCCTGTTTTGCAGATTCCTAGTCTCATGGATAAAATAATTTTAAAGCCAACTTATAAGGAAACACAAGGACAAATTTATTAGAGTTTGATGAAAAAGAAACCCTAAACCTGAAACCAACCAAGCAATGAGAGCAAGCAAGCCAGAAATCAGAACTGCTGCAGAAGGAGAAAGAAAGGAAACAAGAAAATTATGCTTTTTGAGCTAGAGGTTGGGATAGGAGGCAGCTTCAGTTGTGGAAGACTGTGGGTAGATGCACAAGGTCCAGAGTCTTCAAGACAGAGAGAGAGAGAGAGAGAGAGAGAGAGAGAGAGAGAAAGAGAGAGAGAACACCTGGTGTGCCAAGGCAAAGGGCTTAGAACTTTGGCCAGTGGGAGCTAGAGAGAGGGATAGAGAAAATAATAAAATTTGTGAATTAAAACTCAGAAAGTGACCAGGCTTGGCAGGAAGGATCTGTAAGCAGTTGTATCAAGAGAGAGGGCTTCTGGGCCTATAAGTAGAAATCTACTAAGGGACAATTAATTATTCCATCTTCTTACCATGTCTTCAGGTACACCAGGTTTTTATTTTAAAATATTAAATATTAATATATTAAATATATATTTCTATTTAAATATAGAATATAGTTATTACAATATATTTAATTGTATAATAAATATATTTAAATATATTAAATACATTAAAATATTTAAAAATAAAATAGTTTATTTTATTCTGGCTTCAGGCTATTCTCTGGAGATTGTAAAACAGATTTTCTTCTTATTGCTGATCAATAAGAATAATTGTAAAGAGGGCTACTGACCATCGCCATGGTATTTGTGTCAGAGAAATGTCATAAGGTTGATATTAGTGTATCTCAGAGGGCTTTCCAGATGAGTAAGTACCTGTTGTCTGTATGAACACCTCCCTCTGGTCTCTAGAAGATAGTGGGCTGACAGCCCACATGTGAATAAGCAAGCAGTTTCCTGGGAGAAAGAGCTGGAGGTGAAGAGCAGGGAGCCACAAGCATGCACCAGACAGATGGAGGAGACATTAAGGGAGAGGACAGAATCTGGTATTGTGAGCCCTCTGCTTCTCACAAAACTGGGGAAAGGAGAGGGTGGGGAAGGACAATGAGGGCAGGGATGGAAAGAACTAGACAGCAGAGAAACATGGATTTTATCTAGTAGATATGAAAAAAGAACATTATTTGCTAATAGGAAGAGAAAGTGGGAGCTGGGAACCTGGAAGGGATGGAAACACCACTTACACCTGTTTTTATACCTTTTGAATTTTTGAGTCATGAAAATCACTCATTCAAGTATTCAGTAATACAAAGTCAACAAAATGTCTCCTTGTGTTCGAGTCGAGTCCATGAGAGTTTCTGGGACTCATTGTTATGGTTTGAGTATGGGTTGCCAACTGCCCTACAGCTCAGGCTGGAGTTTAATTTCCATTTTGGGCTGTTAAGTGGCCAGGCGAGGTAGCACACACCTTTAATCCCAGCACTCAGGAGGCAGGGGTAGGAGGATTTCGTGTGAGTTCAAGGCCAGCCTTGTCTACAGAGTGAGTCCAGGACAGCCAAAGATACACAGAAAAACCCTGTCTTGAAAAACCAAAAAAAAAAAAAGAATGTGGAAACTAATCCATCTATGGTGTTTAGAGATGGAGGCAACAGGAGCAGATGAGGCCATTAGGGTGGTGAATCCTGGTGGCTCTATAAGAACACTGAGAGCAGGAGGGACAATGTGTTCCCTTGTCTTTTGCCATGTGATCCTTGTGACCCTGTGATGCCTTGAGACTGACATCACCAAAATGTAGTCCTTGGACCATGAGCCTCCAAAATTATAAGCCCAACTAAATGTCTCTTCTTTATAGTTTATCCAAATTGTTATATGTATTATCAGTAATAAAAATGGACCAATATATAAAATGTTTTACCAATCACTTGAAAATTGTTGTATTATACTGATCTACTGGAAGACGTATGGAACCAGCAGACAACACACTGAATCATGGGGAATCTCCAGGAGTCAGCTGTTTGTGGTTCTTGATAGTACACTGGGGGTGGGATTTGGAGGTCAGGAAGAGGGAACCAACTCTCAAATGGAAGTTTTGGAATGAAGGAGACCATCTGATTCATAAAGGTCAGAGGACTGGCAAGGACAGTGTGCTGACAGTCTTTGTGAGTGACTCCATCTTACCCTCAGGTAGTAGAAGAGGATACAAGAGCAGAGAGGTGTAAAGTTCAAGGTCACATATGCAGGGCAAGCTCAGGGTTAGTCTCCTGCACCACTCCACCCTGTGTCCAGCCTGATCTTCCCTGATGTTACACTCTTTGTTGCCTTAGCACATACAATGATTATTTTTAAAGATAAGGATAATGATTGATAGAAAGAGAGAAACAGCAAATCCAATTAGATAAGAAACAATTTAAAAGCTAATTGGGGTGGGAGGAGCCAAGAACAGGTGGCACTCTACTCTGCCAAAACCTCAAATGACAGTTGGGATGTTAATTTGTATGAAAAAATATAGAGCTATTTGCATGTAAAAATAGAGGATAGCATGTAAGATGGAGACATCACATAAAGAAATCCAATTTGGGCTGGGAAGATTGAGCACTTTTTATGGAGTTGACAGATAACTGTGCAGCCAAAATTTATACTAACTCATTGATTGTATTAATGTAGTGAGGTTTTCATGAAATTAAAAAACTACTATCTGGAAGAAAAGGGCCACATGACCAGCTATACTGTTCTGATGGTTGATTTTGGGTGTCAGCTTGATTGGATTAAAGGATGGAGTGAATGCTTTCTGAAAGCAGGGATGTTCCTATGCTTGGTTACCTCAGCAAATTTTCTCTTCAGGAAGAGCAGCAAAACCAAAGCTATAGCCAGGGGGAAAGCAGCAGTCCTCCATTAACTGCAAGGGGGTAGTTTTTGTCCTGTGTGTGTGTCTGTGTGTGTGTGTGTGTGTGTGTGTGTGTGTGTGTGTGTGGCTGTATTTGACCTTGTAGCTTAGTCACAGAGTGAAATTGTCAGATGCTTCTTTTCTGTGAAGTTCTTTGTGATAATCAGGAGAATATCAAAGTCTAGTTATTCTTGCTACATCTCAGGGTTGGCTTTTATTTTTCTCAGTACAAATTTATTTAAAGTGAGAGGTCAAGGCTGAAGAATGTAACTCCAGAATCCTCAGTGTGTGCATCTCCAATATTCTCTGTACCATGCTTGCAATTAAGCAATGCGTGTTTTGGGTGGGTTTGCTAAAAGTAAACTTGTTTTCTCATGTAGTCTTCCACATCTTTGTTTTTGCTATATAATCTGCTATATGAATTTTGAGTTGAAGCAGCTACTGCTGTTCTCTGATTATATTCTTTTACATGGATTGCAAGATCACATGTTTCCATATAGCCTTATTGTACACTCTTCAGTTATACAGGTTACATGAATAGATAGGGGTGGGGAATACTTCTGGTCAAAGTATAAGTAGAGATGAGGGTAGGGAGATTGGGGAAAGAAGGGGTTCAGGAATGGGTTAACCAAAACTAAGGATGCATTAAGAAGTCTTATGGAAATCTACTAGTTTATAAGCTAATTAAAAATAAAATGTATTTTTAAAAAGGAGTTTAAACAGAAGTATCCTTCATGGGAAGATAATACTGCCCCTGGAAGATATAGGTCATTAAATGAAAATCTCAGTTCTAGCCATGGGATAACTCCTGTACAATATCAAGCCAGTAAAAGTTCAACAGTATTTTTATTCTCCTTGTTGAAGAATTATTCTGACAGTGGATGGTTGCGAAGAAAGGGAAACTGCCCTAGTTGGATTTTTATTGCTGTGAGAAACACCATGTCAAGAGAAACTTGAAGAGGAAAGGGTTTATTTGGCTTACAAGTCCCAATCACAGTCTATCATTGAAAGAAGCCAAGTCAGGAACTCAAGAATGGTGTAACCCTGGAGGCAGGAACTCAGGAAAGGTGTAACCCTGGAGGCAGGAACTCAAGAAAGGTGTAACCCTGGAGGCAGGAACTCAGGAAAGGTGTAACCCTGGAGGCAGGAACT
>CAJQZJ010032648.1:7054868-7078234 GCA_907164525.1 Lophiomys imhausi | reverse complement strand
CCTGGAGGCAGGAACTCAGGAAAGGTGTAACCCTGGAGGCAGGAACTGAAGCATGTACTGGGGAGGTACGGTGCTTACTGGCTTGCTCCTCATGGCTTGCTCAGTATTCTTTCTTACATGATTCGAGACTACCTGCCCAGGGGAGACATCATGTACAGTGGACTGTGTCTTCCTACATCAATCACAATCAAGAAAATGCCTCACAGATGTGTCCAGAGGTCAGTCTGATGGAAGCCGTTCCTTAGTGGAGGTTTCCTCTTCTCAGGTAATCCCAGTATGTGTCAAGCTGACAAACTAACCTGCACAGAGAGTCACTCTCCTTTGGGACATGGCTGCTACTTTGTCCTAGCATGGGTTGCTAGGACATGAGCAACATGCTCATGCTTCAGGCAATGTCCCTATTCTTATGTTTATGTGGGCAATACTAATTGGACTCACGGTGCTACCAATAGCAACAAAAACAGCAAAGGAGAACATGAAGTTGGGAGGGACATGGAGTGGGGGCACTAGGTGGATTTAGAGGAAAGTGATAAAGATGGATATGATCAAATTATAATGCTCATGTACAAGATTTTCAAAGAATAAATAAAAATATATATTTTTAAGCAGTTATAGAGCAAGAACAAATTACACTTGAAATCTGGACTATGGATGCCAGCTCTAGACTGTACTGTAAAATGAGGATTTTTTTTTTTTTTAGATACTTACACTTCTCAAGTAGTTTGGAAGGTTTGAGTATTGAGGATAAGTAATTCTAATGCATGATTCAGTAGTTTCAAATTTATTAAGTGATGTCTAAGACTTCTATTGATTAGTTTAAAGAACCCTTTTAGATACTTCTAGATGAATTTTGAGAAGTCCTCAAGTACATTATAGTAACAGAATTTCAACTGACAAACTTTGTGCTCAGAAAATGAATGACATAGTGTTTTTGTTTGTGTCAAGTGTCCCCTGTGGTTTCACCCAGAGGAAAAAGTGATGAAGTAGACAGAACAGATGGGATATTGGAAGTCCATGTTTTAGCACAGGCTGTACCTCCCATTAGCGGCAACGAGAGGAGCTGTGATCTTCCCAGGTTTTAGCTGCCCCCTCTGAAGAACCACCACAGTCACAGTTGCTTTACTTCTCAGTTCCTAGGTCAAGGGAGAAGGTGCTCCTTAATGGAAGAAAAACTGCCAGTTCAATGGTGTGCACATCCAAGGAGGTGAGCTTCCTTATGGGAAAGCTTGCAACCTGCTAAGTTTTCTTTTGACATGAGGGCAGACTGACATTTTGTGACCCATGAAAGCAAGTGTGGCATGGTGTGGAACAAGAGCATAGAGTCAAATTCCCCTTCATAAGCTGTACAGAGGCAATTAGGGAGGGAAGCAATTCAGGAAAATGGGAGGGAGAAGAAAAGGAACGACCATGAAGAAGGCAAAAGGCCAGGATATACTGGAGGGGGACACAGTATGACTATCAAGAACAGTGGTGTATGTAGAGTGTGATTTAAGTGTACTTACTGATTTAGGTGTAGTAATACAATTCTCAACTGAAGACCTTCAGTAAAGCTTTTCTCACACTCAAAGAGCCTTGTTTTCCTCTTGCTTGAAATGAATATTGGGGTAGGAGTGGGTTGAGAATGCAGCGGGGGGGGGGGGATACAGCTAAACATGAACAAAAATTAAGTAAAGGCAGGAAAATCAGATTACAAGGTGGGCTGGAGACATGGTTCAGCCATTAAATGCTAGGCTCACAACCAAAATGTGAAGAAATGACCATAAGAACTTAAGTTCCCACAGGAACAAGAGACCATGAGCAGGTCTTCCACAGAGTAAGACAGGAACGTTGAGCTAGCTTGCCAGATCTGAAGGGACAAGATGACCGCAGGCAGCACATGGGTGAATAGTATGGAAGGCCGGGGGATACACAACATAGTAATATACATTGCCACTGTAATTTGGTCAGTCTGAGTTTGACAGATTGTGTACGTGTGGCAAAATATCTGATGTCAACAACCTAAGGAAGAAGGCTTCATCTGGTTCACGTTTCAGAGGTTTCAGTCCAAGGTGGGACAGATCACCTGCTGTGGGCTCCAAGCAAGGCAAGTATCAAAGTTCTGGGCACAAATGACAGAGAAAGGACTCTGGTCACAGCAGCCGGAGGCAGAGACTAAAGGGAAGAGCAAGATGTACCCTCAGAGGGGAGCGTTAGTGACCTGCTTCCTCCAGTCAGGACACACCTTGCACACATACATCTCCCCTACCCCAAATAATTTCTTCAACTTTGGAATCCATTAGCAGATTAAGAACAGCACCCGCAGGATTTAGTCACTGCCCAGAAACGCTTTGTTCATCTCCTAGTGAGTCTCTCAATCCAAGGAAGTTGATAGGGAAAAGTAACTATCACATGGGGTAAACAGCTAGAAAATTTAAAGCCAAATAAAATTTAGTTTCAAGAGACAAAACTCCGGCTTCTAGTCAAAAGACAAGACAAAACAAACATAAAAACCAAAACCAGACCAAATCAAAATACAAACCCAAAAAAGTCCCCAGTGGAGTTCACGTAGAGATTTAGTGAGTGCATGTCAAGAAACTATTCTGCAGGACCTCCGAAGGACGCAAGCACGGACAGCCGTTTCCGGGGTATCAAACAGACCATCGACTTGAAGTGGCTCTTTGATATGTGGGACTCTGTAGAGGTGGATTTCAAGCTGCAAAACCAGTCCACAGTATTTTATGTCTGCAAGCGCTCATAAACTGGGCTGATGGTTCAAACCTTGGACACATGGAGAATTGTCATGCCCCCAAAGCTCTCCTTGAAGCTAGAGCTGAATATTTTCTCTGGTGCCTACCTGAGGGAGGAAGAGGGGTACAGAGAGGGCACTTCCAGTCAAAGGTGAGACTTACGCTGCAGTGACACATGTTTCTGCTATTCAAAGTGTGGCCCACAGGCTGATAGCATGAACAGCCAGGCAGTCACTGCAACTGCATTTGAACAATTCCCAGGTGACTTGTGTGCAGATTGATGTTTGAGATGCTTTCCTCTTGGAAGTGGCTGGCAAATCTGTTTTTTAGATGGCAACATAGCCCATCTGTGACAATAGGTAAGGTGAGTGGACATCCCCACTGCACGGGTTTAGTTGAAAAGTCTCTGAATTAAGCAGCTTAGAGAAACTGTAGAGATCTGGCCACTTGTGGTCCATAACCACTTTTCCAAGGCCTATTTGATCCCTCAAATATACTTTTCATTGAAAGAGATTAGAACCCAGGAGATCTGCCCACGAGGAAAACATGTGTAGCTGACATCCCTGACACCTGACAGGTTTTTAAAGTTGACAAATACATTTCAAAAAAACAAAAACAAACAAAGCCCAGCGATTTAACTGTTGTGTTCCCATTGAAGCACTCTGTGTGTGTGTGTGTGTGTGTGTGTGTGTGTGTGTGTGTGTGTGCATGTGGTATGAGGATAGCATTAGCTTCTGAGGTCAAAAACAAGAAAGTCAAAAAACTTTCTGTTTCCTTTGCATCATGTTAAAATTCCTGGCAGACTGGGTCCCTCATGGAGTGAGCGCTCGATAACTGTCAACCACAGTGATTTGCACCACACTCGTAATATTTTTAATGTGATTCATTCTGAACACCCTGCTTCTTATGCTAACTTTTATATACCTAGCTACCAAATGGTCTGATGCTGAGTGTACAGAATACTGGGCTCTGGCTAAGTGTGATTAGATATTGATTTCTGAGTCCCTTGGACATTAGCAATGCAGAAACTGTTGGATGCTGGAGCGTTATGCTCCGTAGGGCTGACACTGGCAGATGTCCAACAGTCACAATCTGTGGTAAAATTCTGGAGAGGCTATAAAACCCAGGCTGTAAGTCTGACCCTAACGTGTGAGGCCCTGACCTGCTCCTCCGTACACTAACTGTGTCTTGTCCTAACCACCTCCTTTTGCACACATAGTCTTTTAGTTCCAAAGGAAACTGGGTGGAGAGCCATGCTTAGTGCAAGTTTATCCTGATTGCTGGCAAAAATTTTTCTAAGTCAGGCACATGTAGCATGGGTTCTCTGTGGTGAGGTTGCTGCCAAGGAATTGTGGGAAAATCTTTTTAAAGCTTGAATAAGCAATGGATGAATAAGAAGGGCTGATTAGCATATTCAGAAGTTGAGGATAAATCAAAATGGCTGTATGTATTTGTTTTTCTCCAAAGTTTGTCCTTTTAATAATAGGGTCTATGCCCTCTCTCCTTGAATCTGGGCTGCTACTGTGCCTTCAGACACCAAAGGAATATGGTGCAAGTGGTGTTTGCCAGAGACTGGTAGCTTTTATTTTCTACTGTGCCTTTTTCTCTCTCAGAATCTAGCCATATAGAGAAATTTTATATGTCCTGTGGTTGACTTCCCTAGCTGAGCTTCCAGAAATGACAGGAAATTAACTGGACATTTTGATGTGCCATCTTGGATATACAATATAAAACACAAAAGTCATCTCATGATGAAAAATAACCTGGGGGCTGTTTATCCATTCATTAGTGCTTTGGCTCTGAAACAAACACACAAAGAAACAAGCAAACAAAAGGCTTTCAATGACTGTAGCCACTGTCTGACCACAAGTGTGTAAGAAAACTAGGAAGAAGCAGGCAGTGGAGCCAGGGGCTTACATACCACAAGAGAAAGCAACGTATTGCAAGTGTTTTAAGTCTCTTCCTTTTGGGGTATATTCTTGTGTAGTGCAGTTTTATATGATAGCTATGAACATTTTTCTCACTCTCACAGCATCTATTAAGACTCTGCTGCCCAATGCCATCAGTAAGCCCATGTAAGCTCAGAAAATTGTAGTCTTTGAAGTTCACACTTTGAAAGACATCTTTAAAAATACTGTTTGAAAGCAACAAATCTGGAAGGATGTGGGGAAAAGGACACCTTCACCATTGATGAGATTGCAAACTTATCCAGCTACTCTGCAAATCAAAGTGGAGAATCCTGAAAAAGTTAAAAATATGACCCAACCATACCACTCCTCGGCATATCCCTAAAGGACTTGGCATCCTATTCTACAGATACTTGCTCAAACATGTTCATTGCTACTCTAGTCCTACTAGCTAGGAAATGGAAACAGCCTTTATTACCTAGGATTTCTACTGCTTGGACAAAACCCCATGATCACAAGCGACTTGGGGAAGAAAGGGTCTATTTTACATTTCCACATCACAGTCCATTCTTGAAGGAAGTAGGTAGAGCAGGAAGTAAAGCGTAAATCATGGACAACCACTGTTTACTGGCTTGCTCCTCATGGCTTGCTAAGCCTGCTTTCTGAAACACCCCAAGACCACGCCCAGAGGTGGCACCACCCACATGAGTTGGACATTCACACACCAATCACTAATTAAGTGGGGGCATTTTCTCAATTGAGATTTCCCCTTCCCAAATGGTTCCAGTTTGTATCAAGTTTACACAGAAACAGCCAGCATAACTGAGCCCTTGTCAAGACACATCATTATTCCACTAGAAACTGTTCTTTCTGGTTTATCCCCAAGCTCTCATATTAATATTATAATATATAACATAGATAATTTTAAAAGTCCCTTAGTCCTTAAAACTTGAAACATTCAGAGGGTAGGAGGGTGAGACTGGGAGGGATGGAAGGAGAGGATTATGACTGAGATGTAACCTGAAGAAATAAATAAATGTAAAAAAAAAAGATAGATTATTCATGTAGATAAAAAATCATGGTCTTTAAAAATGACATAAAATGATATAATTGTACCTTTGAAACTGTATGACATAGGAGACTTTTAGGGCTTCAAGCTTATAAAAACTAAATTATTTTCAAAAAATAAAAATAAAAATACCCCCCCCCAAAAAAAAACTTGAAACATTCCAAAAGTCCAATCTCTTTAAAACATCCAAAATATCATTCAAGGTTCAAGGTTTCTGTAAAATATTCAGTTTCTCTAAAATTCCAAGGCCTCTCAGTTGTGGGCTCCTGTTTAAAAAAAAAAAAGCTAAATGCTTTTTTGCTTCAGGAGAGAGGAACCAGGGCAGAGTCACAGTTCGAACAAAGCAAAACCAAACTTCAACAATATAAATAACTCAATGTCCAATGTCTGGGATCATGATCTTCTGGGCTTGGGCAGTTGAACTTCTCTGGTTCTAGCATACATAGCACACACAGTTGTCTGATAGGCTCAGGCTCCATTCCACATTGGTCTTGAAAGTTGCCCCATGGTACTAGGGTCTCTGAAATGCTGAGGTCTCTTGCTTCAGATGGGTTACACTTTCACCAATAGCCTGTCCTGGCCTCTCCTCAGAAACTCTGTCCCTGCTACATGGTGCTGAACTTCAACCCCTCTCCATGACTTTCAGTCCTGGGGCTTTACTGGATCTTCAACAATGGTTTCTCCTTGACCCTTTCAAGCCTTCAAAGTCAGAACCATCTGGGTGGCTCTTACTCAACCTAAATGTCTTTCAACAGAGGAATGGATAATGAAAGTGTATTTGAAAGTGTATTGAATATACACTATGAAATATGACTCAGCTTTAAAGAAATGTGAAATCGTGAAATTTTCAGGTAAACAGATGTAACTAGAAAAGATCAAATTGTATGAGGTAACCTAGACCCAGAAAGAGAAGCATCTCATGTTCTCTCTCATATGAGGTTCTTAGCTCCAACACTTCAGATGCAAGTACATGTTAGTATGGAAAGAACAAAGCTCTAGAGGCCCCAATTCTAGACAACTACAGGCAGCCCAGGAATACTGAGAGTGGGAGAAATAGTCTTCCCCATGGCCAAGTGGCCATCCCTGAAAACATACATACAAATAACATTATACAGACTAAGTAGATTATATTTATATATTTAGGGAAAATATATGTGTGCATATAGACATCTATGTATAACAAATACATAGAGATATTATATATAGTAAATATCTATATGTACACATATCAACAGTGAAAGAAAAAAGAGGCTATGAATTTGAAAGAGCAAGGGGTGGGATTAGGTGGGAGGATTTGGAGGGAGAGGAGGGAATGAGAAAATAATGTAATTATAATCTCAAAAAAAATTAAAACATCATTAATTTTGTTTGCTTATTTAGTTTGACTGTGTGTGTTTGTGCCTGTGAGCATGAGCATTACAGCACTGGTGAGGAGGTCAGATGACAACTTGCAAGAGTCACGTGTCTCCTTCTATCATGTGCAGCCCTGGGGACTGAACTCTCAGGTTGTAAAGCTTGGTGGCAAAAGTCTTTTACCCATTGAGCCATCCTGCTAGCCTTGGAAACCATCTTCTAACTGAGAGAACCTTGTGCCTTTTTTTTTTTTTTAAACTAAAGTACCCCAGAAGCCATCACAGTGGTAGGACCACCCGTTGTTGCTGGTTCAGTTTTTAAGCCCAGATCCAAAGGGGGGGCATGTGCATGCTGTGAGCCTGTCAGTGACTTCATAAGACTCTTCCCTCCCTGTTTCCTTCTCTCTTCCGGCAGGGAATCAACCAGAGCACCGAGTGGTGTCCATGGAATTCCTGTGTTTTTCTTTCTGATGAATGGAATTCCCAAAGGATGGCAGCTATGTTGAAGCTGATGTTTTATTATTATTTCTCTTTTTACACTGGAGGGAAACTTTCCCAGTCTGTGAGCCACAGCACACTGGACTCTGATGTTCTCGTAAAGTTTTGGTACTAAATTCAAGGGTAATTCCGAGTCTCCGCGTCTGCTGTTTTAGCTCCAGATTCTCAGCACTGGCTGTACAGTAGACTCACTTGGGGAGACTTCACAAGTAAAATGGATCATGCCCTTGTTTTATTACAGATTAATTAAATAAAAATGGCTGAGGTTAGTATCCTCACACTGTATTTAAAAAATTCTCGGGTGATTTACACTCGAGGGCACCGTGAGGGCTGAGAAGCGTGGTTTCATTGGCTCTTATTGTGGCAGAGAGAAGAGGATTATATATTTTTTTTGATGGTAAATATGCCTAATCCTGTCTATTTAAGGCATAGCTCAAGTATATGTGTGTAAAATTGGATGCCAATAAATATGAGCCGAATAGAAACACAAATGAATGCCAAGAAAGCCATTCTACTTTCTCACAGCTTCTCTTTGGACACTGGCTCAGCTCTCATGACTATAGTGGTGGTGCAGGGTTCTCAGTTTACACTTCTCTATTAGAACTCTTCTGCTCTGACTCAGCACAGCTATCTCCGGATGTTTTCTTTTCTGATCTCCTTCTGATATTTTCTTTCTTATTTATCTGAGCTATCGTTAGAAAGGGTTCACATATCTTTCTGTTTGTGAAGGCAGAGCTAGTCACCCAAGGACAGAAGGGTGTTTTACAGTGTGCTGTGAAATGAAAACACTGGGAATACCAGGATGGATATGGCTGCCCACTTCTTTGCCCACTGACAAAAGCATAGCTATTTACTCGGCTAACATGATAAATATCCCCCAAACAAGCTGTGATCCTCTGAGCCGTACAGCATTCTTGGCAGAGTTTCTGTGGCATCTATACTGAGCAGGCACTTGATGTAAATCTTAGCCAGAAAAAGAGTCAGTGGGTAATTGTTTGGGGTTTTAGGGCTGTCCCTGAAATGTTATTAATTTTGTGAGTTTCCAGTAATTTTAGGACTGACTTGTGAGAGATCCATCAATGTGGTCATTTTCATCTTTTTGCATGTGGTACACTGCAATTTACATGTTCATTATTGGTTTTTTTTTTTTTTTTTTTGCTCTAAAATACAAAAGTCCCAATTCCCCCACTTTAGAATTCAGAATTTTAAGTAGTTACCAGAAGAGTCCCAAAGCTTGCCTGGAATCACAGAATTCCCCATTGAAGCTCAAATCTTTCTTAGCACTAATTCAAGAGGGAGTTATGATCTTGTGATGGACTCATGACATTTCTTATTAGGGATATAAAAGGTCAGATTTTAATACCTTTTTGTGATATATGCATCTGGCCCAAGATCAGGCAGTTTTGAATGATGGAATTTAAACTGTAATTTAGTGACAGGGTAAGGGGTAAGAAATTACAGTGCCATGGCAGGGCCTGAGTCGAGTACCAGCATCAGTGCCTGCATGGGGTCTGTGAGTCAGTGTTGTTGCTTGAAACTGTGGTTCAGGGGCAATAGCAAAGGCTCCTTTCAACTGATGTCCAGGTGGAAAAGTAAAGTCAATTCCCAAGTCACCCATCCTCATTTTGTAAGTGGCCTTCAAGTTCATAGGTCTTCATTCATCACTCCCCATTTCCCCCCAACTAGTTCAAAACTCCCATTTCACTTTCTCTGTTTCTCAAAAATAAAAGTATTCTCGGCACATGAAGATCTTTGTTATATATGAAATAGGACTGATTGAGACAAAACAAACTGGGAGAGAATTCCCATTTCCTAATCTAAAAAAAAAAATCACATCTCCCTCTTCTTATACACGAGTCAAAGAATTGATCCAACTAGCAGGTGGGAGCCCACATAAGCTATTAAACCAGACTGTGATGCAGAAAGAGTCAGCATTTGTACTCCCTAGCTCTCTGAACTTCAGTTCTCTTACTTAAGTGATCCCCTAGCCTCACTTTTCTTTCCTATAAATTGCCTCACTAATAAGTTGCTTTGAGGTTAAGGGAGAAGTGCAGCCTCTCACATTGCTCTATTATTGTGTGGTTTGGGGGAGTGTTAATTCATGGATAGTGGTTCTGATATTCTTGTTGGTCAGACAGTACAGACAAATGAGTGAACTTGTCTCATCATTATCATTACCACCACTACCATCATCATCATCATCATCATCATCATCATCATTACCATCATCATCACAATCACCACTACCATCATCACCATCATTACCATCATCATTATCATCACCATCGTCACTATCACCATCATTACCATCATCATCACAATCACCACTACCATCATTACCATCATCATTATCATCACCATCGTCACCATCACCATCATTACCATTATCATCACAATCACCACTACCATCATTACCATCATCGTCACAATCACCACTACCATCATTACCATCATCATTATCATCACCATCGTCACCATCACCATCATTACCATCATCATCACAATCACCACTACCATCATCACCATCATTACCATCATCATTATCATCGCCATCATCACTATCACCATCATTACCATTATCATCACCATCACCACTACCATCATCACCATCATCATTATCATCACCATCACCATCATTACCATTATCATCACAATCACCACTACCATCATCACCATCATTATCATCACCATCGTCACCATCACCATCATTACCATCATCATCACAATCACCACTACCATCATCACCATCATCATTATCATCACCATCGTCACCATCACCATCATCACCATCATCATCACAATCACCACTACCATCATCACCATCATTACCATCATCATTATTATCGCCATCATCACTATCACCATCATTACCATTATCATCACAATCACCACTACCATCATCACCATCATCATTATCATCACCATCACCATCATTACCATTATCATCACAATCACCACTACCATCATCACCATCATTACCATCATCATTATTATCGCCATCATCACTATCACCATCATTACCATCATCATCACAATCACCACTACCATCATCACCATCATCATTATCATCACCATCGTCACCATCACCATCATTACCATCATCATCACAATCACCACTACCATCATCACCATCATCATTATCATCACCATCGTCACCATCACCATCATTACCATCATCATCACAATCACCACTACCATCATCACCATCATCATTATCATCACCATCGTCACCATCACCATCATTACCATTATCATCACAATCACCACTACCATCATCACCATCATTATCATCATCACCATAATCATCATCATCATCATCATCATCATCATCATCATCACAACATGGAGATCAATGCAGAAAAAACCAATGATGTTGACCGCTGGCTTCCACATCCACATCTACCCCACCACCAAACAGAATATGACAAAGGAAAAAGGCTTCAGTTCAGCTTGCAGTATGGTTAGAAGTAAAAATCAAGGGTATGGTCTTTGTATTTCCTCTGGCTTCCATTTTATCTCACAATGCCACATAGGTTCACTGTAAGAAGTGCATATGACATGAAAGGAAAAATGGTCTTAATTTCAGGTTAGAATGTTAGAGTGAAGGTTGCCACATAGCTCATACACTCTTGGATATCATCTTATAAGTTTTTTTCCCCTATATATAAAGGATATTTTTGTTGTTTAGTATTAAAAATACAGTTAAGAGATTTAAAATGTTTAAGTAAATTAAGGGTTACTACAATTCAAACTGGTTTTCCTTTTTTTTGTTGTTTACTGTTTATTCATGACTTCAATTTACATCTCCATCACAGTTCCCTCCCTCCACCCCTCCTGCAAACTGGTTTTCTAAATCTTTAGAGTTGAAGTAATTTAGAGCTAAGATGAAATATTTGAGAACAGTGTTAGCCCATGCCTTTAATTCCAGCAGAGACAAGAGGATCATCATAGAGTTAGTTGTCTTTTAAATTCTATAGTTACAATGAAAAGGGTGGTGATGGTTCACACCTTTAATCCCAACATACTGGAGAGGCATACACCTTTAATTCCGATCTCTGAGTTCAAGGCCAGTCTGACACAGAGCAAGCTCCAAATAGAGAAAAACTTAGATCCAGGGGTGGTGATGCACACCTTTAATCCCAATGGGGAGGCACACACCTTTGATTCTAACACTTGGGAGGCAGAGGCAGGCACATAGGATTACAATGATTTAAGTTTAAAAGCTGCTTGCAAAAGGCATGCTGAAATTCAAAGTGAATTGTCCTTTGTGATCTCAAAATATATACACTTAAAGGTATGTTTTATTCCAAAATATCAAAAGAATTTTTAAAGTTTCAATTGAAAGATAATACTTTTTATATTGTCAAAAAATAACCAAAAAAAAAAAAAACCAAAAACAATTTGCTCTAGGAAAGATATTGCCTGCCAAAAAAGTAGCACTCCAGAGTTAGGATTAGGGCAGGGCTCTGTTTTTATCTTTCCAGGAGATTAAAAGCATCTTTCTAAGGAGTCCAGGGACAACTGGACAACTGAAACTTCTGAAAAAAATGGACCAAACACCAAAGAAGACAAGTAGCCTAGATGATCCAGCCTCACAGATTGCCTCAATAGCTGTTTCCTAAAAAAATCTGTAGCCAGAACAACTCAAAATGGCTAGCTAAGATGGTTCAGCCCCACAGACTGTTACAGCCAGGACTTCAGTAAAGCCCTGAACTTTCTCACCCAAAGTTCAGCTTCTGACTACAAACTTCTAGGACATTTAAATACCTGAGCACAAAAAGACTGAACATCAAATGTTACTATTAACCTGCTTAATCATTTTCCCATTCTTATTTGGGCCCCCAAACAGGTTTCCTACATCCCAAATCAGCAGGAAGCAATTTTAAGAGAGCAACATCCCATTCCCAGAGGTGGGGTGGATGATTTTTTTCTCCCTTTGGTTATTTGATGGGTTATAAATGTTTGTTGTTATTTAGGGGGATTGATTACAAGTTGCTAATGGTCGTGTTAAACAAGGTTTTGGAGATTAGACTCAGGGATTTCTTTTTCTTTTCTCTATCCTTCTTTCTCTCCTATGTAGGGGGGGGAAAGACTTGAAAAAAATGGGATATAGACATAATATAGGAATGATAAAGAAAAAGGGACAGATTATTGATTATGTGCTTATATCTTTGTATATTGATACAAAATTAAGATTATATTTGGCTACGTCGGTATTGATCTTTGTATATTGATACAAAATTAATGTTACCTCCTTTTAAATTATTGTACCTATGTAGTGCTTAAAAATGCAATGTGAAGTTTTGGCCTTTTGATAGCAACTGTCATAAACTGTTTAGGATAATTAAAAAAATGCAAACTAATAGTCTTTCAAACATGTCATTTTGTTAGGTACTAGCATAGTATATCACAGATGTTTTCTAAGTTAATCAGAAATCAAGTTGCTAAGAGACAAGCAACATTTGCTTATCCATATATACAGAGATAGATAAGTGGTCTTCAAAAACCTCAACAGATCAGTAGAGTATGGCATTCAAAGATGTTTTCTTTTTTTTTATTTTTTTTATATAAGTACTTTATTTTTTTTTCTTCAAGTTACATCTCAGTCCAAAGATGTTTTCTTAACTTAATATTTTTTGATATAGAGATATGTCAGCTCCTGATAGCACCCCACATTTATTCCAAGTAGATGATGAACATCGATGAATCTCCATTTGAAGATGGCTGCATTTGTGGCAAGCTTGTCACTGGGCAAGAGAAATCCCTTGCTTCAACTGTAGACAGAATACTGTCTGAAAAGGACAAAACTTGGAAACAGGTAAGTTGACAGCCTAGCTCTGCCAAGACAGGGTAGGCAAGTCCTTCATTATTCTTGCTTTAAAATTAATGTCTGTCAGAGATACTGGGCCAAAAGGCTGAAGATAGATGCTCCAATGTATTGAGAGAAATTAGGGACTGTCCAGGCAGGCAGTAGTCATTTCTTAGTTTGGAAGCTGCTGGCTCTGCACTTCCTGTTTATTCAGATATATTTGTCCTTCTCAGGTCTCTGATGTGGATAGTTATAGTCTCACAGTTAATTCTTAAGTTGTTTATGAATTAAAAGGATATTCCAGGTCTAAGAAGATGTTTTTAAGTTGGTAAAGCAAATAAGGATGGAAACTGAGTTAGGTATAGAACTTTAAACTCATTGAGATAGATAATAGAATATTAATATCAGTTGCCAATTAAGTATGGACTGGACATTGGGAATGTAGTTTATATCTTATAATTTTCATAATTATGGCCTAATTGTTCTTATTGTTTTGTATTGTATTTTTTGTTATAAGAAAAAGAACCTTTTATTGGACTAAAAAAGGGAACTGTTGGGGGAAGAAAGATATACCTTAAATTAAAAAAATAGGAGGGCGAGGGGAAGAGGGTAGGAGGGTGGGATCCAGAGAGGGAGGAGGGAGGGGACTATGATTATGATGTACCTTGAAGAAATAAATAAATGTTAAAAAAAAAAGTGCCTGTCAAACCAACTGAATGTAAATCTCTTGGTCTTATGCTCATTTAGAGCCAAGAGTTACATGTCTGCATTTTTAACAGGCTCTTGGCCCATGCTGACTGACTGCCAATGCTCAGTGGTGATGCTCTGGGTGAGACCAGCAGTAACCTCTTTCCATGGGTTTCTTCCAGTGAGTTCCTGTTAAAACCCTCTACTCATTTGGCTCCTCTCACAAGTGAAACTGCTTAAAACAATCTGAAAAATGGAAAGACATATGAAGTATCTTCGTTTGGAAAAAACGCATTCAAAGTAGAATTAAATGTAATTTATTGTATGCTGCTGAGATCCCCAAGAGCCTTAGGCAAAGCGCTCTTCTACTTCATTTTCCTCCTACTAAGCCCATTTTCCTTTAGTCTGAAATTCTGGGCAAATCAATACAAGAGTTAACTTTCTAATTCAATTAAAGTTTTCCTTGCTTAATTATTACTGATATTGATTTCTTCTTACTCTTTTGTAAAGCCTCAGAGTCTGGAAACTCACTCATTAAGGTGAGCCAGAAGTGCTAGTGCATGCCTGTAATCTCAGCACTTGGGAGGTAGAGGCAGGAGGATCAGGGATTCCAGGTCATCCTTGGCTACGTAGCAAGTTTGCACTCAGTTGAGGCTATATGAGATCTTGTCTCAAATAAACCATAGCAAACAAATAAGATTAATAGTGACCCTGGCAAACAGTATTTGAGTTGCAAATGTTTGGTGTATGAGGCAAATTTTCAGAATATGAAGCTTAACTAAATGACCAATAATTTAAGTGAAATCCTAGGTTTTTCTAGTCATTCTGTGGAGGGCAGCACTTTCTAAGCTCTCTCTATGCACCCTAAAATACAGAAATGTAACTCAAAGTTGGTCAGCATTCTGGTAGCTCTACTTTGGCTATTTACAACGTGATTTTATGGACTAAAACACAGTGTGCACAATCCTAGCAGGTGGTAAGCCAGGCGGGGTTCTTAAGACAAAAGCTAAATGCATAGGAACAGTAGCCACCGCTGGGCTGGGAGGGAAGGATCAGAAACGAGTGGGTGACCTTACCACATTTACTTGGAGAGCACAGTCCAAACAAATGACTTTGTCCACCTAGTCTGAAAAGGTCCATGGTGAAGTGTTTGCCTTCATCTCCACAGGACATTATAGATAGTGACCCAGTAAATGTACCTTGGTGAGAATTCATATCTCCTCATCTGTTGCAGGGTCTTATCAGGGCTCAGGTTTAGGGTATGTGTGTGTGTGTGTGTGTGTGTGTGTGTGTGTGTGTGTGTGTGTGTAATAATATTAAACATTTATCTACTTTTATGCACATGAGTGGTTAACCTGTCTGTGTGTCTAGTGCCAGAGGACACCTGAAGAGGGATTTGATCCCCTTGATGGTTTTGAGCTGTCATGTGGGTGCTGAGAACTGAACCCAGGTTCTCTCCAAGAGTAGCAACTATTCTGAACCCAGGAGTTCCATACAAAAATGAGACCAGCAAGATGAAAGCATGTGCATGTTTAAATACAAGTTGTATGTGACAGAGGAACCTTCAGAAATGAGGACCCAAGTGGGAAGCTTATGTCTTTCTATACAGAGTTTAATGGCAAGGACAATTGTGGAGAGATAATTGGACATAAGGACTATTGTCTAACAGTAGTAGACAGCTGAGGAGAGGAGGAGGAAAAGGAGAAGGAAGAGGGGAGGAGGTGATGGAGCTGCTAGGTGGCATCATCTTCACTGGGTAGTGATGGGGACACAGCTGGTGGTGCCCACCATCTTGTTGCTGTGGTGGAAATTCAGCAGAGTAGAGTGGATGACTAGCTTATCTAGAAAGATGTGCTGTCTCAAGCCACAGCAATGGGGGCATGTGAGGAGCCTGCCTCTCCTGAGAGTGCAGCATGGCTCCAGGAGGGTCGTGGGAAGGACTGTTTCACTCAGTTGTCAGAGCTGGGAGAAAAAAAGGGAAAATGTGGAATTGTGATTCAGTTCTTGAAGAGACAGGGAATTGGTTTAAAAACAAAACAAAAGAAAAACAAAACCCAAATGGTAGGGAAACACTTAAAGCCCAAGAAAATTAAAGCATATAAAATTAAACTCTTTGTTCTTATGGAAAATGCTCTGGAACCCAAGCCTGTTGTGAACCCCCTCTTGGCTTAAGGAACTGTGGAGGTTATGGTCATCGTGTCACCTTGGCAGCTTTCTAGTGCCCCACCCTCCCGTCACAACCCCAAAGCACTAGGAAGCTGGCATCCACTTCTGCTGCTCTAGAAACATGTATGTGAAGTTAGAGCCTGGAAGATTCTTTCTCCACATCCCTGCCTTATTGGGAGGGCACAAGGGGAGACTGACCATCCCAACCTCTGCAATGATTTGTTTAGAAGCATCTGTCATATTTTGTGATTTGCTGATTTCTCAAGGATAAGTTTATGTTTGAGGGTACAGGGCCCACTTCCAGGCCTGGACATTTGACTTTTGGGCAGAATTCAGGCTTGGCTCTTTAAATGTCCTTGGCAGGAATAGATCCCCCATTAATAGTAAAGAATGTTTAAAAAGCACTTCAGAGTTTACTAATTGTGTGTTTCCATTATCTCTTTAATTTTTGCAACCCTGTGGTGGATTATTTTAGTGTAAGAGATCTGAAAATCAAAGCCTTTGAGGGAGACACTTCTCTGGCCTATTCACTTGTGCTGGAAATACAACTAAATAAGATTGTATGTAAAGCATTATACATACAATATATAGGCTGTAGGCTGGCATATAGTAAGTCACAGTCAGTGAAGCTATCAGCCACCACCCTCATCTTGCTTTTCATTAATGACCACCTGACAGGGCTGGTACTGCAGTCCAGATTGCTGACCCTACATTGCTGGCACAAATATCTCAAACAAGAGCAAGTAGTTCCTACAAGATATTTTTTTTTCTTGTAGGATTTTTGTTGTTGTTTTTGAGCTGTAAGCCAGAGGGATTATGGGAGCCATTAGTGTATTGTGAAACATTACAACCTGTCATTCCATGGACCATTTGGTTGATGGTGTTTGATTCAGCTGGACAACACTTATCTTGTAGGTCAACAGAAGATACGAAAAGGGAGGTCCTTCATGCTAGAGGACTGAGGTCAAGTAGGAACAAAAGCAGAAGTCTCCAGGAAGGTGGCACCGCCACAGCAGAAGAGCGTTTGACAAGCTTGCAAAGTAAAGGTTTTCGTGAATACAGTGCACACCGAGGCAGACCCCTCTACCCTTCGCAGAAAGCCACAGTTACATGGCTCTGTTCTACTCGAGGACTGTACTTATATTTGGGCTTCTAGATTCTGATCCAGGCTTGGGATAAGGAGCAAAGCTAGTGCAGAGGATGTCTGAACTTCCACGTGCTCCTCATGCTCCTCCTGCGGCTAACCAAAAGGAAAAGAATTTTCCTTCCCTTGAGCTGTGAGCTCTGGTTATCCTACAGATACATGTGAAAAGGGTATGAGAGAACAGCTACTCTGACTGGCAGGACGATTAGCAATCAAGGGTTCTGGATGTAGCCTTTGGAGTGGGCTCCATTTGCAGTCTTAAGAGAGTATGAGGGGAGAGAAAGAGACACTGATAGTTCAGACCATGAAGACAGGAGAGCAAAGTTTATCTGTGAAATGGATGTTGGAGGAGGTCCCCTAGTTGAGTCAGAGGGGAAGAGTCTTCAGCTTGGTATAGTGAAATTTCATGGTTCAAGCCCTGCCGATAGAACAGGGCCAACTAAGCAACTGATTATCTAACCCTGTCTAACAGTAAAGGTTTAACCGTTGTGTGTAGAGCCTTGAGCTATGGACACCGCTGTTTTCAGTGGCAGAGGCTGAACTCAGGAGCAGAATCCCTGCACTGTAGGACACAACCTGGTACAGGAGCAAGTTAGCTGGACATGAAGTCAGTGTTAACTCAGGTGAGTCCTACCACCTCTGAGTTTGTGACTCCCAAATATGTAAAGTAAGGAAAAGTTATGAAAGGCTCACCACTGGTTTTGGTAGTTCTTTTATTCCAAATCCTGAATCCTTTTGATGGGAATCTTATTAAATTCTCCCACAACTAATAAAAGTGGCTGTAGAAGGACAGAGTGGAGGCCACTGTGGCTCCATGTTGGTGATGCCTCCCAGCCTCCCAGTGTGGAGGTGGCAGTGGTTTTATTCTCATTATTGTTATTTTTATTCATTTCGGTAATGTGTTACAACATCACAGCTTCTTTCTGGTGTTAGTCAGCTGTGTGGCTCTATTGTCTGTAAAGCACAGGGCCTTAAAGTCACGCTCTTCCCTACTCAGATGCCTCCTCTGTGAAGGAGGCATTTAGGTGAGCTAGTTGTCTGATGCTCTTCACTGTAAATACTTTGTGTTTGTAAAACCTTCACTGCTCCAGGGGAAGAGGGCTGCAAAGCTCCTGTGCTATGAGGGACCAGGGGTCCATGGTGCTGAGGAAGACCCTGGATAGGCTCAGAGTCATCCGGGGAGTCTTCTGTGGCAACACTCCCAAATCTGTGGTCTGTGCTCACAATTCTTAGATGTTTTACTACTTAGAGCAAGGAAATACTCTAGAAAACAGGAATTTTCTTAGGTGTGGAGGCCAGTTTATAGGCCAGAGAGATTGAATCCATATTCTGTACGCTACTGAAAATAACAAAAAATAAAAATAAGGGATTTTTCTTTTGTGTTAGGTCACTGATCAACAAATGTGTTTCAATAGTAGATATTTAGTAGAAACAGGGTTTACTCAGGGTTTCTCTGGAGGATAGTGCTAGTTCTTAGTACACACCAATAGAAGGAAAGATGTCCATTGCTTATAGTTAACCACATATGGAAAACTGTGCTTTCTGCCAAGAGGTGGGAATATTTGAAGTTAGTGTTGTAAATGGTGGCAGGCATGGGAGAGGGGTGATCTTCAGACTGGGAGCCAAAAGAAGAATCCAGTTTCTTTGTTTCTGATACTTTTTGCAGATGTGACCTCTTGGTTTTGACATCAGATATTCCTATGTTGGTTTGATTTATAGAGTGGCTAATTCTGAGCATGGGGAAATCAGGACAGAAATGTTGGTATATCAATCTTAGCCTTCATCTGTTTCCTTGTCTGACATGGCTATAATTTGTAGGCTCTGCATGTAAATTAGACATTTTCTTCTTCAACAAGGAAGCTAGAAAAAGTAAGGTTTCCCCCACCCCACTGTGTATGTATAAGCAATATCCATGTCTGCTTTATGGGGAAATGATGGGGTTTTATCATTTCTACAGGGACAGGCTTTGTCCTCTGTTATTTATGACCATGTTTCAGCAACCATGTTTAGACTCATAGCTAAGACAGACGCCTTAGTATTTCAAAGAACATAGAAGCAAGCATAAATAATACATAAATAGTTAGAATCTAGTTGAAAAACTTAGGTATCATTTTGGTGGTTTGCATTTTTGCCTTGGGTGTGGGGTACATTGAGTTTGGGGAAGTTACACAAAATTTACACAAGAAAATTTATACAAAAAATTTACACAAGAACTGTATACAGATGGTGGGAGAAGACACTGTATGGATTGAGCCTCTGTGCTCCCCTCCTCCTGTGAGACCCATCAGTCCAGCAGTGGCTTACACTTGATGTGACCTTCTGGAGAGAAGGCATTGAGAGACACTCACCTAAATTTTGGGTGGCTGGGGCTGAGTTTTATTAACAATCTTTTCTTCTTTTTCTATTACTGCAGTCTGCCCAGAGTTCACCACAATGAAAAAAAAAATCACTTAAGATTTGGGGAAACTCTGGTTTTCTTCTTCAATACCTTCATTTCAATAATAACGACAATATCTGCATTCATATGATGCTGTCCTGTTTTTGGTAATCTGCTTTTCCAAGTCATTGCCTGGTGGTCTGATCTGGGAAGCGGGAAAGCCAACTGACTGAGAAGATAGAGCCCAAAGATAATTTAGGATTGAGTCTCACCCTATGGTGTGGCCTTAATTCATTCCCTGAATCTTAATGACTACTCTCCTTGCTTCTGTACAATGAGAACAAAATAACTCTTACCTACTCAGGGCATGCTGTGAGCTGGGAATGCACCATGCAAACATTTACACAGGTACTGGAAAAATCTCAGCTCTCTGTGTGGACAGTGGGTCTGTGGAGCAATGAGAAATCCAGGGCTCAGGCCCTTTTCTATGCAGCCTTGCGAGGTTGGGCTATTTTCCATCTTTGCCTGTTATTTAAGATTATTACCATGAATATTCTCATTGCCCAGCTCAAGGGCTTTTTCCCCTCAATGATGGCTATGAGCTCCTCTTTGGCCACGGCACCTGATGGCTGGAGACTCCAGTTTTGGGGGAAGTCAGGCTCTCTAGTGTGTTATTGGACAGGAAATAGCAGTCACAGATTGGTCAAAGTGGGGCCACCTCAGCATGTCTAGCCGGTAGGAGATCTCTTTCTTTAGTTCTCTAAGTTTAAAGGGTGAGGCTCACCTTACACTCTTTATTTGTTTTGGAAGTCTTTGTGTTTTCTACAGCTCAGTGTTTCATTCACATCTGTAAGTGTCATGTTTGAACAGCAGGTGTGGAGCAGTTAAGGCCACAACCTTGATCCGGCTGCTTGTTTTAAATAGTGCTTTTGTCACTTAAGTGTACTTGCTTTCTGCCACTCACATAACCCCTCTGAACTTGAGTTTTCTTGTCTGCAAGGGGAGAGTGGCAGCAAATGAATATGATAAAAAGAAGATTTGTTTAGCGTGGCTCACCTAGGGCATGGCAGTTGCTAAGATCTCACATATGTTAGGTATCACTGTTAAACTTAGAAGAAATCAGTGTTTGCTCAGGTGCGACCTGCCACTTTTAGTAGACCGTGGATGGATCCACCAGATCAGGGATTAGTGAATTGTAACTCAGGAGCAAATATAGCTTATTGGTTGCTTTTGTAAATAAAGTTTTATCAGAACACAATTGTGCTTGTTTATAGGGAGTCTATACTGTCTGTTGCTCTCCCGTTAAATAGTTGCAACATAGAGTGTGGTCTGTATAGAGAGTCTAAATCACTGACTGGCCTTGCCCCAAAGATACCTGCTGAGAGCTATGGGCTCAGCTGAATTCTAATGTCTATTGGTGGCCAGTGGCAGCCTCATCACGGCTAACGTTATTTGGTTGCATTGTTTTTCTTATGTCTAGGAGGGATGGCCAAGAAACATGGCTGTGACTTAGATGACTCAGTGGTTAAGGACACTCATGCTCTTCTGGGGGACCCGAGTTTGGTTTCTCTTAGCTCACAATCACCTGAACTCCAGCTCCAGGAATCCAATGCCTCTGGGTATGCACATACCCACACATTCAAAATGATAGCAAGGAAACGTAGTTGGACGTTTGGCATATGTTGGCCGTTGGCAGTGAGTTGATGTAGTGTTGTTACTGGTGCTAACTGACTAGGAGGGTCAAACTCGATGTGCGTAATCCTGCACATGGGGCTGATGTGGACAAGCCCTTGGGTGGTAAACACGATGTGTCTTTCATGTGTGGCCAACAGGCTCAGTTTTCAGCCTATTCTGGCTTTAACAGACTATCTCATCTCTCCCTAATCCTTGCACTTAGCTATTTGAAAGAGTGGCACAGTTGTAGGAAAAAATACAATCACTTCAGATTAAGACTTTTTCTACGTTGACATTCTTAGAGACTCTAAGAATGGTAGACACAGAGATCTCCCACTCCTGACATTTTAAGACCATAGCTGAACATAAAAATGTGAGAATGCTGATTATCCTAAAAATGACATTTTTATGATAAAAGTAATCTATTAAAAATCATACAATGGTTATAGTTGCTTGACATTGTTAACAATATAATGATGTGTTAAAATATTAGAGGAAGGGTTATGTCAAGGTTTGATGTTTTTATAAGTTGCTGCTGTATAAAAATGTCAAATAAGAATAATCTTATACTTGACATTTTTCACTTGGTTTTCACTCTCAAAATATCTCTGTGAGTTCTAGTTAGAATTTTGCTCATATTCTGGCTTTTCCCTTCCTTAAACAGTTTCTATGCCCACCCATGCCACCATGTTATTTCTTTCCGATTGTCTTTTTTTTTTTTCTTTTAAAAGAGCTTTTAGGAGAATGGCTTCTTCATATAGACAAGTGTGTGTGTGTGTGTGTGTGTGTGTGTGTGTGTGTGTGTGTGTGTTTGTATTTGATCTCTCTATGTATGTCCTTTTGTGTTCATGTGTGTGCCACATGCATGTGCATTTAGTTGGTTTGGGATAGTCTTTGGTTTCTTTGAAATATACATGAAGATCCCATCTGTGCATAGGGAAATGAAGGTGCACTGGAAAAAAAAAGTGCACATACATTAAAAAAAAAGTCATATGCTGACTTTGCCTCCGAGTGTTCTGAAATCATGAAAGATCATCAGGCCTCAGTCCCACCGACTTCTTCCCTCACTCTCTGCAGGTTTTCTTTCTCTTTGCTACTTCTGTCCTTTCTTTCTACTTGAGCAAATACAAAGGCTAATCTCTCTGCCTACATTTTTGAGGCCATCTCCTCCACAAGCCATCAAGAAAACCATCTGCATTTTCTGGTTCCGGTTTTGTTGGTCTAATGGTTTAACTGACTACAAGCTTCATAGTTCTCTTCTATCCCAAGAGACACCTCCTTGATTCACCGATGCCAGCTGGTTTCTTTCTTTTTGAGACAGGGTCTCTCGATATAGCTTATGCTGGCTTGAAACTAAACATCTTCTATTCAACCTCCTCAGTGTTGGGGTTCCAGAAGTGCACCACAACAGCTGGGACTCGTGTTTCTTTTTTAATTGTAAGTTGTCTATGTCTAGTTTTAACATTATCCCTATCCGTGCAGTCCTCACTTCATTGCAGGCTGGCTTTTCACCAAGCCCAGAGATAGTCCTTCAGGGGGTAGAGTGGGCTTTTGACTCACAGAAATTTCTGTCTGTTCTTGATCCTTCTGTCCTTCCTGAATTTTCTTCCAAATGTGAGACCTCCTTTTGGGAGCTTCTCTTCTTCACAGCCCTTCTGTCAGTCACAGTTCTTCACACCTAAGTGGCCTCCTGCTTTGTGACACTTTTCTTATGACCCCCACTCCTGTGGTTGTTTCTGGAGTCTCATTCTTCAACTTTGTAAGGACAGACATCAGCTTCCTGCCTCCAGCATGGAAGCTTATGAGGTGAGTGCTGTTTGTTTTCTGGTGGATAGTCTTCTCATCTCCTGTGTCTTCTTGTGTGTGCAGAAGAAAGTCCACCGATGCCATCTCTGTGACCTTATATAAATACACACACACACACACACACACACACACACACACACACACACACACA
>CAJQZJ010032648.1:6974019-7052201 GCA_907164525.1 Lophiomys imhausi | reverse complement strand
CTTCTCCTTAAGACCCTGGAGCAGTCAGCCTTCCACAGTAGACCCATTCTTCTGTTTGGGAAGTCCTCACTCTGATTAGTAAACTAAAGGGCTAACCTGAACCCCAAGGAGAGGGTGCCAGAATGGACCTCATAAGGAAGACACCAGGACTTTGTCCCAGCCTCAGCAGGACCACAACTGTCCCTTAGGCAGCTATAAGTTTTTATATAGAAGTAAAGCTGCTCTTCATACACTATCTTTCTCCCACTTTTCTAGTTACAAGCTATGTAAATTTATTCATTTAGATTCTTTTTTTTTTTTTTTTTTACAAGAATGAACAGCTCAGAGTGAGCAGTGTTATTTCCCAAGCCAGGCACACAGACACCCTAGAGGAAATCAATCAGCACAGAAGCAAGCAGGCAGCTAGGAGACAATGGAGAGACGCAAGGAAGCAGCATCATAAAGCAAATCGAAGAGCTTGTTGACAGTTTGTACGTCAAGACCCGAAGAAACGCTTTATATGAGAAATTGCTAGAAGACCCTTTAAAAGGTGCATTGGAATAGTTGAGATAATAGCAATTCAAAAGTTTCCCCCCGTTCTTGCCATTGCAGTACCCTCTAAAAACCGCTTCTTGGTACCCTAAAAACTATAAACAGAAGAGATGTGTGGGTAGTGAGAACCCCACTTTAAATTATACTTTTAACTTGCTTGTGTGTTTATTCAGATGGCCAGCTTTTGGTCAAACACAGTTTTAGCATATGTATCTGTCTAAAAACATAAGCTATCGGTCTGTCTGTCTGTCTATCTATCTATCTATCTATTATCCTGTAAGAGAAAAACAAAATGATCAGTTGAATAAGTCAACTATTTTCATTTCATTTGAATCTATACAGACTGGCCTGGATAAGAGTTTGTTCTAAAAGCAAATACGTTAATTCTTTGGAAGAGTCTGAAACACAATCAGGATACAAGCCATCAACCCTGAACAGCAGACCTGTCATGGGAAGGGGAATATACTAGAACCATTCCTGTGACTTTTCAGTTCTTGGCCTATATGTCCTTCTTTCCAGAAAACCACATAATATCTCAGAAGGGACCAGACAGGCTGATAGGTAGAGTGGGGTTGTGTCAGCAGAAGTGTGTGGAAATGCTCATCTATGTACAATGCTGATGCTTAATCACTCACACACTGACTACAGAGCCTAGTGTTTAAATCTACTGTAAAAAGACCATTTCTTTTCCCATGTTCTCTCTAATTTGGGTTACCTCCCAAATTATACAAACAGGTTCAGTAATGAAAAGCTAACCTACTTAACTGAGAAACTACTATTTCAAGAATATCCTAAAATTAAAGTCATGAGATAGTAAAACCTTTTATGATATTTATATATACCTAGGTACACACAACAGAAGAACTTTCAAGAAATGTTATTTAAATTATCACTGACTAATACATCTAAGTGGGTATTTTATTTGCTGTCTATCTTTATAGCTGCTGTGGTGACTTTTATCTGTTATGAAGTGAACCAGTCTAGAGTTCAAAGCATGAAAAATCTTTGGAACTTCACACCAGCTTGGTGTTAAAAGCTTTTGAAGATGTTCCCAAATATTTTTGATCTTTGCCACAGCTACAGATGGATTTTATTTTACTTATATTCTTTTTACTTTGTAAAAATTTGTTATTTATGTGTATGTGTATGCTTATCAATGTAGGTACCACATGTATGTAGTGCCCATGAAGGTCAGACATTATTGGGACCTTTGGAACTAGAGTTACAGGCAGTTGTGATACACCTATCATGGGTTCTGGAAACCAAACCAGGGTCCTCTGCAAGAGCTCTTAAGCACTGAGCAATTTCTCTAGTTCTTTACTTAGACTTAATTAATGAAGAATTATTCTTAAATCTTGAATTTGGTTTTATATTCTATAACTTCAACATAGGAATAAGGAAATTTATGTAATAGTATATATTGTAGTTTTATAGATTTGTAATTATAATTTGTTTGTTTGTTTTTGTTTTATTTTTCTAGACAGGGTTTCTCTGTGTAGCCCTGGCTGTTCTGGAAATCACTCTGTAGACCAGATAGGCCTCAAACCCAGAGATTAGCCTGCCCTTGCCTCTGCTCCAGAGTGATGGAACTAAAGGTATGTGCCATTACCCTCAACTCATGATTATAGTTTTCACTTAAGCACTTCCTATATTGTTCTAATAATTTGTTATGCATGGTCATTTTATTCAACTTGTTTCATAAATACAAAAAATAATGTTATATTATCTCTTGTTTCTAATTATAAATTTAATCTATACTAGGATTTAACTTCAGTTTAAGTTTTCAAACACTGTTGTTGAGTTTTGAATAACACACACACACACACACACACACATATATATATATATATATATATATTTGATGGTAAGAAGAAATTTGGTAGTTAGTTCTGGCATTTCTTCCATTTGAAGAGAATATAACATCATATTGCTACATAAATTGTCAGAATTGTGCTGAGCTCCGAGAGTATGCTTGGTTTGCTAGATGGCTTTTGTATGTCCACGTGTATCTCATTAATAAGCCTATATCTAGTTTTTTTTTTATATAAGTACTTTATTTTTTTTTTCAAGTTACATCTCAGTCACAACCTGAATGAACAACCTGAGAATCTGAGAGATTAAAATGCCTTTTCAAGTTTACAAAGCTTCTAAGTGGAAAATTCGTGACCTATTGTTCTCATCGTTAACGTTAATATAACATTAACATTAAATAGCCTGGTTTATTGAGTACTTTCTAGATGTCAACGATTTAAGCTTCTTTGCATACAGAAATATTTCATGCAGGCATCAGAGGAAATAGTATGCACACTTTCCCAAACAAAGACACGGAAAATCCCCAAGGTTAAACTTTTCAAAGTTCCATATCTGGTTATTGTCTAAGTAGGGTTTGAGCATTTCAGATTCTAATGCAATGCATTTTTGTTTGTTTGTCTCACAAGGGAGAGGCCAGTGCATTCCCTCAAGGCAGACCTATTAGAATGACTTAGGAGTGTTCTTTTGTTTGTTTGTTTGTTTTTTAAGATAGGGTTTCTGTGTATCCCTGGCTGTCCTGGACTCACTTTGTAGACCCACGCTAGCCTTGAACTCACAGAGATCTACCTGCCTCTGCCTCCCAGGTACTGAGATTAAAGGCATGTGCCACCTTGCCTGACAATTGCAGATAGCTGTGAACTGCCATGTGGCTGCTGGGATTTGAACCCTGGTCCTTTGGAAGAACAGCCAATATTCTTAACTGCTGAACCATCTCTCCAGTTTTCATTATGCTCTTGAAGAACAGCAATTTTCCCCCTCTTATTTTGTTGTTGTTCTTCTCCAGTATAAATTTTATTGAAATGGAAACATTTTTTTTCTCTCTGAACTTATTAGATTACAATAAATACCAAAGCAAAGCATCTTAAATCGAAACATTTTTTATTAATACGAAATATTATATAGGAAACATGCTTAGTTTGAAGCATTGAGCCTAAAGATGAAATAGAGTTCTATATAATTCTTTATAAATGTTAATATTATTTAATGTTCCCTGAGAATTAGGTGTAAGGGTTGTGTTGTAGATGTATCATTTGGGGATGGGCTCCCCATAGTGAGTTGTTCTGTGTTTTAGCCAGTTGTGGCATTCTGTAAAGGTGTTTTCTGAAAAAAAGACAAACAGCTTCTTTGGTGAAGGGTGAGTGCTAACTTTATCTGTGGTATTAGGACAGGTATTTGGAATGCAGTTAGAGATTACACCGGTTTAGGGAAGTGGCAGTAGTAGGTTCTTCTCTAGGGTCCATGGCCTCACCAGCCAAAGGTAGCTTGGCTAGGTTTACAGTACCAGGCTTGAATTTCCTTCTCATTGAGAGGGCTGTAAGTCCAACTGGACAACTGATGGCTACTCCCAGGGTCTAACGGCTGCCATGACATCTTTGAGGCTCTTTTGCTGTGCTAGTTATTGTGGTTTATAGGTGTCAGAGCTGAATAGGACCATTGATGGCCTCTCTCCTTTGACAGCTTACATAGCTCCTTGTGGTACTATGAAAGCGAGTCCTCAGGGAGGAGGAGTCCGGGACAGTTCCAGCTCAATTCCTCCAAGTCTTGTGCCAGAGCATAAGGGGTCTGGAGCAATAGGGTCTTACCTTAAATTTCTGGGAGGTAACCAAAGGGAAAGGTGGTAGCTTATATTGTTTTGGGGAGTGTGTCTCCCTGGAGTCCCCTAATTGAAAGGCTTCTCTGGCAGTGGGGGTTTTGTTAGACAGTCTATGTCTTTTGGGGAGGAGCGTTGTCACCTCAAGTGGGGTAACTTCATAATTTCATATATATATATTATATATGTAACACACACACATATATATGTACATTTAAGTTAAAATAGTACGATTTCCTGTGACTTGATCAAATATCCAAATATAACATATCATTTCATTTCTCTTAAACTCTTACTGCTTTGTAGATATACCTTCCTCAGGCTGCTGTAGAAACCTGTATTGATGGGTGACTGAGCAGTGATTGATTTTCACGGTGATTAAGCATGGATCTAAGTGAATTAAAAACGAAGGGCTTTCTTTGTTTATCTGCTTTCTTTCCAGTCCAAATACTGAGCCTAAATCTAGACATTGGACATGGGAGTTTAATGTAGTCTGATCCTTCCATCCAAGATTTGCTTGGCCATCCCTTGAAAGCCTGAAATATTTAATGTGTATCACTCAAAACACAGGAGAACCCTGGGAAAGGTGGCACTCTGCCCGCACAGCCGTTCTGCAGAAGTAGGTGGAGGTGGTGTCACATGACCAGACTCTCATCCTGGCTGAATGCTGTTAAGAGCATGGCTGTGGGAATACCACATTACTCACATTCCTTTGACTTTTGTTCTGACTTCTATTTTGCTCTGGCTTTGTCTAGAACCAGAGCTGTCAACACCCTCATTTTTATGTTCATCTTGTTCTCTAGCCAAGATGAATCATGTTGGGTTTATATTCCCAAGTGCCTGTGTTTGGCTGGGAAATAGAGTAGGCCATGGGTTAGTCACTCCACAGCCTCATTTTAGGGATGCTAGGCAAAATATTATCTGGGTCCCTCTCTAAAGATTCCCTGGCTCCTAGTGGTTTTGGGTCATGGCCAGAGACTGGTGGTCCACTCAGGCTGTTTCTGATTTTGGAAGTCGATGATTTTGTTCTCATTAACTGTCAATAATGTAGCATTCTGAGTATGTTCCCTCTTGAACTTGAAAGCATTGATTTCTTGTTTCTCATGATCAGAATGCTTCTGAGACATTGGATAATATCACATCATCTGAGACTCAAGGAGAAGATTACAATTGAAACCCTCAGAGAAGGTTCATCTGAATTGAGGAAAGGGCCCAGTGGTCGGGAAAGAGTTTGAACTTAGTACAATAATGACACAGTTTTTCTGCTTCACAGAGCTCAGTGAGAAACACTAGGGCATGGGAGCCCATGGCTGACTTGGCAAAGGAGGTCTTTTCATTGTGAAAGAATTAAATACTACATAAATTCATACCAGGTTTCCATTAATAGGATTTCTATTAAAATACTTTGTATTTTTTAATAATTTATTTTTTATTTCTTCAAGTTTAAATCTCAATCACAATCCCCTCCCTATTCTCCCTCCAGTCCCACCCTTTCACCATCCCCCCCCTCAACCCTCCATCCTCTTCCCTTTTTTTTTTTTTTTTTTTTTTTTTAGTTTAAGGTATTTCTTTTTCCCCCCAACAGCTCTCTCTTTCAATACTTTGTATTTTAATTTAATACATCAGGTAAGAAAGATCCATCTGGGGAGGCAGGTGAAAACAGCGATTTGAAAACAAACTCCAGACACAGACAACTTGGCCTCACACCTTGATCATTCTACTTCAAGCTCTTCAACCTTAGATAAATTTCCTGCCTTAATTTGTGCATTCATAAAATGGGAATGAGATGTGTGTTATAAGATTGTTTTGAGGGGAAAAAGAAGAAGAAGAAGAAGAAGAAGAAGCTTTTGGCACGCAGAAATCCCTTAGCAACCACCGCCCTTATTAATAGAGGCACCATGTCTGTTTCGCTGCAGTTACAAACGCCTAAGGAAAGGTCTCTAGCCTGCAATAGCTGATGTTACATTGAAACAGTAAACATGCTGATACAAAGGAACACATATCAAAAAGTGTCATTGCACAGTGGTATAGTCTGTCATGTGTGCTGAGCATCAGTGAGTTTGAGATTCCAATGGTAGAATCTGGGGCCGCTGGAGAAGACATGGCTCTATGCTTGGTAGCCAGGCAGCTTCAGGGAGTAGCCGTGTCTCCCCATCAAATGCCCCACCCCTACCCTTATCACACCCTGATTTCTCCTTCCACTGCTTGCCTCCTCTGCATTAACCTCATCCAGCTGAACTCTCAGTAAACCATGCTCTTTTGCTGTTTTCTGCTTTTGCGCATTCACATCTTTTGTCTTTTATTTTGTTTAATTCCTCAGTTTTAGTAGAAACAGGGTTTTCTTTTTCTTCTCCTTTTGAATGGTGGATCATTTCCCACTAGAATCATTCATTACCGTCTTACGTTCTCAGTATAACCTCATCCACCCATCTTCTCCTTCATGTGACTTCTGGCCTTCTGACTTAGCTTCTCATTCCTGTCCTTTATCATGACTCTTAACTATGAGAGAAGAGGTTGGTGGTACCTTCAGATTCACAGGATATTATAAATAGACTTGAAATCTAACCTGTTCCATATATGTATGCATCTTGCCAAATAAACTGAAAACAATCAGAATAAACCTTTACAGTGCTTGGCATACATAGAAAACACTCATGTTTTTAACAACTGGAGAAAAAAGTAAACATGATCCACTTTTAGGATGAAATGCATTTTGCCTATCAAATACATAAAATATAGCCCACGTGGGAGAAGAATAAGAACAAGGCCCTCCTTGCCTCTCAGGTTTTCTCCAAAGGGTTTAGCCAAGACTTCTATAGGAAGCCCTGAATTTAAAGATTTCTGGACAGTCTGTCAAAAACTGTCATCTAGTTTTAACTTCCTTCCTAGACAATGGGATCTAGCCCCTCACTCTTACCCCATGATAGACTTTCACTGCATATCTGACCCTCCCTGGCAGAAGAAGCCTTCTCCAGCTAGCTGGGGGAGGGTTCGGGGAGGGCAGCTCTCAGCAATCCTCAATTCTTATCCCTTGACACTTTAATTAGGGTAATTTAACAGTCTGTTAAGCACAATATGAAGAATTTTCTGACAAGAGCCAACCAATGAGGGCAGAGTTTGGGGGTACAGGAAGATATTTGTAAAGTAAATTCCAGGCAGCCTAGGGTTGGAAAGAGGCCTGGCTTTTACTCAGCCCAGTGGCTGTGATTTTTCCAAGGTCATGCTGTTAATTGGTGCCTCCCTCCATCCCTTACTAGATAAGAAGCTGGAATGTTAAATGGGGTTACTTGGGCATCACAGACTGTGAACACTTCTCCAGAGAAGCTCAGCATCTGGGCTCAGAAATTCATGGTCACATTAGGAGCTCTCTTGGGGTCCAGGGAAGGCTGAAGATGACCCAACTGGTTCCTGATCCTGTTGGCTTTCAGGTTGGGAGCAATTGCCAAAGGCATCATGAGATCCTTCCTTTTATCTTCACTTTCTAAGGTTATCATGTGGCCTGAGCAGCTGTCTGCCTGGGTGGGATCTGGTGAGGCAGTGTCAGCTTCCCATGTCTTCTGGAGGATCTAGTACAACCAGACATATCAGAAATAGCACCAGTGTAATCATTGGTCATTTTATTCAATGGACAATGGGCCAAACTCAAAAGTTGGAGTTTGGTCCTGATGTTGGACCTTCAGAGAGATACTTATGTAACCCGCTATTTCTGGGATACTTCCAGGTTTTGGAGGAAAATGTCTTGGATGTGTTTTGTTGACTTGGCCGGCATTTTGTGTAAAAAATATAATTGGGCCATAATTCAAACATAATTAATTGGGTCAGGGCTTTTGTTTTCATTATTCAGGGCAATAATAGAGAAGGAGAATGTATGAAGACCACATCTCAGCACATTTGCAAGAACCGATAGCATGTCAGGTTGGAATATGCAGTGGGGATACATTTACTTACCAAGTGTGGAGAGGCTCACTCCGCACAGTTATCTTCTCCCCAGACACTCCCACCCCAGGGGAATCGTGGCTGAAAGTCTGTTTGGTTGAGTGGATGCATAGCATAGTAATAATACATGGCGTTAGGCTCACACTGGGTTCAGAGCCCATTTTTGTTATGTGACCCAGGAGTAGTGCTTGCCTCCTTTTGCCTTGTTCTCCTCACTGGTGAAGTAGTATGAACACTGAGCCCATGAATAGACCTTGGCCTTGGGAACTTCCAAGTTAAGCTCAGCCATTTGAACCTGGAGCTCTGTTCAAAATGCATGTGGTCCAAAGACAAGTCGGAACAAAACATTGTCATTCATTAACATCTTTTCACAGATCAATACCCTGTTTTGTCCTGAGGTTTTCTGGGCCTCTCAGGGACCTTGTGAACCTAGGGATTGTCTAAGGAATGGACACAGGTATGTGAAAAGGATAGTGCGAGCATTTGCTTGACTTAAGATTTGACGTCAAGGAAGTTCAGGCTCCTATTGTGTCCACTCTAGCTTCTTTAAAGATTCTGTTTCAGATTCTCAAACCATTATTCCTATGTTTTAGCTATCCAGCTCTGACTTTTACGATGATGGTTCACAGAGACTCTATTACTTTTCTCATTGCTGTGTAAAAACAACTTGAGGAAGGAAGGGTTGAGTTCATTTTTTAATCCAAAGGAACAGGACCTACAATGGAGGGAACGGATGGTGGCTGGTCACATTGTATCCACAGTTAGGAAGCAGAGACTGGAGGGGAAATGGGGCCAGGCAAAGAAACCCCAGGTTTTATCCCTAATGACCCACCTCCTCTCACTAAGTCCCACCTCAAGGTCCACCCCTACCTGAGGACGAAGTGCCCAAACACATAAACCTATGGGGTTAGTAGACATTCCAATCACAACGGAGAACTTTCTTCCTTGTGAGGTTAAAAAAAAAAAAAAAAAAAAAAAAGCTGCTGGTTCTGGGACCATACTTGGAGAACTATGGCCCTACAGGGGAGTGTGCACCATTAATTAGCTGTAATTTGAACTCTTGTCTGATTGTCTCCATCTCTACATCTAGGCAGCCAACAGGCACACTGATTTATCAAGTCTGTTATGTAACTAATCAATAACTGGCTTCTCTAAACAGGTGAGTTTGTTATAAATGTCGTCTTTTTTTTTGAAGATGATCCCTTGTAGCGGTGGCTCTCAAGGATGAACTCACGTTTGCATGTACCTCGTAGGCTGTCATGGCAGAAATCTTCTAGCATGGAGCTAGGTTCTGATTATGTCATAATGGATTGGGGGCTGGAAATGCGCAGTTCTAACAAGTTCGAAGGTGGGGCCAAAGCTACTAGTTCAGGGACCACACTCGGAGATTTATGGCCCTACAGGGGCATGGGGCCCATTAATTGTGCATTGAAATAACTTGGCTCACTTAAACATGGGGTGATTACTCCCTCACTCCCAGGGAGTTTACATGGCTTGATTCTGGGGGTGGCCTACGTGTTGGTGTTGGGTATATGCCTCTCTCTCTCTCTTTCAAACACCTTTTATGCATAGAGTGTTATGATTCTGTTGTGATATATGGAAAGAAAGAACATTTATTGTATATGTTCAAGATGTCATCTCAAGGGAAGACTGTAGAAGGGAAGGTAAAAATTGGCACTTCGTTTCTTGCCCTCACAACTCCCCTCTTTTCAAACTATATTCTGGGGAGGATGACTACATCAGCCTAATAAGCAAAAGTATTTTTTTCTGGGCACCTTTGGGATACTAGGAAGAAAATTGCTGGTGAAGGAGTGAATGGTTTTGTAAGAATGGTATACTTAGTCATAGGGGTGGTCGGAGGACAAGTACTCCTGCTGGATTATAACCCCCATGGCTCTTCCTTCAGCCATTCAGCATGAGATGGCACTCCCATGCTTTGTAACTATGGAAACAGAGCTTCTCATACCCAGCTGCTTGTCATGGTCACTACCAGGCAAGAGTTCAGGGTTTTGTCCACCCAGGGGGAGGTTGAACCAAAAACCTCTGAACTTAGCATGGGAAAGGCAGATAATTGTACCTCTTGTCAAACCTTCTTCCCACAGAGGCTGTTTGGAGAAAGAAGTTTAACTAGCATCAGCCTTCACTTTATTTGATAAAGTGTAGTTTGCTTTCTGCTTGAGATTTTTATTGACCATAATAATTCTAATTGAAATAAACATTTTGATTACAGCTCTGTTCCACAAATGCTTAATAGGGAGCTAAAATAACTTTCAATAATCATTTTGTCCAAATGGGATTCATTTAGCCTGACAGTTATTCCAGGCATTTATTGGCACGCGGCAGGCTGGGAGTGTTTCCCAGCATAATTACGGGAACATTTTACACTGGGGTTAACCTTACCAAAACGACAGACTGAAAAGTTGTGTAAAGCGGCAAATGAAACCCATAATCTGGCCTAGAAACTCATAAATGAATCCCCTTTCTCCACTGCTTCTGATGCCCACAGCTCTAGTTAAAATTAAAAGGGGTTTTCTGTTGAAGCTGACAGTCTGGCTGTAGGAGCCCACTTTAATGAGGGTATGCTGCAAACCTGCAGCTTGTGGGCAAAGGAGAACTTTATAGCCACTCAGTATCTTTGAAGTCAACTCAAGGAATCGGGGCTCTGGGTGGCTGGACATCTTGCAAGAGGTTAGAGTCCCATCCGCAGCCACGAGGAAGACCGGTTCTTTTCTCTTTTTAGATTAGTCATCAGGGAGTGAAAGAGATTGGCTGTTTGGGGTCTTGATTCTTCTCACTATCGTTCTACAGAAGAGTTACCTACTGTTGGTTTTTATCTTTTACCTTGGAAGCTTTCTCCAATCAGTTGTGATCATGGAAGACCTTCTGTTAAGGGGTGGGGACAAGAGAGGGACATGGAGGGATGCCTCTCAGTTCCTGTGTTCTTGAAGTCAAGAGACACAGCATAAACAGAAGTTATTTGCAAAAATAAGCAAAATGGACAATCTAAAGTGAGACTGGAGTGGGCTTCCCCGAGGCGGGGAGCAGACCCAGAGGGTTCTGCATTGCGGTAAAGGAGTTTTTATGAATATTTATTAGGTGTGTGGAGTACTATGAGGTATACTATATATGAGTAGGTTTGTCTGGGTTTTCAGCTACTTAAAGGCAACCCAACTAATAAATGGAGACTTGGTACTTTTACACTAATGCCCAGGAAAGGGTCTGATCTGTATGCATGATCTATATTATAACCTTTATTTTGAAGAACATCAGATTTTGTCTAAGGAAAAACTTGATATGTTAGAATTCCAGATGATTTAAATGTTGTTTATCTCAACTCCCATGTCAATAAATGGTTAGAGCCTGGATTGAAGACATTGCTTCCCGTCTGGAAATCCAAGGCTGTGGATTTATTTGCCTGTGCTATTCGTCTTTTTTCTTCTCTTTTTTATTTGTTTAACAATTTCCTTGTTGATGTCTTTTTGTGAACATAAGTTTGACAGAACTGGAACAGATAGAAAACGGAGGAATTTATTACAATCCACATTTACAGGAATGGATACGTCTCTTACAAGAAGGATCATGCCTACAGGGTTACAGACACTGAAGTGGAAGGAAAACCGTGTGTGTTCTGGAGGGTGTACCCTGTTATGAGCTGTGTCGAAGAACACATGGATAAAAGTTGTCTCACAAATGCTCAACTCTCAAGTATTTGGACTGAAGTGACAACTGATTTTCTTTTGAAAAGCAAGAGTGTAGCGACTCTTCTTGCTTGTGGGGGTATGGAATGCAGTGGTTGTGATTGTTGTGGTCAGTGAGGCCAAGGACTCCTCCTGAGTGATGTCTCCTCCCGAGCCTGGTCTCAGTTTCCTGATTTGGAATCTCTGTGTTTCCTCCTTTCCAGGCCCTTAGTAGGCTGGACCCTGCTTAGCTTCTGAGATCAGAGATGGGGTGCATTCACTGAGGCCTGATCATAGATTGTTTGCTTGCTTTTACTCCTAGAGGCAAACACAGTTTTTTTTTTTTTTTCTGGATATTTGTGTTTTATTTTGCATATCCTTTCCTTTTCAGGAGGAATAATGACTGTCAATCCATTTTCGATAGCAATTTGGTTACAAAATAAATGACTGCATTGTCGTAGCTTTCCTCACTGGGTACCTGTGAACCGGCTATCAGAGTCTGAGCCTATGACTTCAGAGGAGGTGGCTCTCCTTCCAGACATGAGTCTTGTCCTTTACTATGTTGGATACTTATAGTTCTCTCCTTCTTCAGGGTCCATCAGTGTTTATTATTATTATTGTTGTTGTGATTATTATTATATAGACTCTTCCTGTTTCCTACTTTGATGGCACAATTATGCATGGTAGTACCATTTAAATTCACTTCAGTTTGAAGTGAGGTTGCTGCAGGCACAGTTAAGATGAGACTATAAGGGACATGGTAGGTTTACTGGTGTGTTATGAAAGGGGGGGGAATTTAGACATAGAGACAGACTGGGAAGCAGATAGTCAGGTAAATATTGGGGTTGCTGCCTCAGGTGAGGAGATGTTAAAGTTAGGAGAGTGGCCTGGAAAAGATTCTTTTCTGAGATCTTCAGAGGAAATGTGAGCCTCTGAGCTCTTGGGTTTGGGCTGAAAGATGGTAAGCTGTGGTACTTTGTTGTGGTGGTGTGCTAAGACAGTCTCATTATTCCTCTTCCTCCTAACACACATGTACACACACACACATACACGTGTACACATGCATACTCACTCACACACATACTCACAAATATGCACACACACACATGTACACACTGACACACATGAACACACATACTTTCACACACTCACACAGATGTGCACATATACACATATGCACATACACTCACACACATGCACACACACTTGCACACGTACGGTCACATTCACCCACACTCGAGCACACGCCTTTAGCTATCCTACATTCCTTTGCATGAAGACCTTCATTCATATAACTTAGTTCAACGTCCAATGTCTAGGCTGTAGGTGGTCTACTCCTTGTGAAGGATCCTGTATTATATTCTACTTAATCCACAATTAGGATGCAAACCAAGTGAATTCTCCCTAAGGGCAGCTGCCTCCACCCTGAGCACTCTTACCTCTGAACATGGCAGTGTCCTACCAAGCAGCCTTGTATTTCTCTTTCTTGAACACATTTACATGTTAGCAGGGCCTCCAGGGTCTCAATACTGGATGTTTCTGGTCTATAACAGGTCATGGGGCAGACAGAGTAGAGTTTAAGATGAGACTAGGATGGGGAGAAGGATAGTAGACACCCACATATTCAGGAGGGTGCTCACTCTGCTGACATCCTGCCCTGTCTACATTGCTGGAATTGAACTCCAGCCTACTCAGAAAATGACCTGGCAGCAGGTACAGCTTTTTATAGCTTCCTCTCCTTTCACTCTAGAAGAATTTCCTCAAAATCAGTCTTCAGTGGCTGGGAAAGAACCTCACACCATTTATGATTGTTTTCACATTATTCAAACCCTAGAGACTTTGCAGGCCCCTCTGGATGTTATAGGAGGGGTGATCTCTGCTCAGAGGGCAGGCATTTTGTGCACAACAGCACTTTGAAGGACTTGTGCCCAGAGAACGACATTTGTCCCTGAGAGTAAACTCTAAATTACATCACAAATTAACATTTTAAAATTAAAGCTGGCATTTCTGACCTGCCTCCTGGCAGCCATGATCATGCTGAAAAGTGACATCATTTATGACACTAGCAGTTAAGAAGCCCAGTGTTTGAGGTCGTAAAACACTTTCCAGGCCTGATTTAATATCGATTTTGCTGTCAGGCTAACTTTACTTTAATATTTAAACAAATGTTTAATGTTTAAACAGTCTGATTTTCCTCTTTTCATTTTTCTGTGGCTTTAACCCAATGTTATCTATGTTGTAACAATTTCCCCTTGGGCCAACTTCCACACTCTATTGACCTATCTGAAGCAGTGTCTCTGAGTTATTATCTCAATGTATATCCTGTAGCTAAGCCTCTCTTTTTCTTTGAGATGGAATGAGCATCATGCTGTGTGTTGTAATTCCCGCAGTACAGATGTTATGATATTATGTTGTTAAAGTGTGGGTATGTTGTTAGATCCAGGGGACCAAAGACTATCCTGCAAGCAGCTGTTTTCTCACACGAAGACTTAAACTGTTCAGTGCATATGACCAGTAACTTTAGGGAAGTGACACTGAACCAGGAAGAACCGGGAAGACAGTGTCACAACAATTTGTAGTTTTGAACTAAGGCAGCTGATTTATTTATAAATACATTTATATACTTGTTTTCCTATTTATTTGTTTACTTACTTATTTTGAGACAGGCCCTCATGTAGCCAAGGATGGCATTCGGCTCTTTAATTCTTTTTGGTCTTTATTTATTCATTGAGAATTCTACACAGTATATATTTTATCATAGTCTTCCTGTCTCCTAGCTCCTCTCAGATCCTCCTCCGCCTCCCTGCCCACCCAACTACATGTTCTTTCTCTCTCTCTCTTAAAAAAAAAAAAAAAAAGCCAAAACAAAACAAAGGACACCAACAAACCAACACACACCCATGGAGTATGATTTGTGCTGACCAACTGCTTCTTCTGATCATGAGCCTTGCCCTGGAGTGTGGCATTGAACTTAGCCCCTCCTGTTTCCACCTCTCAGCTACCAGGTGACAGGTGTGTGCCTCCGTGCACCTGGAATCCTCTTGCTTATAGATTGACAGGGGCTTATGCCTAAACAGAAGAAGGTGCCTTTGTCAGAAATTGATTTATATGATAATGATGGAAGCAGCTCAACTCTGGAGACAAAATGATGGCACTAGCAGGAATAAAACATGCGAATGTCAGAAGGAGCATCACATTCACAAAGTGGCTTCCAGTTGCTCTTCTTTATTGCACCCAGTCCTGATGAGTAAATCACCCACTTCCCACAGCCCGCTTACAGCCGAATGAAACAGCCAAGTCATGACGTGCACAGACCCCAGCGGGCAGTGTTCTGTTGTACTGGGGAGCCCCCGACCCCCAGCTCAGGAATCCTGCCATTGCTTTTGGAGGTTTGGGGGTTCCTCACTTCCCATCTGTAGTGATAAAAGGGGATCCTTCTTGTACTCTGTGTACCCTGAGGATGCAGCATCGGTCACTAGTCTATCCTCATTTCCAGCTGATTTCCCCCCAAAGTTATAGTCTGAATAGTAATGCAAAAAATATTATCTGGACAGAGAGAGCTTGGAATTCTAAAGGGCACATTGTCTTTCTGCTGTCAAGATTCCCAAGTCTGCTTCTATAGGAATTCTCTTTCGGGTGCATTGTAAACACACAAACAAATCCTGTGCTTTTGAACGACCACGTAAATTGCAATTGTTCATCTTTCTGAGTGTTCTATACAGAACAACCAAGTTCCATTTCACAAAGAGGAGTTCCAAACTACGCAGAACACCCCCATGTAGGAGAGGGTGGGGAGGTCTTATTAAACTGCAGACCCTTAGATCCTTCCCATACCTGATGAATCAGAATTCCTGGGTGTGAGGCCTTCAGTTCCTAAAGGCCAGGAGATCCACTGCAGTAGGTGTGTGTGTTGTATACACGTGTGCAAGTATGCTTGCTTCTGTACTGTATCCATGTCTACATGTGTGAAGGCCACAGATCAATGTCAGATGCCTTTTGTTGCAGGGGTATGTGGTTCAAGATGGGGCTTCTCTGTGTAGCCTTGACTGTCCTGGAACTCACTCTGTGGATAAGCTTGACCTAGAACTCACAGAGATTTACCTGCCTCTGCTTACCAAATGCTGGAAGTAAAGGTGTGCGCCACCACCGCTGGTCAGGTGTCTTTCTCCATCAGTAGTGTGCCTCTTATTGTCTCTGAGACAAGGCCTTTGGAGCTCACTGATTTGGCTAGATTAACAACCTGGGGAGCACCTGGGGTCTCTGTTACACCCAACCGTCACTGTGATCACAGGTGTGTGTCACCAAGCCTTGCTTGGGGTTCAGGCCCTCATTCTTGCATAGCAAGAACTTTACCCTCTGAGCTATCTCCCGGCCTAACTGAAGCAGTCCTTATCACATCCACCCAAGATATGACAAGCAGTGGCATCTGATAAGGTGATCAATACAAAGAAACAGAGACAAGGCAATTTTTGACTTACACAGTGTCGTTGTACATCACAAATATCAGTGGCAAGTGGACCAAAAATGAGCAGTGTTTTCCAAATGGGATTTCTGGTTCACTACCTGTGTTGATTTTCTTTCTTTGCCATGCCTTCCTCTAGTTTAAGTCCTTCACAGTATCTCTCTTGTTGGCTCCCATCATAGGAAACCAATGGCTCCCATTTCTTCCCAAATTGTTAAGCTGAAGGGGAGCTATATATAACGCTAGTATCATGACACAAAGCACAACATAGACAATGTTCACTGTGCTCCCTATGAAATTCTGATAAGAATAATCTCCTGGACCCAGGTGAGTGTGCAGGGTAGGCAAAGAGATAGGGGAAGGGGGAGGTAGAAAGCACAGCGTTGAAAGTGGGGTGTTGGTTTGCAATGCATTGACTGCTAGATTAGGTTGATATCTAATCATCCTTTGAGAATTTGCTTGCTGGGAACAAATGGCTTGTAAATGGTAAATGGGGTGTTGGCCATGAGGGGATTATTTTCTGCTCCATTTTGATAGCCAAATGTAACCCCATTCTTGAAGTAAAAATGATATTCATGGCTGGTGCTCTGTCCAGACTAGTCCTGGAGCAGAGAGCTGATTGATGGCGGGCTGGGGTTTACTGGCACTATTAAAGCACCCTGAGATCGCCAAGCAAGTGAGAGGAAAGGTGTAGTGACTGAATTATATCTTCTCTTTCTGTGATTGAAAATAATATCAGACAACTGACTCTGGTGCCAGACAGGTTACATTAGCACGAGTTAAGTGGAGGAATAAAAATGAGTGATTCTCCCCCTTGACTTAAACACAGCTCTAAGTAGTCTGCCCTTGGATCCAGCAGACAGCAATCTCCTCCTCCTCAGTAACAGCCAGGGGGCACTGCAAATGCAAATTGAGTTAGCTTTGCAGTTTTAATATTCCATATATCCATAACTCACTGCTGAGAGTTTAGAGATGTTATTTCTGCCACTTGGGCACATTTGAATTATTTTGCACCTCTGAACTTTTGCATTGACTTTAACATTGGTGCTTAAGATATATGTTTTAATCTATCAAGAGGACTTTGCTCACAGAAACTCTGGTCGTTGTGACTGGGCCTCCCAACAGTTCAGGACACATTGTCATTTTGGGTGTCATGTTCTCTTTCAAAGGTGAGCGTGTTGAAATAACTCCTGCTCATATGAAGAGCTATGAACTTCGACGACTACTGCACAGAGCCATCTTACGAACAAGTATGGGCTTGGCATCCACTGGGGCCAGGAGAGTGGGTGAAAAACATCTCAAGGCTGCACAGTGTGTGGAGAACATCATCACCTATTGATCATTAGCAATCTAATCTCCTCTTCTTGAAAAATCTGCTTTTGGGGACTGGCAGGAAATAAGGACTCAGCGTGTTTATTTCTTGTTGTGTTATATGCATATGACCTAAGCTGTAACTAGCGTGGTCTGTGAATTTTGCTAAATTCTACTGGTGAATGTTTTTCCTACCAGATTCCACTTGGTATGTTATTCTTTTATGAAGCTTCTGCTTTGGGGTGTTGCAGAGGCTGTATTCATACTCACAGCATATATTTGTATGTGAAAGAGAGAGAGACAGAGAGAGAAAGAGGGCTTGATCATGCTCACATTATTGATCTCACCTAACCAAAACATCATTGCAAGCATACACTGCCTGATCTGCAGCCCTTCCCACGTCCTCTTTATTCCACCCATTCTGGGTTCGGGTGTTGCAGGCCTCTTCTGTTCTGGAATGCTGGACAGCTATGACTTTGATATGGCTTGTGAGTTCCTCCTGGAGGTTCATTGCTGGAGCTTGGGACCTCAGCCTGGTGATCATGAGAGTTGGTAGGGCCCAATAGGAGGTAATTACATCATTGCAAGTGCTGCCCACAAATGGATTCATGCTGGTTTTGTAGTGTTAGTTGTTGGAGGACTGAGTTGTACAAAGTGAGGCTACTTACACACTTGGCCCTTTCTGTGTGAGGCTGTTTTCTGCTTCTGCACCATGTTGTGATGCACCTAAGGGGGCTCCTCACCAGAGGTCAAACAGATGAGTTTGCCTGATCTTGAACTTATTCCCTTCAAAATATTTTCTTTATAAAGTGCTCAGTCTCATGTGTTCTTGTTATAGTGGCAGAAAATTAACAAATCCAGGGTTGTTGAGGTAATTTTCTCAGCTTAGTGTCTCTTGCTTGGGTAAGCTTTAGCTCTTGCTCAGTTTGCTCATCTTCCTGACTTTAGGGAGTCTTTAGAGCTTTACAGATATAACCTCACTTCCTGGCCACCAGCCTAAAAAGCAAAAAGTAAAAATGACTAGCTTTGACCTTGGTCATCCTCATAGGCTGTATAGAGAGAACTTCTTTGGTGCCATGAAAACTGAGGGACTCATTTTCTACTCCCTTAGCTCTGCCTCCATTCTTCTCCATAACTGTTTCTCACTTGTTCCATTCTGATTTTATATATATATATATATATATATATCTCAGAAACACAGACCTTTTCTAAGATGAAACTAGGACTCTTGACTCTGTCACAGAAGAGAATTTCAAGATGAGTGGGTAAGAGCCAGAGACAGGTACTTCTCTAAGGACAATTGTTTAATGCAGATTTGAGCACGAAGGTGAGCGGAAAGAGAGGCACCCGGGAAAAGGGTACCTCACTCCCAAGTGTTGGATGTAAGCTTCTCATGGGAGATTTGCTGTCCACAGCAGCTGTATGTATAACTTTGATGGCTCTCAAGTTGTACCTCAAAGGTGGCTGAAGACCTTTCCTATGACTTTTTTGGTGGGTTGGCCTTGGGTGTGTCTTGATGGGATGGAAACATAAGAGAAAACCAGGAGCCACAAGGGGTCAAAGAATCTTATGGCAGTTGAAGGGCTGCCATATAAGTAAGGTTTCCTGTGAGAGCCCTAGGAAATTGCAGATTTCCTAGGAAATAAGAAAGGCTATGTACAAATAGCTTTTAAGCGTGATTTACTATTATTTTAAAATTTCTGTTTGAAACATTTTTATGTGAAAGGAAAATTGCCTCTGTGTGGCAATCTGTAGAACAAATTATGTAATTATATTAATTATGCGGGAATTCTTGACTCTCAGGTGATGTGGACCTTCAACAAGATTCCAGAGTAAAGGTCCATTCGCTTTCTCTGTCCCCTTCATCTCTCCTTCCTATTCTGCTCTGAAGTTTCTCTGGTAACCTCTTTCCAGATCTATAGTCGAGCACCACACTACACACAGCATAGCATCCTTTATGTTATTTGTGTTTTTCTTTATTTGCTTGGTTTTTTTGAAACAATGCCTCACTAGGTAGCCCTGGCTAGACTGGAACTCAATATGTTGACCATGATGGTTTTCCTCCCGCTGCCTCCTGAATCATCATGCCTGGCGCATTCTTTTGTTCAAACCAGTTTGTTGAATGTCTATATGTCAGTCACTGTTCTGAATGCCGTGGGGACACTAGTAAATTACAACAATTACTCAGACACTATATTATGTAGTGTGTTAGGAGATAATAAGTACCACAACATGGCAACAGAAGGTAAGAAGAAGAGCTATAAATTCAACCAAAGTGCTGAGAGTAGGACTACTGGGGAAGAGAAGTGTGGACAAAGACTTGAAGGAAGGGAAGCAGCTAGCCACACAGGTGCTCACCTCTAGAACTCTCCAACAGAGGGAACAGTGATGCCAAGGCCTCCAGGTGAGTCAGTCAAGAAACACCATGTAAGCCAGTGTGACTGGAGGTGACCCAATGGACAAAAGTTGCAGGGTACATTGGACAGACTCTGCAGGCTCCTGACATTGTTGCAAAGTCTTTGACTTCTGTAATATTTTTCTCATCAGAGACAAATTACAACAAACACTAAGTCCTTGGGTAACTTGCTCTATCTAATATATTCAAATGATATATTATAATTAATATACAAATTATAAATAAAGCACTTGTTGAATGTTCAGAACATTTGTTCTCCTTAGCAGTGTAAACTGTTTTGAACAGCATTCTTTTCATTCTGTTTTCTGCAGCCGCTGACTGCTTTATCCCCATAGGGGATGCATTCATCCTGACCCATGACTACACTTACCACTTCCATTCTGGATATTTTTCTCCTGGGTATAATACCACAGATAAGAGAGAAATTTTCTTAGACATCTGAAAAAACCCCAGTATCTAATTGTTGTGTACACTCAAGATATCAGCTTAAAAAGCTGCAGATTGGCTCAATGATGAGGAGTATATCCTGTTCTTCTTGAGGACCTGAGCTTGATTCCTATATGGGGCAACACACAACTGCCTGTAACTCCAGCTCCAAGGGATCTGATGCCTCTGTCCTCTGTGGGCACACACATGCACATACCCCTACCCAAACATGCACATAATTAATTAAAAATAAATATGTTCTTTTTAAAAAATGTGTGGCCCAGGCTAGTCTTGAACTCATGATTCTCCTGCTTCTGCCTCTTCAGCATACACTACAGGCATGTGCCACCACGACTGGCAATATCTTTAAAAAGATATATCATGTAAATATTTATGCACTGCAAGGGGATGAAGGAATTAAACAAGTATACTACAGTATTGTATTTACATTTTTATTATTGGTAAGACAATCATAACAACTGGAAGACCCAAGACTTGTATTCTTGAGTTAATAAAACTTTAATCAGTTGATGCAGGTGTGCATTACAATATAAGTTCAATACCTTATTGCATTAAATGCTTATAATTCTGTGAAGGGGTTGAGACAGTACTGTTGTTATCATACTTACTTCAGAGGTTGCAAGAGTTGTCCAAGGTCACATGGTAGTGAGCAGAGATAGGATTTGAACCTAAATCTTCTGACTTTAAAAAGCAGTTTCTATGTTGAGTCATGGATGTCCAACCCACGCAGAATGAAGGGTTGAGAGCCTTCATTCTAAATGAAATCCAAACACTCTGTTTTATGGCCCACATTGTATGTGTACACTAGAAATAAAGAGGAGGGAACGTTCCAAGAGCCAGTGTTTATCTCTAGGTAGACTCCTGGAAGATGCTGAAGAATGGATGTTTGGAGAGCAGGCAGAGTGACAGGGCCAACCTCACTTAGCACCAGAAAGACCACATGGCTGAAGTACCCGTGGTGTCGGGGCCCGTGCTGGGGCAGGAGGGTTGGCTTTGTCACTGGCTTCAGGTCTTCCTGCCAGGACTTTATTCAAGTGCCACAGAGGCCAGGACACCTTGAAATCCATTCTCCTGCTGACACAGAGACAAAGTCAGAGTCCTAAATGCTAGAGAATAGCCTCCTTTTCCTCCTAATTTCCTGTACCTCACTGGAAACAGGGAGACCCCTTTCCTGCCTCCAGATGGAAACTTACTTGTTTGTGCTGATTTTCAGGAGCTGGGTTCAAGCAGTGCCAGCTGGAAAAAAGTGGGCCCTTGGGACCCCTCTGGGATGCGGCAAGGACAATGAAGGTGTGGAGGTTGGAAGGAGAGCCTTGTGTTTTCCTCAGAGAAATTAAAAGTCTGTGTCTCAAAAATGAAGTTTGGCTTAACAGAGAACCTTGGCAGTAATTCAGGGAACAGATTATTTTGGACCCCCAGGGAGGGCTTAGAGATAGTCCCTTTAGCAAACTGTTTAGAAGGGCAGACCCTTCTCTGAACTCTCTGGCAGATTCGATTCAGATTCAACCAGCACTGGATCCTTGGGTAAGGAATAATGCTATCTAGTAACCCTGTACTGAAACTGTTGCCCCGTCACATTGATAGTCATTCTTATGACATAGCTTTCCTAAATTTACTACCTGCCCAGGATGCCACAAACACAAAAACTACCACCTTTGTATCTCTGATACCCCTAGTACTTTCTTCCAGCAATGTAACCTACTTCCCAGGGCACAAAGTTTGTCAACTGGACAGGAGCTCATATTTCAATCCCTATCACTCCCTCAGTTCAGTACCTTGAATTACAGATAATCCTCTCAACTGTACAGTCTTGCAAGTAAAGATTGTTATATTAAAGGCAAAACTTGACTAGTAGTCTCTTACTCTGTAACCTGCATTTTTAGTGATAAAATGAGTAATTGATTAAAGAAACAATAAACATAAACAACGATAGGGATCCAAATAAACCTATGGAATCAAAGCTACGTAATCCACAAAGTACTCCGAGATCATTTTAAAGTCATCAGAGCCTTTCGTCTTGAGGTGTGGCTATCGCTGCTATTAGTCATTATGTTAAAAGGTTGCTATTCTAATGAATTGTTTAGGGTGGAATAAAACACCTTTTACCTTCTGTTCTCATTGGAGAACCACCACACATGAGCTACTCAGAAACCTGTGCTTTGCTGTCCATTAAAGATCTAATGTGTTTGGCTGAGGAGACATTTGTTGAATAGCTTCCACCTTTAAGTGCAGGGTATAATACATGGTGACATCATTACACCTTGACAAATAGAATTATATCAGGCCTTCCTCCTCCCTTTTCATTACCAAGAATGATTTATTTTAGTGGCTTTCAATTCATAAACCTATGGATTGTCTGTAAAGTTAAAACCCTTTTTAAATTTGCAACATGCAATAGGAGTGGTTAATAGCATTCATGAGCCATGCCATATAATGTTACTGGGGCCGCTTTCTTCGCAAAGGTGCATTATAAACAGGAGCTGGAGATTTATAGCAAGCAAATTTGTGAGCCGCAATGCCTGATCTTATTTCCCAACCAGCCATAATGCTAAGTTATCATAAGTGACGTGACACGTGACCCTGCTCCATTTCATCTTCATCAAATGTGAAATGATATTGGAAGATCTTGGAATGAAAACTTACAGAGTCAATAGAATTGTTTGTGCCATGAAGAATAAGTGCAGCATCTCTCATCACCTTTGTTATAGCAAATACCGTGTTTGTGGCTCTAGGAGTTGATTATTTTTAGTATATGTGCTGCAAAGCCTGGGGTTTTTTGTGAAATTCTGTTATTACCCAAGATTCTATCTCCCTGTCTACCTCATGCACTGGAGCTCATGAATTAGAATGTGTGAAAGAGATGCATGCGTGTGTTTAGACAATCTACACCCCAAGCTTAGATCACAATTACAAAACAAGCCCTTGAAGTTTGGGGATAAGATCCAAGTCAATTACCACTGGAGATTAAAAATGGTGTATTTGTTTATCTAGGACCTAAATTGGGAGGTTAAATGATTTCATGAAGGGTGGTGTGTGTGTGTGTGTGTGTGTGTGTGTGTGTGTGTGTGTGTGTGCATATATGTGTACAGGAATACCTGTTTATGAGGACTGTGAGGAGATGAGATGGGGTAGGAGAGAAGATGAAATTTGAAGAATAAATTCCTGGTTATCTAAGTACAAAAGTAGACTAAAGAGGACATCCCCCCCCCCACATCAATCCATTTGTGTTGAGAAGAGAAGGAAATGAGATTAAGGCAGCTGAAGGGAAGGGCAGACTTTCCTTTGGGAAGCGAGTGAGGAAAGACACGGACCAAAGGACTGGAGCCAGTGATGCCAAGCAGCATCTTCTGCAGGTTTGGGGGGGGCAAGGGGGAGGCTGAAGGAAGCTCACTCGCTGGTGCAGTGAGAAAAACCAGGTCCTTCCCAGGCATCCCAGGCATGGAGCAGACAGGCAGGATGAGCCCGCATTCAGAGCCTCCTAGCACATGCAGCATGTAGGAAGTTGTGCAGAACTGCTGTCAGGTGAATCGTAATTTAAGGCTGGGTAGAGCCCAGAGCAGAGGGTGTTTGTGGCAGGACAGCATCAGGGTGGTCCATTCTTACCACCTCTTTTGGCAAGTGGCTTGTTGGAGAGCCCTCAAAGAAACCCGTGAACAACCCCACCCCAGGCTCATACACTCTGTCATTGAATTCCTGACATGAAGCAAAAGTGATTAATGTAAATAAAGACGTAGGAGCAAATGTGTCCTGCCAGGACATCCTCTGGTATCTCCCTAAGCCTCTGTGACACAAGGACCTTCCTAAGCCAGAGAGAGTGGTCCCTATGTCCCCTGAGCCTCATCAGTGGACCCTGTTTCCAGTCAGTGCCACTGCTGATTGACACTTACGGAGCACATCTTGCCTTTCAAGCACTGTACGATCCTACACTACCGAATTTAGTGTAAGAACATGCCCCATCTCTGGACCTCCTTCTATCATAGTATTGCTCTTTGGAGTATCATACTTGTGTGTTCAACATGTACTCCACAGTAGAATACAGGTTTTGACTAACTTTTATTTTAGTTTTCTTGTTTGTTTTTCTCCTTGGGTCTTATTGTTAAGAAGTAGACAATCCATGGAAGGACTAGGGGGTAGAGGGTGGGAGGGTGGGACTGGGAGGGGTGGAAAGAGGGTATTGTGGTGGAGATGTAACATGAAGTAATAAATAAACATTAAAAAAAGTAGACGATCCAAAAACTATATGAGAAATTTGCATATTATATAACAAAAGTTAAGCTCTAGATGAAATCATTAGGGTGTCGCTTGACTGAAAATATAACGATCAAGGGCCCAGGAGAGCAACACAAATATCAGGAACTTATAAGACTAGAAGAAAAGGTTAAAGAAATCTAGACCATGTAGCTTTAATGGCCCATGAAGTAGCAATGCTCATGACAGTTTCTAAGACCCGATGTTGATAGACTATTATAAGAGGGAAAGCCAAAGCCACTAGTCCTAAAGCACTCATTTGACCCAAACCTCGTGGCTTTTTTTTCCCCACACAGAGAAATTTTAGATGTTTTCCTCTCATTTATTTATGTTTTTTTTTTTTTTGGGTTGAGGGAAGTGGAACACGGAGCGCATATGGCAGAGGACAGGCAGTTCTAGGCAGCAGAACCCCATGAACAGACTTAACCCATGAGACAGGAAAATGATCTGTTACTGTTGACACAGGGCTGGGGCATTTCTGGGTCCAGAAAGTAAACTCAGCTTCAAAAAAAAAAAAAGAGGGTAAAGTTCAGAAATTTATTTAAAAGTGGAACTTTCTGTCTTGTCATCCACTTGTCCCACTGGGCAGTTAGGTCTGGAACAACCGTCTATTTGGGTCTTGTCGTGTGCCAGTGTGCCAATGACAAGGTCCTGAAGTTTGACTCTATACGCCCAGCACAGCACATGACCCAGGGAGATCTCTGGGGAAAGGTGGTTGAGCTAGATTGAGCACTCACACTTCCTAATTTTTGAGTGAGTTCCAAGAAGGTCTTAACATTTTGAATCCCTACCCTTTCAGGAACACCTTCTAAACTCAAGGTTTTGGCTGTCTGTGGTGTTAAAGGGAGATCTGGGAGGTCAGATGGGAAGATTGTGCTTGAACTTTATGAAAAGCAACAAGTGTAGCTTGTAATCATCCCCAAAATGGCAGCAGTTGGTCTTTCTGTGCCAACACTTCCAAAAGAACAAAACGACTCCTAGTATATCTGGTGTTGGGGGTTCCCTTGCATCTCCCAAAGACATTGAGTCCTAATCCCTAGTACCTGTGAATGTGGCCCTGCTTAGAAATGGAGTCTTCATAGATGGCAAAGTAAAGATGGAACCATCAGGGTAGGTGTTGATCGAATGTCCTTATGAAAGTGGAAAATGTGGGCACTAGCAGAAACTGAGAGAATTCCATTGGGAAGATTGGAATGATGTAATCAAAGAAATGCCAAGGATGGCCAGCCAGTAAAACTGCCAGATTCCATGAGAAATGATGGTCCTTCACCATCCTTAGACTCAGCCAGCGTTGTTGGCACCACACCCATGATATGAACCTCCAGCCTCCACATTGGTGGGTTAGTACATTCCATTGTCTAAGGCATCCAGTGTGTGCTATTCACTGTGGCAGCTCCAGTAACCAAAGACACATGGAGAACTGAAGCATACTTTGCTCTCTACAGCAATCTAATTTGTGAAGTAAGCTTTGGAAGTGGGTACTTCTCTTCTACCAGCACCAGAGGTTTGTAGCATGTGCCCCATAGGAACCCTTCTTGGCTTCCCTCTACCCTGCACCGGACACTAAGCTGAGTATTTTCCAAGAAAGTGACAGATTTTATCTTCCAAATACTTTTTGAAGTCTCTTCATCATCTTCTCATTTGGAGACAGCCACCAACATGAGCGTTGACACAGGGTGCCAGTTTGTTGTTCCACTTTTGGACAACTTTTTGTTTTGTTTTGTTGTGTTTTTCAAGAGAGGGTTTCTCTGTGTAGCCCTGGCTGTCCTGGACTCACTTTGTAGACCAGGCTGGCCTTGAAGTCACAGAGATATGCTGCCTCTGCCTCCAGAGTGCTGGGATTAAAGGCATGCGCCACCACACCCAGCTGGACAACTGTTTTGGAGACTGGGCAGCATCTGTAAGCAATGAGTATCTAAGTGTCATTATTATTTTTCTTTGTGGAAAATGACTTCAAGGTGCCAAATACTTCTTTTCATCTTTTAATGAATAACAAGCTCAGATATCCCTTTGTCCGTTCAACAGCCAAAACAAGTATCCTGTCAAACCTGGAGACAGGCAAAGAGGTAGTAGCTGTAAGGAAGTAGCAATTGGCTCATTGCCTTCTATCTTTATATATATTTATATACAATTATTGTATTTTCTCCTGTAGAACTTCCCAGAGACAAAATGTCAAAATAAAGTTTATTTGCAATTTCTCAGCTACACCCTCCCCACCTCTTGATCCCATTCTCATGAGACGTTCCCTTTGTGGATCTTCAGGCTGCCAGATGTTTGTTACCTCCTGCTAAAACTCTGATTCATTGCTGTCAGAGTTTGGGCTTTGGCAGCTGGAGCCCTGAAAGCTTTGACAAATCTCTTTGGGTCATTAGGCAAATCTTCAAGGCCACATACAGCCCCTGGCCCAGTTAAAATGTTCATCTCTTTAAGAAAGCCCTTCATCATGGTAACCCCAGGCCACATAGAGAAACTGATGCTTGCCCACTTGGCTGTAGATTAAGCTTACCACTGGCAGCCCAGCACACACGCATGGCTCAGTGGGACAGATCACAGGCAGCTTTCCACATTTGCCGCCCCTCCCTTTGCTCACTGTGGTCTATTGCCTAGCTGGTGAGGGACCCAGGACCTCAAGAATGAGGATCTTTACAGAAAAGCCGAGACACTCACACCTTTCTCTAATTAGTTCCCTGCTTTGTTGCCTGCTTGCTCCTGAAAAGAGTGGCCAGGGCTTGCAGTTATTCATGCACTGCCTTGGCATGACCTGACTGCATGAGTACACGACAGGTGCTCACTGTCTGGCTTTTCTGTTTTGTTTTGGTAAACACTATTATATGGAAAAGCATCGTTCATATGTAATTTTAAGCCCAGGGAGATCATTATTTACCTAGCTTCTCAGAAGATATTCTCCCCTCTTTCTTACCCACACACCCCATTTTGGTTCAGGTCAGCAATCAGCTACTCAGCTCTCTTCCTAAATTAGGAATGGTCACGTGATGCATTGCCAATAGATGAGCTGAAAGTAAGTCTCCAGGTGAGTACTGTTTTTAAAAGAGAATGTCTCAGTTGGCAATTAATTTTTTTCCTCCTTCCTCGTCCTTCAGAGGAGTCTGTGGGTGTGATATCAGCAGCACTGGGTCATGAGGCCTGCGCTGATGGAGATGGTAGCATTGGCCGGTTTCTTTGTTAACTTGCTACAAACTAGAAACGCCCAGGAAGTCGGAGCCTCAGCTGTGGAACTGTTCCCGCCCACTGGCCTGTGGGCATGTCTGTGGAACACTTTGTAAATTGCTAGATGGTGTAGGAAGGCCCAACCCACTCTGATCTGTATGATCTCTAGGCTGGGTCTGAGCAAGCCCAGAAGCAGCACTCCTCCACCGCCTCTGCTTCAGTTCCTGTCTCCAGCTTCCTGCTTTGACTTCCTGTCCTGACTTTCCTCAGTGATGAAATGTTTCCTAGAAGTGTATGTAATAGCAGATAAACCTACTTTTCCCCAAGTTGGTTTTGGTCAGTATTTTATCAAGGCAACAGAAAACAAACTAGAACATGTGTTCAGTTGCACCACGTAGCTAGTGAGCCCTTGAAATGTGGCTGCTGTGGCTCAGAAGCCGAACCATTACTCATGTGTAGATATTTCCTTTGTTGCTGTATTCTGTGTGGCTTGGTCCTGGAAACCTGAGTGGGATAAGGATGGAATGAAGGGAGGACAGATGCACAGACATCCATCCGTACAGAAAGGCTGGGGTCAGGGCGTGCTTGTTCTGCATTGGAGAGCCTAGGACAGTATGCCAGCCATCTCTCATGCAAGAGGATGAGAGCAGTGCTCTTCAGGAGTCACATGGACAGGCAAGGGGATCCCAAGAAACAGGCCTGAGCCAGTGTAGTTACTGGGCAGCACCAACAGCTGGTCACTAAAGGGAAATAGACCCAATCCAGCTATCCCTCTGTTGTCAGGTATGTGTCAGTGAAGTTTCAAATGATTCCATAAGAAACTCTGAACAAATGCTCAGAACCCAGGTGGAATCCCTGGCAGAGCCAGTTCTGCCAGTCAGCCGATTACAATACTTTCCCTTCATTGAGGGATTTGGTATTTCGCTTGGGAAGATTTACTACCATAATTGGTATCTTGAAATTTTTTTAACTCTAATATTTTCATATGTCTTAACTAAAAAACTTAATAGATATAACAATTATGCGTATTTATGGGGTATGGTGTAATATACTGATATAAATATATCTGTGTAGTGGTTTAAAAAAAAGATAAGCGTAGGGCTGGAGACATAGTTTGGCCATTAAGGGCTAAAGCTCACATCTCAAAACACAAGGTAATAAGTACGCCCATCACTTTTCACTTGTGAGTGCTTGCCCATCCACACAGAAATGTGTCTTTAAAGGTGAACAGTTTGAGTCCAAGCTCTGCTGATAAGGTCTTGGTGAGCTCACGCAGTATAGCTATTTTCTTTGCACCTCCTGTTTCATTCTCTTCCCCTCTAGCATAAGAATGACAGGATGGCTGCAAGGGATATGATCAGTGGAGACCATGTACAAGGCCACCAGCAGGGAGATTGTCAGCATTTGTTAGTTTCCTGTTGCTATGATAAGCATCATGGCCAAAGCAACATGGGAGGAAAAGGTTTGTTTCATCTTTTACTTCCACACCAAAGTCCGTCTGGGAGGGAAGTCAAGGCAAGAACCTGGATGCAGGGACTGGAGCTGAGGCCATGGGTGGACACTGCTTACTGGATTGCTCAGCTTGCCCGGAACCATCTGCCCAGGGCTAACGCTGCTCACAGCGAGCTGGATCTCCCACATCAATCATTGTTCGGGGCAGTGCCCCACACACCACTCACAGGCCAAGCTGATGGAGGCACTTTCTTAATTAAAGGGGTCACTCTTCCAAGGTGTCTGTTGTTCCTGCTAAGTTGACAAAAAAACTAACCAGTGCATAGTGTCAGTTCCTCTCTGTCCTTCCTCCTAGTGCTAAGGATGGAACCTGGAGTCTTGTACATGCTGGACAAATGCTGAACCCATAACCTGCACCTCCAGCCTCTAGATAGACTTTCTGAAGGGAGAAAACCTTGGTAGCAGTTACTTTTGGCTGGGATAGGGATGACAGTTTTTAGCTGCTTTAATTTTTAAATCCTTTAAGGAAGATAGCTAGATCATTGAAGAAACAGGCTGGTAATGATCTTGTGAGATCACCTTGTTGACTCTTTCAGTGTGGATGAGAAAACCTTAATCCTAAAGCCATGGACTCTGGATCTTAAAACTTAAAACTCTGGATCTTAAAAGTCTGGGTGGTCATCCAACTCAACATGTCTCAGTGATTCTATAGAACATACCAGATTATCAAATGTTCATCTGAGAAGATTCCTCTTTCCCAGAGATACTTATCCATACTCTGTATATTCAGAAGTATATGGAAGTCGAGAGCAATGGGATGATTGGTTGAGAACAGTTAAGGAGTAAAGGGAGGCAAAAGAAGTGTCTTTAAATGAGAAATGTCCCCCATAGGCTCACGTATTTGAATGCTTGATCCCCAGCTGGTGGTGCTGTTTGGGGAGATTTAGAAGGCATGGCCTTGCTAGAGGAAGTGTGTGTCTAGGGGTTGGTTTTAGATTTTTGTAGTCTTGTTCTACATCTGATTCACTTTCTTTGTTTCATGTTTGTGTTGAAGGCTTGAGTTCTCAGTTCTCTGATCCTGCTGCTGTGCCTGCCGCTTACTGCCATGCTTCCTTGCTATGATAGACTCACCCCTTTGAAATTCTAAACCAAATGAACTCTTTCTTCTATAAGTTGCCTTGTTTATGGTGGTTTATCACAGCAACAGAAAGTTACCAATACAGGAAGGCTCTTCATCTGGTGGGAAGGCTGCAATCTTCCATGAAGGGCTTGGAGAAAGTTGCAGGCCCACTGTTCACTATGTTCACTACAACGTGACTTTGGGTAAGTTACTTAAGATCCTTCCATCTGTGTTCATTTCAAGATGAGGGGTTCTCATGGCTGCTTTTAAACCTGGCCCTGAGTATTAGATGAGGTCATCCACATTGAAACATTGACACATATTGTTCCAACTGAGCAAATCTTCTCATGTTTCTAATAAACATAAATTAAACTTAACTCTCTGGTAGATTTAGACCTGTCCAAAATGCTGTTCCTGGAAACATGTAAGACTGCTAGAAAACTTAAGAATTCCTCTTCTATGTATACTTTTGGCCTCTCAGCTGTAGGAATTGTTATTATAATCTTTGACTTATTTTCATCCATAGAAAGTGTCCAATACTTTTGTACAAATTGCACAGTTCCTTGAATTTTGAGATCTTAAGGCACAACCACTTGGTCTCTCAGCGAACTCTGCTGGTGAGGAGGACTTTTCTGTGAACTTGCTAATGATGGGCTCTGGCTCAACTGGTGATTTAGAGACTCCTCCTGACCTGAGGGGGATCTTTCTGAGAAACATTGTCACACCAAAGCTTCTGCACCAGAGCTTCTGGCTGCCACATTTCTCAGAGTCTTCTCATGTGTTTAGTCCCAAGGGTGACAATGTCATCACCAACTAAACTCTTTCAAATTAGCTGGCTGAGAGCAACCATAATTGAATTCAAGTGTTCCAGACCTTGAAGGGTATGAACTCTTGTGTCTGCATGAACGTGTTGGGAAAGTGAGTTCTGAACACAGTAGATAATTTTTGTGCCTAGTTCACATCTTTATTTCAAGTCACCTGACTTGACTTTGGTTACACTTCAGAGCAGGATAAATGCAAGACTGTACTCATACGTGCACGATGCAGACAAATAATATACACATTGCATAAGCGTGCATGATGCTTCCAGCCATCATAAAGCTATGCTTGTGTGTGAGACAAATGCACGATTATAACTAGACTATCTGCTAGGGGAGCACTTGCTTTAGTTTCAGGTAAATAACTGGGTACCGAACAGCTTTTAGAATGAAAACCTTTTTCCTCTTTGCAGTCATTGATTATTTTAACCGAGGAATGAAAACAAAATAATGAGTCAACAGAGTCCAGTGAGAGATAGAAGTAGCATCAGGATTCAGAGACCTTTTTTAGAAGCTTCTACTGTTTTCTGAGCCCAGAGAGGAAACTTGAGTAGTTTTTTTCAAACTCTTCATTTACCATCTGAGAAAAATCATTAATTTGCTCATTAGGAAATTATCCTGTAGCAATCTGGTATTAATCTTTTGTTTTGTTTTCTTTTTGACCCTTTCACTATTTTTTAAGGTCTGACTCTTCAAAGCTGTTTTGACTAGTAAACTTGCCACCAAAGACATGGTTTTTAAAAATCTCCATCATTGTATTAAATAGCAGTTATCACTGGTCTAATATTTTTGTGATACTCTATAAATATACTATTTTTAAGTTAACTTTCCATTAACCTATTCAGTCAGCATTCTGTAGTTTATTAAAACCAAATCCCCTTAAAGCAGTGGTTCTCAACCTTCCTAATGCTGTGGCCCTTTAATACAGTTCCTCATCTTCTGGTGACCCCCACCCATAAAATTGTTTTTGTTACTACTTCATAACTGTGATTTTCCTGCGCTCATAAGCAAATATCTGTGTTTTCCGATGGTCTTAGGCAACCCCTGGGAAAGGATCATTCGATTCTCCAAAGGGGTCTCGACCCACAGGTTAAGAACCACTGCCTTAAAGGCCGTTAGAGCAAATTCAGTTTGTAAAACAGTTGATGTTGTTCTTGGTTTCTGTCTCTTAAGCTTGGAGCCCCCACCCCCAACAGCTGTGCCTGAGCACTCAATATTTGACGAATAAAATAAGTTCCCAAAATCTTGCAGCAGGAAAGACAGTTCCTCGTTTCTCTTTTCATTGTTCCTTCCGTCTGCTGGTGACTGCTGAGGAGGAGGCCATGCTAAAAGGAAGAGGAAGCAGAGCCAGAGACCCTGCAGGTAGGTTGGCCAGAAACGGGCAGATCTCTAAGTGGCTCTTAACCATTCTCTTCAGAATGCCCCTCCCCCCCAAATCCGCTCTCTACAGGTTAAGGAAAAGTCCTTGAAGCTCTTAAATCCAGTGGCAAAAGTTCCTCTTAAGCACTTCATAGACCGGATTATGTAGATTAAAGGTCAAATCCTTGCACCTGATGCAAGACCATAGATACAAATGTCAGCATAGCACATTCTAAAACTGAAGCATGCACTTTGTAGCTCTGGCTTTGCTGAGCGACTGACTCTCTTCATGAAGTGTGGATTTAAAGCATCATGACACCCTTTTAACACACCCGAGAGCATCCCAAATGGGTTCACTCATCCATTTCTCATTATTTCAGCAGTTTTGAGGAATACCACTTTTAAATAGAGCAAAGTACCATTTTGAATTTACAGTATTTCACTGATCTGTTTCCTGTGAGATGTAGTGTTTCCATGTGAAAATTATTTCCTGGCACCCTTGTACATGTTCATGAATACTCAGATATTCATTTGAGTACTTATGGGTTGATCACTTTGCCTGGCATTGAGGTAACAATTGTAAATAAGACATTAGTTTGTTCTCACAGAGTGTGTAAGAGGTCTTGTTTACTTGTCACAATGGCCCTACAGGGTGTCTATTAGTACTTATGGGTTGATCACTTTGCCTGGCATTGAGGTAACAATTGTAAATAAGACATTAGTTTGTTCTCACAGAGTGTGTAAGAGGTCTTGTTTACTTGTCACAATGGCCCTACAGGGTGTCTATTATTGCTGCTTTATAGAAGAATGAGTTAGCAAGTGGTACCTCAGCTAGCTGTGGTATATTCAAGATACACATCAGTTTACCTGACTCAAAGCTCCCAGTCCTTTTTTAAATAGCATTCTTATTAACTACTTGAGAATATTTTAATTGCATAAAATGAATTTCTATCATATTCACTCCTCAACTCCTTCTAGATCCAAAACCTACTTCTCTATCCCTCCCAACTTTGAGTCCTCTTTTTTTAAAAAATAACTCAGTGAGTCCAATTTGTGCTTCTTATACACTCCTGGGTCTGGGATTGGCCACTGGAGCATGGTCCACCTATCAGGGCTCTCATTCATTAAGAAAATGGACTATCTTAGTTGCTTTCTGATGGCAACTTATAAAAGAAAGTACTTAATTTGCCTTATGGTTTTAGAGGAGTAGAGTCTGTGATGGTGGAATGACCAGTTGAGAGCTCATACCTTGTCCATTACCACGAGGTAGAGAGAGACACTGAGAATTGCATGAGTCTTTTGAAACCTCAAACCCACCCCCAGTTACACACCTCCTCCAACAAGGCCATACCTTCTGATCTGTCCCAAACAGTTCTACCAACTGGAGACCAAGTATTCAAACATAAGAGCCAATGGGGCCATCTGTTCTCATTCAAACCACCACATGGACACTCACAAGTCATCAACTGTCAGTAACTCCTTAGCTAGGGTTGCATAGGTTACCTGCCTCCCCACCCCCCAGCCATGCTGGAATGCTAACAGGCAGACAACCACAGAAGATGTGACTTTGGGAGTGCAATGGTCCTGTTATGTCCGTAAACAGCTTCACTCCAGTGCTCCCTGACCTCTGGCTAGTCCCTTAGCATTATGGGGACAGGGCATGATACAAATGTCCCATTTGTGGTAATCTTAGCAACTTGAGAGACTGAGGTTGGAGGACTACTGTGAATTCAAAACTAGATTGGGCTGTATAGAGAGTTCCAGGCCACCTGGGTGACAAAATAAGACCCTGTTTTTGTTGTTGGTTTGTGTTAAAAATGGGCAGAGGTGGTTCGCTCAGCAAGTATTGGCTGCTCTTCCAAAGAACCTAGGTTCAATTCCCAGCACCCGTAATGGTAGATCACAATTGCCTTTAACTCCAGTTCCAGGGGATCTGAAACCCTCTTCTGGCCTCCACAGATACTAGACATACACACAGTAAACAGATATACAGATAGGCAAAATAACCATACACATATAAATTAAAAATAAATAAACCTAATTAAAAATGTCCCATTTGTGTCAGAACACTCCACAGACAACTTACTTTCTGAACTTTGGCCAGATGTGAGTTTTTTCATTAGCCACTGTTCACTGATGAAACTGATGGGGTCTGAGAGATGCACTGGTATGAGGGTATTGATATGAATCTAGCGGTCTTTTTGATATTAGGTCAATGTAGCAAAATAATAGTAGTGGGTTCATCCCTTAGAGAAGAGTTTAACACCATGTCCATTCAGCACAGTAATAGTAGGTTTTCATCTAGGGCATATAAACTCCTCAACCATGGATTCTTGGCCAGATTTACAGTAGTAGGTATGCATTTCCTCTTTGTAGTAGGCTTTAAATCCAATCAGAAAGGGTTGGTTACTTCATACCACAGCTACCACTATTGTACCCATGGGAATATCTTGTTACATGGGTAATTATTATAGCTCATAGTGTTTGCATTTCGGTAATACTGTTGGTGACTTCTCCTCTCCTGCCCAGCAGCCTGAATAGCACCTTTTGGTATGATGAAAACTAGCTATGGGGAAATTTCCTGGTTAGTACCAGTTTGACTTCTCCATGTCTTGTGACCAAGGTGTGTGTGTGTGTGTGTGTGTGTGTGTGTGTGTGTGTGTGTGTTCAGCAATATGTTCTTACCATCAAATCTGGTGGGCAACTAAAAACAATGGCAATGGCCTGAATTCTTTTATGGGTCCCCAGGATATGCCTCTCCAACAATTTGAGGGGAGGTATCCCACACCTAGCACTGGGCTTTTTATTCGAAAGCCTTTGATTTTGACGTTGGTTGGTCTTCTCCCTCTGTGATTGCTGTTAATTATTCCCAACCATGAATCCCCTGAGAACACACTACCAGGTATGTCTATAAGGGTTTAACTGAAGAGAGAAGACTCATCCTGAATGTGGAAAGAATTACTGATGGGCTGAAATATTGGTCTGGGTGATAAAGTGAAAGAGCTGAATGCCAGCCTTCATCTTCCTCTGCTTCCTGGCTGTGGTTGCAGTGTGATGAACTTCTTCACACACCTGTACCATGCTTTCTCTGCTATGATAGGCTGTCTCCTCTCAACTGTAAACAGAAAGATGCCTACCTTCCCTTATATTGCCTCTCTTAAATGAATTGGTCACAGTAATGAGGAAAATAACAGGTTTATCTTCTTTATTCCAAAAATGGCTAGTTTTATAACAAGATAGTTTTTTTTTTTTTTCAAGACAGGGTTTTTCTGTGTAATAGCCCTGGCTGTCTTGGCTCGATTTGTAGACCAGGCTGGCCTTGAACTCACAAAGATCCACCTGGCCCTGCCTTTGGCGTGCTGGGATTAAAGGTGTGTCCCACCACTCCCAGCTTAACAAGACGGTTTTTGGTTTGAGTAATTCAGTGCACGTGGTTCTGAAGTCTAATGTTTGTAGAAGGAAAACTTTCCCATACGTGTCAATCTGCAGACCCAGTGCTCCAAGTTACTAAGGTGGTACAGTAAGTGCAGAATAAGCGAATACAGCCCTGATGGCATGTGGGCTGTTATCTACCTTGGTTTTTTTGTTGTTGTTGTTGCTAATGTCCTCCATGAATTTTCTACACTATGGAAAATAGGGTTTTCAATGAGATTTGTTCTGATTGTGCTAAGCATGCAATCTGAAAAAAGATGCAAAATAAGCATATGTGAAAATATTTTTAAAAATCTGGAAGCATTTTTCCACTTGAAGTCTCAAGACCCTTTAAAAGGCATAGCTTATATGAGACCAAACATGTTTTGTAATTAAGATCAAAGCCAACATAAACGTTCTAGGATTTCCTTCCTTTGTACTCAGTTTGGTTAGTTAAAGGATACTTATTTTCCAATAAGTATATATAAGAATATCATTCATGTATTGGTAATGGACAATTCAGTTCAATTTCTTTCTTGCAATTATTAGGAATATTTTACATGCAAACCAGAATGTTATATGCTGGAATGGATCAGTCCACATTCAAAGAAATGAACAGTGACTTTGGGGGACTTGGGTAGTTCATGTGTTAGGAGAACCTTGATCCCAACAAGCAAAGATGCTGTGTAGCTAGATGTCCTTTTTGAGGGCCTAACTGTAATAGAGAATCCCATGGGAGTGAGCAGGGCAAGCCCTGGGCTTGTAGGACATGCAGATTAAGGAGGGAGGGAGAGGGCACAGGCTGACCAGCTGGACGCTGCATGATGACGCAAGCTTTTGTTTCAGAAGAAAATGAGGGAGAAGTCAGAGACTGTGAGCAGATTGGGAAACAGTTCTGTTCTTTATTCAAAGATACTCTAGTGGGGAGCAAAAGGAAGAAGACCAGGTGAGGATGGAGGGAAATAAGCCAAAGTGGGAAAGGGAGGAAGAAAAGGAGGGAAAAGAAAACATTCCTCTGGAAATATTTTCAACAACACAGGAAATCATTCTCGGGGGAAGAGATTATAAACATTCACACGCAGTTGACAGTTTGCCCCTCAGCAGCTGTCCACAGCTCCCTCAGGGCTTCAGGTGAGTTTTTAAGATCAGAGAGACCAGGTGGTTGGCACTGTCCTTGGTTCAGTTTCTGAATGCTGATTCATTGTGTGTTGAGCAGAGCTGAGGCCATTCCAGGGTCTCAGGTATCGCTTTCCCATGATCACACATGTATGGGAGGCCCCACTGGAAGTCCCTAAGGTCTGCTGAGTTATCCAAGTAAGAAAGTTTTAAACCTCTATTTCTTGGTTAGCATTAAAATTGGCCCTATAAACAAACAAGATTATTTTGGGAAAAGCCAGATAAGTTAAACAAGTAGATATGGAGCTGCAATGTTTGAAAGCAGAGAGAGATGGGTTTTGTTAAACTTAGAGGTTCCCCAAGAGTTCCCTGAGTCCGGTGAGGTGCATTGAGCATGATTTGAGGACTCTGCTCTAGTCCTAGCCTTCCTTGCATCAGTCATGTGACCATGGCGGAACTAGGTGTAAACTGAGCAGCCAGGGGATTTGGAGATGAGAGAAGGAAGATAGTATCCATGTAGGGTGGGGCACAGAGCTGATGATGATGATCCAAGAGTGTCTTTGCTGGGTATTGTTTGGAAATAAAGCAAAATGCTGTCACAATACTCTGTTGCTTTCCTAAAACCTTCCTCCTGTCAAACCTAATGTTTACAAATGGGAACTTTTCCCAACATTTCTCAGAAAACTTTTTTTTTCCTTGAATTCCCCAGAAAAACCTGTCTAGAAATAGGAAGAGGGGGAAAAAAAAGGTATAATTATCCTGTGAGAATTAGAGCTTAAATCAACAAAGTCACACTATTGATTAAAAGAATCAATGGCATCACATGGTGTGAAAGAGTGGGAAGTGTCAACACCTAGATTCTGGGGTGACACCATAGCATTAGGAATATGCTTAGGGGCCTTTGAGCCAACTTTGCACGTGGCTGAGCCATTATGAACATGTGTTCTTGGTCCTGTCTGCTGCTATTGGTGACTCAGTTTTGAAAATAAAACAAATGTTAATAGCTTTGTGTGCATTGCAGCCTTCCTACAGGCCCCACAAGTAACATTTCAGGAAATGAGTTTGAAGAGTAAGATTAGGCTTTCAGTTGACAATTACACTTTAATTCCTGTAGTGTTCTTAACTTTCCTGGGCGACCTGACTACTGCTGGATTGCTCCATAGTGTATGCAGGTGTTTGTCAATATTCATGTATTTTCTACAGACTGTAGTCCTTTGTAAGTCCTGCACAATGAATAAGACTTTCTTATTCATTAGACAGTTCTTTAGATGTTTGTGACGAGGGGAGTATGTAGAGGACATTAGTGTTTTAAGAATGGTTTATGGCTTGGAGAATTCCTGGGAGCTTCCCACAATTCTGGTTTCACAGTTGGAATTCTCACTAGTATCTTGTAGGAAACCAGTTTCTGGTTCCCAGTAAATGATCCGCAGTCCTCAACATGGAGGTCAGCTTGTTTCTTACTGTGGTCCTGATTCAGCAAGTGCTCTTTTAGATGAGCTTGAAACCCATATGAGTAGCCAAGATTTCAGACAAGTGTCTCAGTCATTAAACATAGAGAGGAGGGATTATTTAATTCAATGTACTAAACTTTAACTTAAAATCAGTCCCCAGAGTAAATTCGAATGTGTACTTATCTCTGTATGAGTGTGTGTGCTCATGGACACCATGTTGCCGTGTGAGCGAAGTCAGCCAGGTTTCTCTCCCTGCAGAGTAAAGAAATCCGGGTTGGTTCTTTTGTGTTCGTGTATTGATTTCCTGGTGGCTCCGAGTCACAACGTGGAGCTTCACCATGTAAATTTTAAACATTAAAACCATGGGTGGCTGTGTTGGCTTATCTCTATGATCTGATTATAATGCTCCCATGAGAAGCAGAACATTTATCATATGTCATTGCTTTGGATTGGGTTTACACCACAGCTTTATTAAAGGGTTCTTATTAAATAGACTTTAGCTTGGACATGAGACAATTTTGTTTGCTCAAATTTCATTCATGCAGAAGGAGCATCACATACTTAACAATTTGGGGTCAGATCTTGTGCAGAAAAGTGAATGCTTGAATTACAGCACATTTACAATCAGTGGTTGACTTTCCCTGAAGAACTCCAAAACTATAATGGTTTCTTTGTGTATTTTAGATCCAGGAGGTAGGCAGTGTTAGCTTTGCCCTTCTCTAGAGCAGGAAGACATTCCCATGTTTAAGTTGCTGTTTGGCTCAGGTGCTGTGTTAGCTTTCAATTGCTGGAACAAGTACCAGAGATAATAGCCTACCAACTGAAACCATCTTGACTCGTGGTTTTAGAATTTTAGCTGATGGTTGGCTGCCTCCCCTGCTTTGGGGCCCGTCTTAAGGTCCCACCATGTAGTAGGGAGCACACAGTGGAAAAGGCATTTATCTCATGACTCAGGACTGAAGAGGAATAAATTTAAAAAGGAATAAAATACAACAAATAGGGTCTGGAGGGAAAGCCCAGTCAGTAAAATGCTTCATTAGGACCCAGTTCCATTCTTGGCACCTATGTGAAAAGCTGGGTTTGGTGGTGCATGTCTGTAGTTCTAGCCCTGGGAAGGCAGAGACAGGATGATCCTGGGGACTTACTGGCTGACCAATTTAGCTGACTCTGTGAATTACAGGTTCAGAGAGAAACACGGTCTCAAAAAATAAGATGTAGAGAGATGGAGGAAGATATCCAATGTCAACCTCTGAGTTCTACATGTGTGTACATATAGCATGTACATGCACCTTCAGACTTACACACGCACAGGAACACACACAATAAACAAATACATTGGAAGTCTGCATCCACGTGTCTTTTGTTACCATCAAATGTTATAACCTACTTATTTATTCAAGATTTACAATAATTTATTTTAATGTGATTTGAGATTTCAGTTTTATTCGATCTTTAAATTGCATAAGAGCCAATAACTAAACTTTTAGAGGATAATCATCACGATCAAAGCCAGTTAAAGTTGTTGTCTCTAAGTAAACAAGGATTTTAGGACAGAAGTGACAGTTAAAAACTTTTTTCACAACTTTGCATTGTTACACAGTGATAAAACGATTACAGCCTCAGTTAAGGTTCTCCTTTTTTGCATGAATATGTAGTATGTCTGTCCACACATCCGTGTGTCCATGCTGTTGCACACGTGTGCACCTCAGTGTGGAGGCACACACTGCCACAGCCAGCCTTTTGAGTTGAGAAGCTTGCTCATCTGTATTCTCTTCAGCGCCGGGATTGGTATTTAGGATCTGAACTGTGAGAGTGTTGAACTCCCTCCTTCTGCTCATCTAGTAAGCACTTCACCCATGGAACCGTCTCCCTAGCCCCAGGCACTGTGTTTTTGAATGTACAATTTGACCAAGTCAGCCTTTAAGTTAATATGAGCAAATTTTTAGAAAGCAATATATTTAAAATTATTAAATAGTCATTAAATTATATAATAATAGAACATAATAATAAGTATTTTAAATAAATTGTAAAAATAAAATACAAAATATTTATTACTTTTTAAAATTCAGCTTTAAAAATGAATATTGGTCATGTGCACAAAACTGAAGTGGTAATTGTTGATAGATGCCAAGCTAAGAGCAGTGGCTAGTAAAGGTTACTTTTGATGAAAGACTTTAAATTCCTTAGGCAGTAGTTGAAAAAGCTCTGACCACCTTTGGCTCAAAGTAGAGAGAGGCTGAGCAACCAAGAAATTTTCTCCAGTTCTATATGTTAGCCAGAGTTCTTGGACTGAACTGATTTGAGCTCTTCACATATCAAAGCCAATGAAGTTACATTGCTTCTAAGGAAAATATTTGTTCTGAATGTCATTTGTTTAGAAATGTTAATATACATCTAAGTCAGCTTCGCTTTTTGAATTTTTTCCCTCTAATTTATTTATTCATTTTACATCCTGTTCACAGCCCCCTCCCTCTTCTCCCAGCTCTACCCTTCCACCCTTTGCTCTCATTCCCCACTCCCCTTCTTCTCAGAGAAGGGACCGTCCCCCAACCTGCCCCAACACTTCATGTCACATCAGATCTAACTGCATGCTCTTCCACTGAAGCCAGACAATGCAGCCCAGCTAGAAATTATCCAACAGTGGGCAACAGAGTCCATGTCAGGGACAGCCCCAGCTCCAGTTGTTAGGAGGCCCACATAGAGACCAAGCTGCCCCTCAGCAACATAAGTGTAGGGGGCATGGGTTCAGTCCATGAATGCTCTTTGTTGGTGGTTCAGTCTCTGTGAGCCCCCATGGGTCTGGGCTAGATGCCTAAGTTAGTATTGTTGTGTAGTTCTTGTTCCCTTCTTATCCCTCTGTCCTTCTCTCAAGTCTTCTACAAGACTCCCAGGTCTCTGTCCAATGTTTGGCTGTAGGTCTCAGCATCTGTTTCAATCCTTTGTTGAGGACAATTATGCTAGGTTCCTGTCTGCAAACATAGCAGAGTATCATTAATAGTCTTAAGGGTTGGCTCTCTTCTATGGAGTGGGTCTCAAGTTAAGCCAGTCATTGGTTGGCCATTCCCTCAATCTCTGCTCCATCTTTATCCCTGCACATCTTTTAGGCAGGGTAGATTTTGGGTCAAAGGTTTTGTGGGTGGGTTGGTGTCCCTCTCCCTCCATTGGCAGTGTGACCTGGCTTTAGGAGGTGGCCACTTCAGTCTCCATACCCCCTGATGAAAGGATTCTCAGCTAGAGTCACCCACACAGCCTCACAGGAGTCTACTCCATCACAGGTCTCCAGTTTGTCCCAGAGATCCCATCCCCATCAGTTTCCCTTTCTCTCCCAGCCCTATCACCTCCCAACCCTGCTTTCCCCGACCTGATCCCCACCCTCATTCCCCTCCCCACCCCCTCTCCCACCCAGTTCCCTCTCTTCATGTATTTCTGATGTCTACAATTTTTCCTCTTCTGAGTGAAATTCAAGCATCCTCCCTTGAGCCCTCCTTGTTACTTAGCTTCTTTTGGTCTGTGGATTGTAATATGTTTATCTTGTACTATATGACTAATATCCACTAATAAGTGAGTACATACCATCTGTGTCTCTCTGGGTCTGGGTTACCTCACTCAGGATAATCTTTTCTAGTTCCAACCATTTGACTGCAAATTTCATGATTTCTTTGTTTTTAATAGCTGAGTAGTATTCCATTGTGTAAATGTACCACATTTTCTTTATCCATTCTTCAGTTGAGGGACATCTAGGTTGTTTCCAGGTTCTGTCTAATACAAATAAAGCTGCTATAAACATAGTTGAGCAAGCGTCCTGGGTATATGCCCAGGAGTGTTATAGCTGGGTCTTGAAGCAGAACCATTCCTAATTTTCAGAGGAAGTGCCAATTGATTTCCATAGTGGTTGTACCAGTTTGCAGTCCCATCAACAATGGAGGAGGGTCTCCCTTTCTCCACATCCTTGCCAGCATGTGCTGTCACTTGAGTTTTTGATTTTAGCCATTCTGATGGGTGTGAGAGGAATCTCAGAGTTGTTTTGATTTGCATTTCCCTGATGACTAAGCATTTCTTCAAGTGCTTCTCAGCCATTAGAGATTGCTCTGTTAAGAATTTTCTGTTTAGCTCTGTACCCCATTTTTCAACCGGGTTATTTGGCTTGCTGGCATCTAATTTCTTGAATTCTTTATATTTTGAATATTAGCCCACTGGTCAGATGTAGGGTTGGTGAAGGTCTTTTCCCAGTCTGTGGGATGCCTGTTTGTTTTATTGACAGTGTCCTTTGCCTTACAGAAGAAGCTTTTCAGTTTCATAAGGTCCCATTTATTAATTGTTGGTCTTAGAGTCTGAGCTATTGGTGTTCAATTCAGGAAGTTGTCTCCTGTGCCTATGAGTTTGAGGCTTTTCCCCACTTTTCTCTTCTATTGCATTTAGTGTGTCTGTCTGGTTTTATGTTGAGGTCTTTGATCCATTTGGACTTAAGTTTTGTGCAGAGTGATAAGTATGGATCTATTTGGATTCTTCTACATACATTCATCCAGTTAGACCAGCACCATTTGTTTAAGATGTTTTGGGAGGCCAGTGGGATCACTGATGGGTGCCTACAGAGAAGTTTCCAAGGCAAGTACTAATTCTCAGGAAGAGTCAGCCACCGAGGCTTGTAGTCCCTTCTCTCCCAATTCACTGCTGCTGGCTATACATCCAAGAGTTGGGATCTCAAGAATAGCATAGAAAAAAGGGGGAAGGAGTTGAATTCTCTTGTATGTCAGAAAGTTGATTACAAGCCTTATAATAGAAGAAAGAATACAGAAAGCATTTAAAGATCAAAATGAAAATATTTTAATACTGTCAGATATGATTTGAATAAATGTTAGCATGATTTTGAATTATGAGTATTTTTCAACAAATGCATAGCATAGTTCTCATATGTTTTTTCTGTCATATCACATAATTCTTTCATTAGGTTATGAGAACAGAAAAATTTAAAAATAGTTTTAAAAGGTTTATTTCTCTCTCAAATCTATGTGTGTGTGTGTGTGTGTGTGTGTGTGTGTGTGTGTGTGTGTGTGTGGCAGATTATGTCAGGTGAGTGCTGGTTCCTGCAGAAGCCAGAAGAGCCTCCAGACCTGGAATTACAAGTGGTTGTGAGCTGCCTCATGTAGATTCTGGGAAATAAATTCAGGTCCTCTCTTTGGGCAATGCATGCTCTTGACCACTAATCCATCTCTCCATTCCCTTAACAAAATAAATGTTTATTTAGTACAGATCCCTAAAACATGCAGCTACCATTCATAGCTTAGGCCTATCCCATGACTTAGATTCACCTTTTTTGATCCTTACAGTAGTCACTCCCATCAGACACTGTACAGAAGATTTTTAATTGAAAATATCTTGGCTGATGTTGAAGTTTGTCCACTCCACAGGTTGTGCTGAAGACACAGTGACCACGACAGTACCCAAAGAATGGGGTCTTGAAAGAGAGTGAAGGATGTGTTCAAAGCTCCCACGATGTATTAGAGACTGACACATGACACTCAGAGGCTCCAGTACCTGGCCTCTCTCTCCCTTCCTCATCATGTACAGCTAGCTGTTCACTTCTTTAGTGAAGTGACACTGGGTCACAGGTGTTGTCATGTGTCAGCTAATGAAAGAAATAGAAAATGAAGCTCTGAAGTGCCATGTTTCTTTAGAGCAAGTGAGATAGCTGGTGTGTGGGCTGCTTCCATTTACTTTGTTAGCTATTTAGTAATTAGTTTCTTGCTTCAAACAAAGTTGGAAATACAGACTCTACCAAGGTCATCATGTGCCCAGGAGGTGAGAACCAGGCAAACCCTTCAACTTTGGAGTCCTTGTCCTGAACAAGAGTGGCTTAGAGATATAAACTACACTGCCCCCATATTCACAATGACATCACATTTAACCCAGGTGTGATTGTCTTAGATTTATTCTCTGAAGGTCTGCAAGTTTTAATTTTTTCATCTTCTCCAGGATATTTGGATTTAGGCTAACACTGGTTATAACAACAAACAACCAAAACAACATAGTCTCAAAAGAGCTCATTTGAAGCTGTGAAGCCACGTTCAAATTTGACTTTCCTTAGATATGAATCTAGTAGAAACACCCCCCAGATGCATAAGCAGGAGTAAGAATATTCAAGCCTGAATTGCTGTTAGGTCAGTAAGTGAACCTGGGAGTGGCTTCGCTTTCTGTTCACCAGGTTTGAAGTGAAGGCATTAGATTTATCCATTTTGACACGGAAAACTTTATTTAATCCTAAAATGATGTCAACTCCCCCCATTCCCCCATGGCAATAATTGGGATTTTTGAATCTATTTCTTTGGAGGTCCCAGAATGAGAAAAACACTACCATTCATTTAGTAGTACTAACAAGAGTGTTTGTCATTATTTATTTGTTATTTACATTATATACTTACTCTGTAGATAACTTTAGGTGGGCCTTTGCTTTCACGGCTCTGTGACTCTTCATTGAGAACAACTGCAGCAGATATCTACCGAGAAGGTTTGCTGTTTGCACAGTCTGTTTTTGAGACCATCTTCATGGAAGGCTTAGGTGTGGTGCTAATAAAAGAGTGTATGGGTGATGGTGCTCTGGTCGGCCCTGCCTTTGGGAATCTCCTCCATGGGGGCAGCCTTGCTACTCAGCCTCACTGTGAGTCTGTGGCCAGATGCTGGGTATGGTCTCAGTTGTCCCACTCTGTGTAGAACGTGGCTAGGAAGAAAAAGAGAAGCAGTCATATTTGTCACACTTTCATTCAGAAGAAGCAATTTATCCTGTGTTTGGTTAAGAACGTGATGAGAAAATCTATTTTCTTAATAGGTTATAGGTTTCATTTTCTCCATTTTTATTTCTCTGAAATAATAATGCTATTTTTCATTATATTATTATATAATTATATAACCATAATATATTGTATAATTATATTATATATAATAATTACATAAAAATAATTACCCAAGGGTTTTTTTGAGGCAGGGTTTCTCTGTGTAGCCCTGGTTGTCCTGGAACTTGCTCTGTAGACAGGCTGGTCTTCCCTGATTCCGCCCCTCTAGTGCTGGGATTAAAGGCATGTGCTACCATGGCCTGGATGAAATTATTTTTAGTAAAAGGCGAAAGATTTATACGATCTGAAGAGAGAAATTATTTTTAAATAAAGATTTAAGGCACTGTTGAATTTTTTTATCCTCGGCCCCTCATTTTGGCCCATATGAAATCTTACAAATTTCATTCTCTACCATTGTGAGTTGGCTGCTAAAGACATTTCTTTTTCTAAGTCTAATTTATTGGCTAATTTTTTGCAGATTCCAGTTCTTGGAGGAAATTTGTCTAAACTATAAATTTGATTTTCTTTCAATTTATCATTTTTGGCATGTTTTATAAGCCATTATCCTGTGTTATTTTGTCTGTTTCACTATTTAGCTTTGATTTGGTTGCCTTTATAGCATTTATTATGAGTTGGGTAATTTTAGCAGCCTAAAGCAGAAATCATTGGTAGAACAGAGACATAGGACTGAGCCACATTGTAGGATTAACACCCAGAGAGCAAATAGTGTGGTCCAGATATCAGTGGGGGAGACCTTCATTTGTGTAGTCACCAAACACACCAAAACCTATGTATCTTAGATCTACCCAGGATCCCCCTAAATGCATTATTCAGAATGGAGTCTTTATAAATTAGGGGTATAGATGTGACACACACACACACACACACACACACACACACACTAGGCAGTAACATTCACCTTTCTTCTGAAGTAAGGCATAGGAAACACAGGATTGGTGTGGTGACACAATGGCTTCAACTGCCAGAGAGACACTGGCATGGGAAGGATTCAACCGGAAGACTAGGATGGATGCACATCTTCCATTCTGAAAATGGAGCCTGAAACAAAATTAACAATGGGAACTCTGTTTTGTTTTGTTCCTACTCATTTGGCTTTGTTTTTGAGACAAAGTCAATGCCATCCAGCAACTGGAATCAAACTTACTGCATAGCCCAGGTTAGATTTTGTGATGCTCCTGCCTCAGCATTCTCAGTATTGGGACTGGGAGATGGGTGCTGCGACTGAGTTAACATGGCAAGCAAAGCCCTGCCTGTGGATGAGCTCACTTATAGTGATGTTAGGAGGAGAAGCCTAAGGAACTTCAACATCAGTGATCACACAGAGGAGGGGTCCCTGAGACAGGAGCAGTTAGGGAAGAGGGCTTGGGGAAAGGGCACCACAGAGCGCGGGAAATAGGGTCCAGGAAGGTGTAGTGGTTGGCAGCATCAGAACTTGGTGAGACATTCAGAAAAAAGGGGGTTGAAGAGCATCCAGCGAGTCTGATGGAAAAAATGCCACAACTGGTCATGCTTCTTGGTCCAGAAATCCCAATTTCACAAATCTGCCTCGAAAGGAGACCAATGTGGTGAAATGCTTATATCAAAGTGTTTTTTTTCTTCAATTTCTTCTTCAATTATTCATTGCAAAATGTGTAATTATTGCAAAATGTAATAACAATGACCACAATAATAATATATCAGAAACCAAATACTCAAACTTCAGAAGTATTTTAAAGTAATTTTATCACAGCAACTTAAATTATATATTTGAAAACTATTTAATTGCACATGAAATAGAGATAAATACATTAAAACATTAATGGTACTCTGAGATTTGGGATTATGAATGATTTTATATTTTCTCCCATATGTTTGTCTGTATCTTCTAAATTTTTCTATAATGAGTTTGTTTGCTTGTTTATTTTTGGCCTTTCAAGATAGGGTTTCTCTGTGTAACAGCCCTGGCTATCCTGGAACTCACTCTGTAGACCAGGCTGGCCTTGAACTCACAGAGACCCACCTGCCTCTGCCTCTTCAGTGCAGGGATTAAAGGCGTGCGCCACCACGCCTGGCCATTACAGACAGTTTAGAACTGCCATGAGGATGCTGGTATTTGAACCTGGGTCCTTTGGAAGAGCAGTTGGTGCTCTTAACTACTGAGCCCTCTCACCAGCCCAAGTATATTGAATTTTATAGTCTAGAGAAAACAATATTTAGATAGCATTTTGTTTTCTCCCTGAAGGTGTTAGAGGGTACACCCTTGCTGATCAGACACAATAGGCATTCATCTGGTTCTTTATGACAGGGTAAAAAGAGAACCCAAGTCACTGAGAGGATATTGGGCTCCAAGAAACTAACTAGTGGCAGTTTTCATAGTATGTGATCTCTAATGTTTGCTGAGAGGGAATGCCAGCTGGAATCTTTTGTGCTATTTCTGTTCTTGTATGTCCCTGTGCCTTCTGCCAATGTGAGGAGTGCTTTGCTGATTGTTCTGAAGGGTGAGGGACAGTTCCCCTCTCTCCTTCCAGTTCTCTCTTATGACTGAAATCCTTACTTGCTTTGCTTCAAAACACAAACAAGAAAGCTCCCTTGGCATCAGAAATCAAAGTTGCTGTTCAAGATGTACAACTCAGGCAGTCAGAACTGGGGGAGGCGTGTGGGAGGTGAGAAATGTTCTCTTATATTGTTACAGCATAATGATGAATTGGCTTTGCTTTTCCAAAACCAGGCTCAAGCCCCTCTGCTCACCCCTATTATCTGCCATGGTCTCCAAAGGCACATTACCATATTAATTCATTGTGTTACACAATTTGGTCAACTGAATGAGCATATGTTATGCCCTCTTGATGGCATTGCTTTTAATGCTGGCTTCATGGGATACATTTAACAAAACAGATGTGTCAAGGAAATGTATTTAAACTCAATTTGGTTTTAAAATGCCCAGTAGTTTCTCTAATGATCCAGGTACCAAAAAAAGTGTTATAAGCAACGAACACTCGGTGATAAATGTAGAATGTAAATGCTGAAACATCCCCAATGCCCAGGGTGATCAGATATGTTTTGCAAGGAAAGTCAGCACTGCAAATACACCATCCCAGAGCTGAAGCCTAATTCACCCTTTGTACAAAAGGTGTCACATGTTATTTAGAAGAGATGGCTTGAATGTGAGACCAAGATTTAATTGCGTGTCATAAACACTGGCATCCATTGACTTAGTGAGACAGCTAGAAGAAAGAAATATGAGATAATAGCACGAGTGCTGAGTGAACCGTGGCATTCACTCCCATGTGTAACCTCAGCCTCTCAGAACAGTAGAAAGATGGTTGAGAGTCCAATGTGCTTGGGCCACAATTTTTATTTCATCAGTTCATTAGCTGACTATTTGTGACAGAATTTGTGAATGTAGGCTTCAATCTCCTTGTTTGTAAAGTGGAGACAATAGTACACCTACAACTGTGAAATCTTGCAGTCAAATGGGGGCAGAGCCTTGCAAGAAAGAAGTAGCATTCATTAAGTACGTATACTCATTACATTATTTAGTAGTATATGCTATGCTAATATATACAATGGTTTATTTAAATATATGGTCTCTATCAAAATTTTACCAACCTCTTAATAATTATTTGATTTCCTTGGATTAATAAAACAGCAACTGGATCCTAATATTCTGTGTGTAGTGTGGATTTGGGTTAGCTTCTGACACGCAAAATACACTGGCCACTGAAGCGCCCACCTGATCATTTCTCTCAACATGATGGTCAGTAAGGCAGCTTAGCCATTAGCCTGTTCTCAAGAGCACTAGTCTGGGCTTGACGTTTTGATTCAGTGGCTATATACTCACAACCTAACTGCCCCTCCTTTGAAAAACAGCAGAAGTCAGTATGAGGTTTTTGGATGGCTTTATCGACATCATCTCATGGAAGACTGTGCTGCCTCAGACACTGCTCCACAGTTTTTTTCTTTACCATGACAACAGTGGATAGGCTGATGGGAAAGGCGGGCAATTTCGCTCTTAACTTCATATTTGCTGCATCTCCCTCCATGCCTCCTACCCCAGGTCCCTGGCTCTGTGCTTTGTCACTTAGTCAAGCTTTATTTCCTGAAACTATACCATTTACCTGTCTACTAATGTCAACATAGTTGCCCTTTTGGGACTTTCTTCCAGGGCCTGTCCTCAAGGGACCTGCACACTAGGGAGCCAGCCTGTTCTCCTCACAGGAATTCTGCTAGCCTCTGTATATGCCATTCGCTTCTCTCTAGCCTTTAACTAAGAGATAAATTCTAAAATTTTCATCATATGTTTGGGAAGGCTAAGTATGTAAGGTAACTGATCAATATCTAATCAAATTAAATGTATAGGACATTTAATCTAAGAGTTTGATTTCAAAGTATTTGTTCTATATGTACATTGCACATGTACAAAATACTTCATTTATAAGCATATTCATTAAAATATTATTTATAGCAAGAAGACATTAAAATCTAAATGTCTGTTAGTAGTTGAATTCATTATGGCCCATATATGTGTGCAAAATTATGGAGTCAGGATATGCAACTGTTTGCATTTATTGATGAAGGATGATCTCAAAATACACTGTTACATGTAAAAAAGGAAAACCTACATAGAATAGAATAGATAGAATGGGCAAAGCTCTCTACAGAAAATAATATATTATGTTTGTAAACCACAGACAATCTCTGAGGTGACCCAAGAGAACTTGCTAACTGTGGTCACCTGTGGGGAAGGGGCTGGGTAATTATCAGACAAATTCCTTGTGAGTAGTGACATTGAATCAAATTTATCTACAAATGCATATTATATAATTTAAAACTGTATGCTATTATAGTATATGTAATATGTTATATAAGTATACAGTCTTTACATCATTATTTTACCTAGTTATTAATAGCAACACATTTAACTGTGCTATAAAATGTTATGAATTAAAAGAATAACCTCAATCAAATAGACATTTAACCTTCTTGGTGTCTTCACTGGGAATCTCTTCCGTGCTTTTACATCAGTGTGATTGTCGTGGGTGGAAGCAATACCTCACCCTTTGGCTGTGGGGCTATTCAAACAATGAACCCACGAAACAGAATTTCCTCAGCAGTCTCCTCCTGGGAGAAAAAAGGGGACATGGCCTCTGTGCCAGCCAGAGAGGACACTTGTCTCCTGGGTAAGGGAATTTACACACTTCTGGCAACTTGTGGATCACCGTGCAGGGAAGACTGGAGCTGAGACTATTATGGGTTAGTGATGGGTGTGACCACCTTGGCCAGGGCTGTTTAATTGTGGTGCATCCTTCTTGCCCTTTGTTTAAACCTAAACCTCATGTCAACACTTAAAGAGTTGATAAAGACCTCTTTATTTTTCCTCTTTCTAATGTAGCCTCATTGAATAAGTCTACCTTTTCGGTTTTTGGTTATTAGTTGTTTTTTTAACTGGCCTACTGAAGAAGGTTGGCAGAACCCAGCTTGCTAGGGCTGCCAGAGCCCAGGCTCTAAAAGTAGGCAGTGTGGGAATTTGCCTTGGAATTGGTTGTGTCCTGCCATGAAGTAACTCTTACACTGCTGAAACATTTAAAATCTCAAGTGTGTGCATGTTAAGGAGGGGCCACATAGTGTAGCTTGGATGGTGCCATTTCTCTGGACCATCCATGGATAACATGGAGAAAGTCCTCACTATTGTGAGATAAAATGCACGGGAGGCCATTGATTTAGGCTGAACTTCTACAGTAGACCTCAGCAGACCAACCCAAAGTGGAGTTATTCAAACAAAGAATCCATCTCAACAAACTGCTTACTATGCTGTAAGGCTGTCAGAGAGCTGGGGAGGGTGTTTGATGTTGCAAACACGGTGATGGGATCCTCACTGTGGTTTTGCGTGTCTCTCAAAGGAGAGGGTGCTCTTAAATGTGCAAGCTTCCAGGTGGGAAAGGAAAAGAAATTTTGTCAGCTGGTTTTTACCGAGACCTGTGAGTACTTAGAGACAGCAGGCAATGCCACCAATTCAACCCTCACAGGGAACAGCCTGGAGCATGTCACTGCCTCTGCCCAGATTTGTATTTGATCTGAGAGAACTTTTTGACATTCTCCATTTGACAGGAGGTTATTACACAACCACAGTGGAGACTAAGACTATGTTCATTCTGAATTGGTTGGGCATTTCTCTCATAGACTACAACAGCGCGAAGTAATTCATGTGCACTTTGTAGAACTTTGCGTCTGACTATGTGTCTGCCGAATTGAGTATTTGGACTGCTGAATGTAGTTAAAAAAAAAAAAAAAAAAGACCACAGCCAATAAGGAAGACATGTTTTAGGTTCTTCCATTTTGCTTTCTCTATATTTCCCCAGAGCCTGTTATAAGCCTTGATATAACTGCAATCTGTAAATGCCAGCCCTGCCCCCACTTTCAGTGATGCCATTCATCCAAGAATCCCAAAGCGTTTTTTAATAACGGACTCATTAATCCCCATAACACTCCTTCGTTTGACATGTGTAACTCTCACTACATGATATGTTGCTACTTGCTCTGGATTTAATTTAACAGATTCTCCCCTACCCCGTCATGGCTAGTCATTTACATTGACCTCATTTTGGTTGAGTTATCACCCAGATTTGAGCAAGTTTTGAATGGCCTTATTCCAAAATGACACCTTCTGGCAGATAGAAGGAAACTATCTGAAGAAGCAATTATTGTTTTTTTTTTTTTTTAAGGAAGAGGTTTCAGCAAGAAATGGCCCTATAAATAAACAACTGGATTTTAATCATGGGCGAAGAGAGTGACACCATTTAGCCATTTTATAAAAATGTGAAATGAGTGAGTTTCAAAACTCATGGGCAGAAGAAAACAAAGACTTTAGTTGAGACTAGGAGAGACTAAGAATAGCAGAAACTTAACCTCAAGTTCACTTTCCCATGCTTTCTTTCTCTCCTTTATGCCTTTGCCACCTGTCTTTTCTGAGTTCAGATGTCAAGAGTGTTTCCTGGAGTTTTAGGAAAAAGAAATAGAGTTTAAGCTGGAAGAGGAATCAGCTCTTGTGTTCAGGAAAGCCAGGCTGGTGAAATGTGTTTTGGAGATGGGTTGAAGTATCTTTTTTTTTTTTTTTTTTAAAGATTATTTATTTATTGTGTATACAGTGTTCTGTACGGCATGTACACATTCACTCCAGAAGAGGGCACCAGATCTCATGTACACATTCACTCCAGAAGAGGGCACCAGATCTCAAGGTAGATGGTTGTGAGCCACCATGTGGTTGCTGGGAATTGAACTCAGGACCTTTGGAAGAACAGCCAGTGTTCTTAACCTCTGAGCCATCTCTCCAGCCCCCTGAAGTATCTTTTTGTTTGTTTGTTTCTGTTTTTGTTTTGTTGTGTTCTGTGACAGGGTTTTTCTATGTAGCCCTGGCTATTCTAGAACTCACTCTGTAGACCAGGCTGGCCTTGAACTCACAGAGACCTGCCTGCCTCTGCCTCAAGAGTGCTGGGATTAAAGGTGTGAGCCATCACCGCCCAGCCATTACAGACAGTTTCAAACTGCCATGTGGGTGCTGGGATTTGAACCAGGGTCGTTTGGAAGAGCAACCAGTGCTCTTAACCACTGATCCATCTCTCCAGCCCAGGTTGGGGTATCTTTTGATTGAAGAAAGCAGGTAAGACACTCCAGAGATGGAAAGGATGCAAGGCTGTGTTGGTGAGCAAACAGAAATGTGAACACTAGTGAAGCATCAGTTTGTAGCTGAAGAACAAGAAGGGATAAATGCTCACGGGCAGGGTTCACCTTTGGACTTTGCCTCTACCGCATGTTAGGTGTTCATTTTTCTTTTCTTTTCTTTTTTTTTTTTTCGAGACAGGGTTTCTCTGTATATCTCTGGCTGTCCTGGACTCGCTTTGTAGACCAGGCTGGCCTCGAACTCACAGAGATCCACCTGCCTCTGCCTCCCAAGTGCTGGGATTAAAGGCGTGTGCCACCACCGCCCGGCCTAGGTGTTCATTTTTCTATCCCTTGTAAGTGTATGCCATTGCCAGCCAGATATCTCACAAGCTGACTTTCCCTTGCAGCTTCAGCTAGCATCTCTCTATGACTAAACCCTAGAGCTCTTGCTACAGCCTCCGACTTTTTGCTAAAACAATGCTTCTCAGACCTAATGACCATTTCATAAGAGCCATGAGGTTTTTGATATAAATTATGTAGACACATAATTAAAATATCACAATGGCTTAATTGTAAAAAGGAAAACAATACAATGTGTATTTTAGTCTGCACATCCTTGCGTACAACCACAGTAGAAGTCCAAGCGAAATGTGGGATGCTTACGCTATATCCATGAAACCGCAGTGCTGAGACAACTGCAGGAAGGATGTGTCAGCACGGCTTTCATCATGGTCTTGTGTGGCTTCACGGAGTGAGCAGTGACGGTCACATTTTAAACTGAGAAACACACCATCTACCATTACTTCATCATCCATGGCATTTCTGGAAGTCCATGTACAGTAGAACATGCCAAAGCTCTTTGTGTTTCTCTGTAAAATAGAGTTAGGTCTATTTTACACTTAGAAAATTAAATTCTCATGCTTTTTGGTCTCAGAACCTCATTGTGTTCTTAAAAAGTATTGTAGGTCTCTAATAGAATTTGCATATATAGCTTGTCTATTGATATGATTATACTGTATTAGAAATTAAAACTACCTGCCCCTAGAGACATTACAGATGTGGATGTTGTGTCACATGTGCATCAATAGGTGGTAGAGAGGAGAGAGGCTATGTCTACATTCAGTGTTCTGACCTATGAACATCTGAATGAATGGTAGCCTAATATTTCTTGGGCAGGAAGGAAGCTGGATACCAACACCACTTCGGTGTCATGGGGCACAGAACAGGAGCTAACCTCTGTTAGCTCCAGTCTAGCACCAGGCAAGCACCAGATGGGCTTCCAAGACAGGAAGCAAGCTAGGGGAGCCCTGCCTGGCCCTGGTTGTGGGGGCTGTGAGTGAGCTATCCCTGAGATAGTGAGTGTGGGAGAGCCAGCCATGCCTTCTGTCTAGTTTGTGGTGGTGTTGGTGTGGGAGAGATTCCCTTCTCTCCCTTTTGCCCTCACCACCAGTGGCAGATGAGAGATCTGACTCTGATGGGAGTCACAGGAGCAGGAGAGCTGTCCCTGCCCCTCACATGCTGCAGCACTTGGGAGAGCAGGCCTTGCACCTTGCCTAGGTAGCACACTACAGCTGGTCCTGGATGTGGGGGTTGTGGATGAGCCATCCCTGAGGGAGTGAGTGTAGGAGAGCCAGCCCTGCCTTCTGTCTGCTGTGTGGTGTTGGCAAGGGAGAGATGCCCTTTACTCTATTGCCCTGGACACAGGTGGCAGGCAAGAGAATTGGCCCTGATGGGGACATGAAAGCAGGAGAGCTGATCCAACCCTCTACCTGCTGCAGCACTCAGGAGAGCAGGCCCTGCAAGTGTGGCTTGCAGGCCTAGAACCAGAGCTTTGAGTTGGCCCACCCCAACATATATCCCATAGATGAGCTACTGGAATGCATGAAGAAGCCAGTTCCACAGATGCAAAACAACAGGATCTCCATGACATGGGACAATAACAGCATATGTGAGAGGAGTTCCAGTGAGGTTATAGTATTGACAGAGTAGCAGAAGCCAGAGGCCTCATACCAGACCAAGGAGTCATTATAATGAACATTTGCAAGCAAAAACATGTGGACAAGAGGGAGTATTGTGGGACATACTGAGACACACTACAGCTTCCATAATGAGATTCTTTTTTTTTATGTGGGGGGAGATTGCAAAGGTGGACGGTAGGTCTGAGGGGAGGTGTGAGATGAGAGGGAACAGGGCACATGATGGGAAATTCACAAAATAAAAGAACAATAAAAAAGAGAAAACTAAACATAATTTTTACTTAAAAACAATTCCATTAAATTACCATAAAATTTGTATTAAAAAAACTGTATCTTCTTAAAAAGTGGTGAATTGATGAAGAGAGTAGCATTTCCCCCCAGTTTTGTGAGTCTCTGTGATGTCGAGCATAATTAAAGACAGCTATATTTTTCAGGCCTTTTGCATTTAATCTTTTGTCATGTGATATTTTGCCAGAAGTCTTTGAAGAAAATCAAGCTGCATACTGAAAAAACAAGAGTTGGAACAGAGTGGAGTGTGTGATTACCTGGTTTTTAGGTAATAATGGATATTTTTCTTTGACAATACATAAAGTCAAGAACTCATGGTGTATTATTTCCAGTGCTAACTGAAAGCAGCAACGAGCATGGTGATGTTACATGAAAGTCTGTTGGTTTATCTTACATATGGAGTAGCTCTTTCACCATGCAGGGTTTTGCGGTGTGCATTAGTTATCTATAAACTGACTCACTGAGGTACAGTACAGGGCTTCTCAATGTTGACACAGTGCGCTCTATATCAATATGCCATTTATCAGTATTGCTACTGGTTAAATCAAAAAGGACTTTTGGTGGTGCAGGTTCTGTCAAGTTCATGGTGGCAGCTAACGTTTTCCGCAATTCTTTTTTTTTGTTGTTGTTAAAATGTTTGAATTTTATTATTGACAGCCAGTACAATTAGTTGCTTCCTTGGAAATAATTTCCTGAAAATGGAAAAAAAAAAAAACACCACCATGCTGTTGAAGAAATGCCTGAGAGATGTTCATCTGAATAAATTCGAGTGATTGTAGCCTGTCAGTCACTTGTTTGAGTAAAAATGACATTTCAAGAAAAGAGTCTAGTTGAACTTGAAAGTCACAGTGGAATTTTCAGGTACAACATTCTGTACTTTAAATGGTATTTGCCCAAGAGCTAGAAACAGAGTAGTCAATATTTTATTGCTTTGTATAGGTTGTTTTCAAGTGAAGCTGGACTTGTGTGTTTGTTCAGTTGATATGCATTGCAGTAGGTGTGCACTGTGGGGCAGCAGCTTCCACAACGGATGCCACAGTACCAGTGTTTCACCCAACAGTTCTTTTTGTCTAAAATAACACCATGCTGTTGCTGTAAGAGTGCTTTGACCTTGAATCATTCCTGAAAGGTCCTCAGGGACCTCTGGTGGCATTTAGTCCCTTTTTGAGAAAGAGTATTCTACTTGAATATGTGGAGGGACATTTGTTGTACAAGTCCTTATAATGCTTACCCTCTACTGACTGCACACGCACACACGCGCACACACACACACACACATACACACACACACACATGCATACGTGCACCCACCCACAGACACCCACACACACATTCCTCTTTGGCTCCCATCCTCTAAGGTCAATACCTCCAATCATTTTACATGCTTTTGATCAGTGATAATTATGTATCCTTATGGCTAGAGTATAATTTTGGTATGATTTTACATTGTATAGTAACCAATTTAGGATGTCTAGGTTATCTGGTATCTAAATTATTTATCATTTCTTTGTCATGAGAACATTCAAATCGTCTTTTAGCTATTTTTAATTATGTAATAAATAATGTTGACAATAGTGAGCCCTCTGTGTAATAGTACATTACCTCTAGTCATTTTGACAACAAAAATGTCCTTTAATACTTTCCATGCATGCCCTTGGGAATTTGGTGTGACCATTTGAGATCTACTTCTCTAGAGGTCTTTACCATGCTGCCAACTTGAGCAGAAGCCTTCCCAGGGAATGGCCAGCCTGCACTCAGCCCCAGTGAGCCTGTGCTGTACTCCCCCTCTCCCCAAGGATGAAGAGCCTGTTGTAGCTCACCTTGGCCGTCTATCTAAACATGAAAAACAAAAATAAAGGAATAAAACCCCCAAAAGGTACAAGAAAGGTTAAGTGACTCCCGGCCACAGTGGTGATTAAAGTGTTGCTGAACAATGGTCTGTCCTGTTACTGTTTAGATTTTATTTATTTTGTCATCTAATTAGATGTTATTTCTAACCCTGTTTATCAGGAGAGAGAGAGAGAGAGAGAGAGAGAGAGAGAGAGAGATGTCTTCCAAGGGTTCATACAGGAGGACATGGCAAGGTAAGTCCAGAAGTCTTGGGTCTAGACACTATTGCCCTTCCTTTCATGTCCTGATTGAGCCTGCATTCTCCAGTTCTCCTCCTGTCAAGAGCTCCAGACCCCAACTTCAAGTTCTCCACACTCACACTGTGTTTTTTTTTTTTCCTTCCAACCCCTAGTTTGAATCATTTTTTTCTAGTTTTGACTTACTGCCTCTTCCCCAGGTATCCTAATACTTAACTTTTTTCCCTCTATCCTGAACACTTTTGTCAGAGACTGGGGCAGACCACCCTACAAAGAGAGAATTGGAAAACAAATACATGCCTAGGGGCCAGAAGGATGGCTGGGGTGGAGGTGGGGAGGGCAGCCAAACTTTTGTCCTGTGACTCAGGGAAGATTTTTGTTCTAGGTATTTTGTGTCTTTCTTATCTTGTCACAGTTCATGAAATTGGCACAGTCACCTCCTTTTAGCAGGAAGACATTGACGCTCAGCAACGATAACTAGTTTGTGCAAGGTCACCTAGCCTGTCAGTAACAACTGAAAAATTCTGAACTCCTGTTTCCAAAGTCCCTTTGCATTCACACATCTCTATAGGAAGGCTGGGATTCCAGCCAGGCCTGGAAGTGGGGTGAATTCCAACTTGACCACTGGTTAAGAGATGGAGCATGCCTTAGGCAACCAATCCAGACAGGAGAGTGTGACAAGGTTCTAGATTGGTTCCAGGACAAGTGCCAAGCAGGCCACACTCACAAATGGCAAAGTTAGTGTAGGACTGGGCTGAAAGGTCCCCCATGCTTTGTTGCTTTTATAGAAACTGGCTCTGTTTTCTGAATTTGCTAGGGAAACTCCTAGAGAAACAAAACTCTGCCCTTGCATGGAGAGGTGGTAGGAGTGTTTCCACACCTTGCTGGCCTCAGAGAAGTCTTAAGGAATCCCTAGAGACCATTGTGATAGAGGTAACCAAGATGACTTCAGTGGTGGATCCCAAGGCAGACCCACACAAATGATGAGTCAGGAAGATGGTTAGTTACTCCATATTGACTGGTTCCATTGTGATGTCACTCATAGCGGAATATCCTGGTCCTCTTCTCCTTCTGCCTCTATTCCACCCCAAATTTATGGAGTATAGAATAAAATAGTATCTTAAGCCACTCAGACTCCTTTTTTTCCATGGGGTCTGAAGAGAGAGCAGAAAGGCAAAGACACTCAATATATTTGAGGGAAAGTGTGCAGACATATCAGCGCCTGGACTGCAACTGTCCTCACTCCCTCAAGGAGCTCCCTTTCTTGGCTTCCTTGCCCTGAGTTCTCTTCTGGAACCAGTCGGCCCACACTGTATTGCAAAGGGATGTAGAGTGAAGTTTGGAGGCATCCATGGTCAAGACTCTGTCATATTTTATTTAATTGACTTTTTAAAAAGTTAATGTTCAACATAGTGATTTTATTGTGAGATTTTCATATGTGTATATCATTGTAGTTTATTCATACCTCACTCTTGTCTTCCATATTTAAATTTTTATTTATTATGACTTCACATAAGTGTGGGTGCATGTGTATCATGGCACACTTGTGGAGGTCAGAGAGCAACGATCACGAGTTGGTTCTCTCCTTCTGCTGTGAGTTCCAGGGATCAAAGGTTTCACTTAGCAGAAAGTGCCTTTATCTGCTCAGCCATTTCACCAGCACCCAGCTGGCTTTTTTTTTTTTTTTTTTTAAACACGGGAAACTTTGTTAGGTTAGGGTGAAAATACAGTATAAACAAAATATACTGGAATAAGAACATTTCTATACTTTTGCATTCTGTGACTGCTATAAAGGTTTATTAACCTGCCAAGTGCATGGGCCAGCTTTTCCCTTCCTCATTCCACGACTAGGCAGCATTAGAGAAGCCGAGAGGTTGACTTCAAATATTTGACTCACAGCTTGTGTCAAAATTTCCAACTATGAAGAAGCCAGGGCTCAGAGGTGTAGAAGGTTAGTAGTCGAGGCTGGGGGTGGGGGTCTGAGTCACAGCCTTGAGATCTTACCATGATAGTGTAACATCATAACATCCTGTATCTCTAGCAGGAGGTGGATGGCATACTCCATAGAGATCTCAAGAGATGATCTCAAACCAGCTAGCTCCCTGGAAGGGAGGATGCTGCCGAACAAAGGACAAATCTGACTGAGAAGTAAATTTTAAAAACTAGGGATATGACAATGTAAATGATTACCTTCCTCTGGAGACACACATAACAAAGGACACATTCAAGTCAACTCATTGAGTGCTAACTGGCCTCTGCTCGTGCCTGGCCCTGTGGTGATACAGTGCAGTTTCAGTCACCGAGGATGTTTTCCCCAGCTCCCCTATTGGGAAGCATCTCCCCAGAGATTTCCGGTTCAGGATGGTTCTTTCAGACGGCTGAGGCCCAGCGGGTCATGTGACTCTGGCTTTCTGATGCAAGCGGCATCTGAGTTCATTTTAAGAAGCTGGGACCAACCCTGTCCATTCAGAGGCCATTTGGTTTCCCCTTTTCAATAGCCCCTTATCACGAGCTGTTGAAAGCATTGTGGGTACCCAGAGATAGATTAATAAGGTCTGGAAAAATCCGGAGATAGTTACATGCAAAGATGAAAAGGCCCCATTAGAATATTGGGAAAATAAAATCTGTCTCTGGCAGGAGACTTAACGCGACATCTTAAAGTGTTCAGAAGGAATCGTTCTGAGGCCTAGAGGGGAGCAAAAGCTGCTATTCCTGTTTGATGCTGCTGGGATCCACTCTGGTCCTCAGCTCTGATGGGGAACAGTGTGATGTTAGGGATGTGTGGGGTTTATCACTGGACAAGTGCCAGGGAATCAAGAATTTAAATTGCTCTGATGTATGCCCAGCTTGTCAAGTCTCATGGGCTTTAGAAATGCTGAATATTTGAGTGTGCTATCAGATGTGAGCTGGGGCTAGCATCTCAAACTGATCACTAACAATGGAGAACCTGACCTTCAGTGATGCTCAGCTGGGACCTTTACACCCCTCCATTCCTGCTTTGTGATGTGCTGGAAATTCCATGAATTGAGAACAAAAATTACATAGGAGCGCCCTCTGACTTTTTTTTTTTTTTTTGTGACCAACATTTCTGAGGGGGATGGAGGCTTAAGCATCCTTTATCTCAGATGTGCCCACACATCTGAGCTGCTCTCTTACTGAGTGTTGGAAATGCACAGCAAGTCTATACTAAGGAAAAAATTCTTTACTGAAGAAGAGACAATGCCAGCATGCTCATCCACTGCCTGTACTGTGGCTGCTTGATCTGTATCTAAGAGTGTTCCGTACTGAGCAGAAAACATGGTTCCTCCTGCCCACATGGTTACCATAAATGCTTCAATCAATCCCTTTTATGCAGCACGCAAGCACGGGAGGCACAATGTGCAGTGACCGGCTAATGTACCATTTAAATTCCTCTCAGGCAGAGCGGCTAAGAGAGAGGTGGGGGGGAGGAGGGGCAAGAACAGAGATGGCCAAGGTACGGCAGGCATTCAGTGTTTTTGATGGGTTTCTAAGATACATGTCTCTTTCTCCGAAGCAAATGCATTCATGTCCCGGGAAAAACGCTAACTGGTGAGCTCATGAGAAATACCAAAGGAGTTGTTTGTGCCGAGCTTCGAATATCAGGGTTTCTTCGTTGTTGAGCTGTGAGGCTCTGAATTGGGCAGAGCGTCTCCATGACAACTAATAGCCGTCATGTTTATTTACTGAGTGGCAGGTGGGTGACGTGTCAGCAACTGACATTTTAGCTTCTTTCTCCCCTTTTCCTCTCCAGTAAAGATTTGTTTTGGTGGATGAAAATAGCACCGTCTTCCATTTTGTTCACCGGAGCTTCTATGGTGAAAGTAAACAGTAATTTAATGAGATTCAGCTATTCCATGAAACACATTTTAAAGCCCCATCACTTTATGGGCCTTAGAGAGCCTTTACGATGGGCAGTTGCTGGCAAGAAGATGATTTGCAAAACAAAAAGCAAATTTTGGGTTTTATTCACTTGAAAATGATCTAACAACTGCATTCTGGGTGATCTAAATTTGCAAAGGTCTCATTAATGTCCTCTAAATTCCACATGACCTTGTTTATGCTTCTACAGATACATTCATAAAAAGGGGTCTATTAACCAGACCACAGCCTCAGCAGGGATGGGAGACCAGCTGGCCTCAGGGTAGGTTAGGGCAATTGACCCCTGGTTATAAATAATGCTACATTCCACAGCGTTATCTGCCTGTAGCTTGTCTGCCCTCTAACTATTTGCAGTCAATTTTTAATGCTGAACTGGCTTCCTCCTACTAGGCAGCTGATGTGTGCTCAGGGGATAAAACCAATGTTAGCATTTGCTTTGAGAATACATAATTAGGAAGGCAAGCTGCTGTTGAGGCTGGGATGTGGATATTCACACAACATGTGCAGAAACACAGAATTGACTTTTTTCCTTAGTCCCGTTCTATAGTGTCTGTGCTGTGTCTCTGAGTAAAGTGGACAATTGAAATCTGAGCTACTTCTGGCTTTTCAGAAAAAGGAACAGTCGATTGGTGGCTATTCGGAGGCACTCACGTTATCGTTCGCTGAAAACATACTTCTTCCTCTCTGGTGGTCTCAGGTAGACATTTGGTTTCTCTAGAAATCCTCTATCATTTCTCAGAATCTCTCTGTTGCAGATCTGCTTCTCACTCAACTACGCAAGCAGCTGGAAGGCAGGGCTATATCTGGCTCATCTCTGTGTCCAAAGCACCCAACACGGTTCCCAGAACAGTGGGCATTAGTGGGGGGGGGCGGGTAGTGAATAATGTATGGATGGATTGTCACAACTCAGCTCTTGAGTTTCACTCCTGATGGGTAGCAGTATCTAGTTCTTTGAACTGAATGTCTAAATGATTACACACACACACACAGAGAGAGTAAGGAGGGTGAGAGAAAGGAAAGGAGGGACAGAAGAAGGGACAGAGAGAGAGAGACACTATGGGAAAAGCAGAACAAAGATGTCATTTCTGGGACCTCTGCCTGCCCACGTGTGTGCCTTGTGAGAGAAGGACTCTGGCTACCTGGGAAACTTGGGTTTTTGTTTGTAGTCCGAAGTCTGCTGAGAGTACTGCACCAGGCTTTTGAACAGGAAGGTATACGTAAGTCTGGTGCTACCACAAAGGACCCGAGGCTGGGCGATTTATTGGTAACAGAAGCTTATTTCTTGCAGCTCTGGAGGCTGGAAATATAAGATCAAAGTCTGGGCCTTCTTGCTATGCCCTCACATGGCAGAAGCAGAAGGACAAACTGCCTTTTAATATACGGGGTTTTATCCCTTTAACTTCAGAGGGGCCTTCATGACTCAATCACATGTTACAGGCCTCACCTTGGCCTGTCAGCACTGGCAACTCCAGACTAGGAAAGGACAAGTTCAAACCACTGCAATGCCCCTGGGCAAAAGTCCTACTTTTCCTAGCTCCTTTGATAATTGACAATCTTTCTGAAGAAACTCTCTAAACTTCCTGGACTTGAACTGGTGGGCCTTTCCCTAGAGGACCCCAAGCTGAGGCTGTGGAAACTCTGAGTTGGGGTCTCAGTTCATCAAATGTTGCTCAGTAGGATTTTGATTAAAAACCCTGTGTTTTGCCAACACAGCATTCCACCAGTAAAGGAGAAGAGACGTAGACAACAAACTCAGATCACTTACTTGCGCTTAGTCTTCATTCCTCATGATCACTTGTCGTATTTGGGTTACCAAACCCCCATAAATACAGACCAACTTAGGTCTGGACACTAAATGATTTCAGCAGCATTTTCAGTGTTCAACTGGAAGTCTTTCAAGCGTAAGCCCCTGGAATCTTGCAGAGTGCAGATATTAGAACAGGAGGAGAGGGTAAGAATATATTTATCTTCTGAGGTAACAAGTTTTCATCTCTCTACTTCCAGTACTGTTATTAAATTTGTCATCAGAGAAACAGGGACTAGTGATTATCTATGAGATATGAACTCATGGAATGTGTCAGGGAAAGGAAGGGAGGAGGGCAGTGCTTACCGACTGTCTATTATAGGCCAAACTTTAGGCCAAAGGTTTTGTATCTGCACTAGGACATTCTGAGATAAGGAGTCCTCTTTACATACACAACCCTACAGCTCATCATGACATAAGGGCCATTGTTTGGAAGAAGCACAGCACAAATTCTGAAGTTTATAATACAGAAGTGTATGAATATATATATATTCTGATATATATCAGAATTTGATGTATATATGTCATATATATATCAGAATATTCAATGAGTGACAGAATGCACTCCTCGAGGGAATGAACAATGGCAAGACTTAATCAAGTCAGAGAAGCATTGAGATAAAAGGAAAGAGCATCGTTGGCTTAGTCAGGTGGAAGCACAAGCTTCAGGTTTCAGCTATTATTTGAAAAACTGGTGGGATGTAGATGCCCAGTTGCTGTCATGGTTAAATAAAAGGCCTGTGTAGCCCCAGATGCTCTGCAGATCTACAGCCACAGGATGATCCCACAGATGTCAGAAGGATTGCAAACCAAGTGTATTGTTACCTATGCTGATTAGTTTTATGTTATCTCGATGAAAGCTATAGTCATCTGAGAGGAAGGAACCTCAATCGAGAAAATGCCTCTGTAAGATCCAGCTGTAAGCAAGTCTATAGAGCATTTTCTTAATTAGTGATTGATAGAGGAGAGCCCAGCCCAATGTAGGTCAGATCATGTCGGGCTGGTGGTCCTGGGTTCTATAAGAATGAAGGATGAGCAAGCCATGAGGAACAAGTCAGTAAGCAGCACCCCTCTACGGCCTCTGCATCAGGACATGCCTCCAGGTTCCTGACCAGTTTGAGTTCCTGCCTTGGCTTCCCTCAGTGGACTCTGACTTGGGATATGTAAGGCAAATAAACCCATTCCTCTCCAACTTTCTGTTGATCTTGAGGTTTCATCACAGAAATAACAACCCAAAGTAAGACACTACCCCAGGCTCCAAAGCTTCAGGGCATGTCAAAACTGTAGACATTCTTGAACTCCTTGCTGTCATTTCAATGGGCTATTTCCTTCAGGCTTCCTGGTCTAGCCTTTATAGTAACCCAAATAATAAAGCTATTATATTGTGAAGAGGAAAACATGGGAGTTCAATTGGAAAACAGGCAACAAGATGGTTGTAAAGAAAGTTGTTAGCAATAATGCAGTTTTGTTCTCTCTGCTTTCTCACACTAACTGCCTCTTACATTATGCCAAATGGTCCCTAACCATTGCTGGCCTTCCACTTAGCAGAGCCAGGTCTGGTAAATGCTATGACATTCTCTCCCTCTTTGGAAATAATGTTGGTTTTATGTCCCCCTATGACAATGTCAACAGGTTCTGGTTAAGTCTAATTGCTATCCCCATGGAAGCACCTGTTCATTTTTCTTTTATGGCACTTGTGGGCATTCTTCTGTGGCATTATTCCAGCTGGCCAAGTACCATTTGAGTAAAGACATACTGGAGCACTAAGTCATTTGGAACATAACTTTTAGGTCAAAGATTAGAGTGCTTTCAAAATGTTGAAGCTGTCTCACTTTTAACAGACCCCCATCACTTTTTCATTAGGTGTGTCTACAACCATTAATTGGCCCTAGGGCACTGATTTTTCTTTTCTTTTTTAAAAGATGAGCATTTGACATTCCCTCGAGCGGAGTTAAAGCTTGGAAAACGATTAGAATCATGTGACTTTAGAAGTGGAGGGAATATTTTACAGACAGTTTCATGCGGGTTTGAACTGTGCCTCACAGACCCAGATGAGTCAGACCCAGGAGCTGCCGCGGGGCATGCTGGGATCCAGCTCTCCGGGTACTGCAGCCCGAGTGGCTCCTCTGGTATTTCATTTAAGAAATGGCCGCATAGCGACAAGTAAGTTTCAAAGCCACATAACTCATGTAGTCCCTCTGTTCCTGATGATGGGGAAATGGGGTCTAGAGAAGATCTATAATCCTGGAGGACGGAATCTAGTGGCAGACTTGGGAGAAGACCCTGCTCTGCACACTCCGATCAGGCGCCGCACAGTGCAACTTGGGTGAGCGCGGCAGAAGCACATCATATTCATCTGATTTTGAATTAAGTTTTGGTTTTTGAGAGTCCAGGAATTTTCTTTACGGTTGCCAAATTTTTCGCACCCCACTCTCTCGAGTTACAAATTCTGTATGTTGGTAGACACCCACCCTTGGAGAAGCTGTGATTTACTGTCTCTTCCACTTTCAGGCTGGGGACAGCCAAGAGCTAAGAGATGGATTCCAAGTGTCACCTCTCAACCACCACACAGGTCTCCTGAGGCCAGAGTGTCTGTGCCTCAGGAGCTGAGACCCGTGAGCTCAGATTTCTCAGACTCGGGTTTTCCTGAACTGGGTGCTCTTGACCTTCCAGTAATTCAGCTCCTTTCCTAAACACCTTGCTACTGAAATTATCAAAGCAGAATTGGTTTTGCTGGATTCTAGCCTTGTAGTTCCACAAGTTGGTTCCTCTGAGAGGATCAGCATAAAGAAGGGGCAGGCAGATAGTGAAGAAATTGCCATATGAAGCCAGAAGGAGAAAATTGATGCTAAGTCCTCACCTAACACATGGAAGGTAGACTTGAATATGTCTGTCCACTTAGCCTGCCTCATAGGAAAGATGGTATAAATTAATTCTCATGGGCTGTACATAATTACGTTACAAGGGGAGAGCTCTGGAAACCACTGTCTGGATGACAAACAAAACTGAAAAAATACAAACTTCCAATGAGCCACATTGTCTTCATTCTGGGGACTCCAGTTTAAGATGTCTCTGTTGAAGCCGGGCGGTGGTGGTGCACGCCTTTAATCCCAGCACTTGGGAGGCAGAGGCAGGCGGATCTTTGCGAGTTCGAGGCCAGCCTGGTCTACAAAGCGAGTCCAGGACAGCCAGAGCTGTTAAACAGAGAAACCCTGTCTCGAAAAACAACAACAACAACAACAACAACAAAAAAAGATGTCTCTGTTGGACATGGTCTCCTGTCAGAGAGAAGAGAGCACAGCAGGTCACACACTGGCAACAAATTCTGGAAACAGGACACATGGCATGCCATTTCTGTGTACAGTCTATGGCCAAGCCTAATGTCAAAGGGTGAGATGACAGTTCTTTGGGAAAGGGCAATAGATACCCATAAAAACAGATATCAGACAAATACTCCTGTCTGATAACACTGAAATGGCTTAACTAGCTCAATGTTTTATACTCTTTTGTGAAGTACTGAAACTGTTAGAAACTTAGTTTGGTGGTAGGCAGGTGCAGTAGAGAATTCCTGTGATCCCAGCTACTTGGGAGGCTGACGCAGGATTGCAAATTTGAGGCAGCTGTATCTCAAAGTAAACTAACAGAGTAAATTAAATGAAGTGTCTAAGAATATAGCTTAGTTGTTCTGAGTTCAGCTTCTAGTATCAGAAAGAAATTAATGTGATGTCATTTTTCTGGTGTGAGAATTTGTGCACCATGTCCATCCATGTCCAATTTAGTTCTTCTATTCTTGTTGCCATAGGGAGTAGGTGGTGGTGGGGTCTCAGACCACCCTCCCCCCAATAGACAATAGTGTCTAAGGGCAAGTTACAGAAGGCAATAGAAGATGTAAGTCCGAAACAGATGGCCTGGCAGCACATATTTTAGGCCACATTATAAATTTAAGAATGAGCTTAGTCAGCTGAAGCCTTCCAAAATGGTATGACTTTCCATGTTGAGAGAGCAGCCCTTCCCAGCAGCTGGTTCAGGGTCCTTATGCTGTCAGGGCTAGTGTTTTGGGTTCAGATATGTCTACCTGTCAGCTGCCCGCCTACCTTCTGTACAGGCTCTGCGCAGGGGTCAGGAGTGCGGCTTTCCAACCTGAAATCACCTCATTTTCCAAGGACACAGCTGTTCATCGAGGGCTTTGAAAACATAAGGAGAATGTCCATTCTCTCCTGCGCTTCTGGCTCTTGGCTTCATGACCATCACCTACCAGGCCCAGAGGAAATGAAGTTCAGAAGCACATGTAATGTCCTCACGGGCCCTGCAGGGAGACAGGCACATTCATAAAGTGCCTCCTTGTGCTGCCTCTGTGTTTGGTTTTCTGAGTGGCATGCTGAACACATGGGTAGCAGAGGCTCTCCCTGTTTACATTCATTTCTGGGGTGGGTGAGAACAATTGTTCTCAGATGATAAGAAATTGCGCTCTCTTATATCTCTGAAGTGTGCTTTCCTTTCCCCTGGCTTGGGAGCCAGCTGTCACTGCTGGCACTGCATGGTGTTTTGTCTTCAGTCTGCCTCTCACATTCCCTGGCCCTGCTACCTCCCTACCTACTCTTTTCGGGGGGTTTGTTTGCCTCTATGTATTATTCAGTAAAGAGTGCACGCATTTTGCATCTCAAAAGCTGCTGAGTGGCTTACTGGGACCAAACACTCTAGGCTGATGAAGGGATGGACTGACCTCCCCACAAGGCCACAGTGAACTTGTCTGTCTCCTGCTGCCTCTTCTGGATGTCTCCCAAATGAATACAGACCTACAACACAATAGTGTTCTTTATCATTTTGTCTTCTGGCTTTGTCCCCTAAGAGGCAAACTGCAATGTCTTTCTAATTTAGGCATGCAGCAGCAGCTGACAAGAGTCTAATTCCTTGATAGGAACATAAACGTCAGAAACAGAGGCAGAATTCCTGTCTCCAGTACACAGACCCACACACCCCACTCCTTTTTATTTCAAATAAAAATCATCTTGCCTCCAGTGAGTGTCTTAGAAGGAAATTCTAGTAACACTGCCTGCAATTATGGTACTTTTTAGAGGGAGACAGTAACTTTTGGGCCAATCATGAGACTAAAGAGACCTGGAATGGTGTGAATGAAGTTCAAAGATGAAATGGGTTAGCCTTGATGTATTCCTTAATTCTTTTCAGCCCTAGGACCCGAGGAATCCACATGTACTGTGTTACCTAGTCAAACGAGCTATGTGATGGAGAAGCCAAGCAAGAAGGCCATTTCTAAGCTCTTTCTTTCCTTCAGTCAATGTTTTCTTCAGTTGACTAAAGTTTGGCCTTCTCAGTGCTTGCAGTTTGTCTTTGAATGCAAGACAAACAAACACTGGGCCAGGCATCAGAAAAGAACGAGGGGGAATAACAACAAAAACCTCCATTGCCAAGAGCGTGGTGGAGGAGGCTATGCTATGCAGCAGAGCCAGCCTTTTCACTGGAACTGCAGGGTTCTGAAGCCAGGGACATCTGCAGAGCTTGTCGCCTTGGGATGGGGGGGGGGGGGGGCTGATTCTGCCTTGGCTCCTGCCTTCCCTGCACAGTGCCTCCTGCTGAGTTTGTTCTTGGCTGACTCTCTCTCAAGGCAAGCCAGGTGCTGGGGGTGGGAGCCAGGGTAGAGGCTGGAAGTTCATCTACCATTGTGATATGAAAGCAAAGGGTGACATGGAGTATTTAAGAGAGTCTTGATTCCTTTCCGAGGGTGAGCCGGAGGAGCCGCCACTGTGGAACTGCAATGGCCACTTACAGAATAGGGTTGGACACCGGAATTTTCCACTTCTGCTGAGGGCACACAGTCTCTGGACAAGGCTTGTTGTGAGCATCTCTTCAGTAGTGTGTAGGAAGTTACAAAATGTATTCTGTTGTCTGTGGAAGGTTTACTGAGCTCCCTGGCTGTCCATTGGTGTGAAGACTGTCCTCTAGGCTTTGCATGGATGGCTATGAAGGAATAGACTTGATCTCTTTATTCTGGCAGTGGGTAGGGGAGAAAGACATGAATTAAGTTATTATGAAATATGAAAAGCCAAAGAATTTCCTGAGAACTGAAGGTTAAGGTTATGAAAAGTCTAGACAGCCTGAGGTCCCTCAAAGTTCAGGCCCTTTTTTAACCCTAGTCTAACCATGTCTGGCTGTCACAGAACACCCACTGCCAACACACATAAGCCAGCCTGTGGTTTCAGATCACTCCAGCTGGTACATCCACATTTCAAAAACAAAACAAGTTCAAGAACCTGTCCGTGGAAGAGTGGTTGAAGGACAGTTTCTTTTCTTTTTTAAAAAGTCAATACTTTTAAAATAGACATCTTCAGAGAAATAGAAATATTGACTTTATAGCATTATCCAAGGATGATAGAATTAGTACCCTTGAATAATAGTATTATCAGTGTGTGATTAGCGTCAGTTGTGTAAAACAGTTCCAATAAGAAAGTTCTTTAAAAAGCCCTTTGAAGGAAACACATACCTGACACTGTCATGACCAGCACGGCTTGGTCCTGGAAATAGGACAGGGGCAAGTCAGGAAGAAATGCCAGATTTGAGGAAACAACAGATGCACATACAGAGAGACTGGGACTGAGTGGGCTGTGCTCGCTCTGATGTAGGGTACCTACTATGCAACCCAGAAACTCATTGCATTTATTACGAGGAGGAGGGGTTAGCTAGTCTTGGTAGCAGGTTTCTGCAGTGGGGCAGCTTCAGGCTATATACATCTGGGAAGAGGAAGGGGCAGTCTATGCTTTCTGAACACTGTCAAAATCTACACAGAGAGCAGAGAAAGGCTTTGCCATTCCTCTAACATGACCTGGGGAAGGCTTTGCTCTTCTCATGGATCTGGGACAATGGGGCCCTTGACATGGTCATGCTCATGTCAACAACACACATTCACTTAGGACTTCATCTCCTCCCCAGAGAGTGCTGTAAATCTGGTAATTCCCCTATGGTTGGGGAGCCCACAGGCCCCAGGTGAACCTACTACTCCTTCCTTCTAAGTTCATGTCTCTATGTGCCACTCTCAGACCTCACCAGAGAACTCTCTTTGTATAGATGCGATTAAAAGTGCAGAGAATAAGTGTCAATAGAGTAGCCAGTCACAAATGGGACATCTATCCTACAACCCCTCTGCAAGGTTCAGGGACCACTGTAGAAGAGGTGTTAGACAAGAACCAGAGGCCAGAGGGTGGAGAACTGAGCAAAACTCATAGACATGGCAGGTCTCTGCACTCATGAGCTCAGGAAAGCTTCGACAACATCAATCCATTCAACATTCCATCATGGAAGGGAATGTAGTTCTTGAGCACCCACTCTTAACTGAGGCACTATTGAGAGTTGATGACTTCTGGGGGAGGGGAGAGTCAGTTTTCTTTAAGGGTGTGGCTCCTGGTAGGTGGACACTGCTCTAGTGGATGGCCCCACACCTATATGGGCAGCACAGATTGGAGTCAATATGTGGTTTAAAAAATAAAAGAGGATGCAGAGTTGGGGTGCTGATTATGATCAAACACATTATATGGCATTACCAACGGACAAATAAAAATGTCTTTTAGGAGTCCATTGAGTGTTAATGTATACAGTAAGCATAAATAAGCCAAACTGATGGAATTATGGAAAAGTATATTTTAGATTAAACAAAGATAAATTTGATCCTGGGACTGTTTCAAGATAACATGGGCAGCTTCCCCTTCCTTCGAGGTGTTCAATCCAAAGCTGGAAAACTCGTTCACTAAACAGTTACAGAGAATCAAACAGCAGTGAATATTTAATGTGCTCGGCTAAGGAGCTCTGAGTCCGTGGATCCCTGAACTAGAGTGTAAAATGATGTGCACATTCGGAGGAGCTTTGCCCTTTTCCTTTGAATTATAGCCCCTTTAGAGGATAAGCTAGTAAATTAGCTACAGCTTTCCATAGAAGTTTTCAGTTATACATCAAAGGCCCTACCCTCAAACATAACTGTTAGAGCAAAAAACATTTGAGGATTTCTTCTAACACAAAAGACAGGAGCGTATCTGGTCTGGCAGCTCATGCTTACAGTCCTAGCAGATAGAAAGAAGACTGAGGTTTGAGGACCCTGGGCTTGAGGACAGCCTGGGATGTAGAGTAAGGCCCTGTCGTAAATAACTGAAAACAACAACTCATTCAAAACAAAGATATGGAAACAATAAGAAAGAGGAAAAGAATGTGAAAACCAAAGAGGTAATAATAGCTGAAACCACTTCATTAACACATACAGAGAACAAAGAACACACTGTATGCACCAGAAGTTGGAGATTGCATTAGAAGAAGAGTCAAAGGACAAAAAGATCTTGGAAATTAAAGCTTCGATATCAGACATGAAAATTCTGTAAGAAATATTAGAAGTCCAAATTTCAGAAATCTAAAACACTGAAAGAGGAAATGATGGAGTTTAGGGGAGGGTATAACAAGTAAGGGTTAGTCCAGGAATGGAACATTAGAATATGAATGAGGCTTCAATAAAATAAAGAGGTGTACAGGGCTGTGGCTCTACCCATAGACAGTGTTCATCCCCAGCACCGAAAACAAACAAACAAGCGAATAAACAAGTATGGTTTTTATTGAGCCAGTTATACCTGTAACTCCAGCAGATATAGGCAGATATAGGAGAACATGCATATGAGGCCAACCTGGGACACACAGCAAGTTCTAAGTCAGCCTGAGCTGACGTTGGAGGGGGGTGGGGAAAGGGGAGAAGGGATTCTTTAAAGAAATAACTCAGTACCAAGTTCCAAGATAAATAGGGCCTATTAACTCTGTCCTTTAATCTGCTTTAGTAGATTAAAAAATGATCCATTTCAAAGTGTGTATGTGTTGGGGGGGGGAAATTGTAGGTTACTGGGTCAAATATAATATTTTAGGTTTGCAAAAGGGCAGACAAAGCAGAGAGAACCAGGCCGCACGACAAAGTCAAAATCTGGGTAGAATTAGAATGTTGAACAGGAACTAGGATGGATAGTGCAGATAGCTTAGCGAATTTACTTGCTCTAAAGGGAAAACTATTTTCTGTCCAGAATTTTATAAGGAGTCATATGTTAGAGGCGGTGGGAGAGAGGGGTTGGCAGGGTTAGAAGTTGAAGATTTTCATAGGTCAGCAAGATGACTCATTGGCAAAGGTGCTTGCCACCATACCTGGTGACCTGAATTTAATCTCTGGAATCCACATTGTGGAAGGAGAGAATGGGCTCTCACAAGTGAGCCTCCCAGCTCCACATGTATGTCATGCCATGTGTACACACACAAATAAATGAAAAACAAGATTTTCACATATTCAGACCATTTTGCAAACAACAGCAAATGAATAGATAGCATACACACCAGTGCTACTGCTCGCTCAATGGGAGAATTCTTGGTTACAAGATCTCAGAAGCAAGTGGGAAGTCCCCCTGTTGCCTTTCACACCATGGGAAATAGACAGATTCAGACTCCAGACTCTGGAGATAATACTCAGATACCCCAGCTGTGGGGGTTTGCACTGGATAGTCCGGAAAACATAAGCCAGCTTGGTGGATAGCCAGAGGCAAAACACAACGGCAATAGTATTTGTGGGAGACTTAGTACCCACCCTCTTATGCCAGGACACTATTTTTGATTAGAGATAGCATCAGACCTTTCCTCTGTGAAATGAAGGGCTTGGATCCAAGATTTGAGGTTACAGCTGCAGTCAGTACAAACAGGGATAGGATTTGTTTGTTTTGTTTTGAATCATTGGCATTCATGGTTCCGAAAGCACCACCCTTCTTCCTGGGATGACTGGAGCATGCACAGTATGGGGGAGGAATACAAAGCAGATAAACCACACATTTTAAAACGCTTTATGTAGATGTAACTGGCTTAGAACAACTTGGATTTGCTTAAAATGTACAAACGCGTTGGATTTGCCGTATTTATCCACCCACGGAACCTGAGTCTCTCTGCAAGCAAATGATATTTGCTAGTTATGATAGAGTAGGACATTACCTTCTTGTCGCCTTGTGTGTGATGGCACACGCCTGTACTGCCAGCCCTAGGGAGGCAGAGGCAGGAGGATCTATGTGAGTCTGAGACCAGTGTGTTCCACATACTGAGTTCCAGGTCAGCCGGAGCATCCTATGTGTATCTTGCCTTAAAAAACAATAAACAAAACAAAAGTCAGTTTCTTGATGAGGATATAGCTCAGTGGTAGAAAGCGCTGATAATCAGTGGCCTGCATCGACTACCACAGTTTCACTGAGCAGTTTTATCCCAAAGTAATTTTTGAAGTCATCTTGTTTATTTCAGTACTTTGTTATTCTATAGGAATTTTAGAATCTACTTTCTTACAACAAAAAAGTTCTAGGATTTTAATAGTGATAGTGACAAATCTACAGATGAGCGGGGGAGACATAGCAGCATATCAATTTTGAGTCTTCGGACCCATGAATACTACTTAAATTTTCATTTACTTGGGCCTTTTAAAATTATTTTCTCAGTATATGCTAGGCAAGCACTCTACCGTTAAGCCACACCCACTGCTCATTTCTGTTATTTCCATACTAATATTTCCTGAGTTTTGAGACATATCTTACACCCTTTTCATTAGATTTACCCGTGTTTATTTTATATTTTCTGATAGAATTAGAAATAGGATTCACATTTACTTAACAATGTCATGAACTCATTTCATTTATTATTACATATGTAGGGGCCAATGCCATGGCTTGCATGCAGAGGTCAAAGGACAGTTTGCAGAGGTCACTTCTCTTCTTCCACCCTGTGGGCTCCAGGGACTCAATTCACATCGTCAGGCTTGGCGGGAGGCACCATTCCCAGCAGAGCCATCTCTAGTCCACTCTTCATATTTACACCTCACTTTCTGCCTTTTAATGGCTAGTATAAAAAATATGACTAAATTTTGTATGTTGATCTTACATACAGACCACTGGGGTTCTGTTCTTTAAGGACTCTGTAGGATTATCTATGTAGATAACCAGTTTCCTGTCAATTTTGACTTCTAAGTGTAATGCAATGTACTTTATTTTCTCTTGCTTATTGTACCAGTTTGGACCTCTAGGACGATACTAAATTAAAAAAAAATAAGTTGTCATGTTTTTCTGTAGTGGAAATCCTTCAGGGTGTTGAGAGTATTCCTTTTCGAATCTTATGAGTTTTTAAAAATAATGAATGGTAAGTACTTTTTATACACAAATCGAGACTCTCACACACATGTCTATTAGACTGGTAACATGAAGATTCATTTTGATTTGAATATTATTGGTCAACTTGTAAAATGTTGGGAGTTTTATGCAATCTAAATTGAAATTTATAGCAATAAAAACAGTGCAGTGTTGGAATCAAGCAGATAAGTAAATCATTGGAACTAAACGAAGAGTTCAAAATAATCCCATATGGCTCTGGACAGTGAGTTGGTTAATGACAAATGCCAAGGAAGTTAGTGAAGAAAGAGTACCTGAAATGTGCTGAAACAATTGAATATCTGTTCAGAACCTTGCAAACCCTTGGAATGAAGCCCGCTGCGTCATGTTGTATTATCCCTTTTAATATACTGTTGGACTTATTTTGTGAAACTATTACTAAGAGCCTCTATATCTGTGTTTATGAAGGTCTTTTGTTTTTCCATTTGAATCTTAGAAACTACTTTTTTCCTTTTTATATTTTATTTGTGTGTGTGTTTGCATGTGCACATGCATATAGTAGGGAAAATTCATGGAGGTCAGTGGCCACCACGCAGGACTTGATTCTCTCGTGCACTTTGTGGATTTTAGGGACTGAACCTGGGGAGTTAGGCTTGGCGGCAGGCGCTTTGACTCATGGCATCCTCTCACCAGCCCCTCAGAATCCATTTTCATACAATCAAAATCAATTCTGTAATTATAATAGAGACATTAGTGAAACTGTAGGTGAATTTGGGGAGAAATGACATCCTATATGGTTTATTATATTGGTTTTTTTTGTCAAGTTTTGATTTCAGATAGTATTGGTCTCAAAAAACTAGTATGGACTAGTCCTTCCTATTTTAATTTTCTATGAGTTCCTCCTTATTGCTTTGTAGTATCATTAGTGAAAACACCTAAGGCTGGAGTTTAGTTCAATGGGAAGGGGCCATCTTACAAATTCCATTTATTTAGTTAGAGCTATAAAGGATTTTTTTTTTTTCTTGAGTGATCTTGGGCAGTTTTTTAATCCATCACAAACTTCATGCATTTCCTGTGGATTTTCTATTTATATTTCGTGGTAGTGGAGAGGTGTTGAAAGCATTTCTCCCAGGCCTTTGCCTCATCCTTTGCATCTTCTCTTTTTCCCTCACCAACCTGGTTAGCAATTATCTTTTCAGTGTCCTCATTGGTTTCTGTCCCTCCCTCCCCCAGCAATATTGGAGAGAGGACCAGTGGCCTCACAATGTAAGGCAAACACTCTACCACAGAGACACAGCTTGAGTTTTTGTCTCGTTGATTTTCACTCTGATCTTAATTTTCCATCAGTTTTGTTTACACTGGACTTTATTATTATGCTTCTTCCCTCCTATTATTTATTTATTTATTTATTTATTTAAGGTGAACACAGAGGACTTTGACAGCATTTGTAATGGGGAGATTTCCAAGTCCATGTGCATATTCTCTGCAATTGCAACTTTTTCTGTAAATTCCTCTTTAGACTTTTAGACACTTTCCACAAAGCTTCGTTTTATTTATTTTTTGTGGTTCTGGAGAGCAAACCCAGGACTCTACCCATGGCACATAAGTGCTCTCCCTGCAGCTATCTCCTTGATCCTGTATGTTGTATTTTCATTTTCACCCAAGACAAATTACATTTAATTTACCCCTGGGTTGCTTCAGTTTTCATGAATTATTTAGGAGTATATTATTTTGATTCCAATATTTAGAGATGCTCCCAGATATATTTCTTCTTTTGATTTCTAAGTAATAATATCTGTGGTGGTCAGAGGACAGACATTGTATGACTTGAAATATTTTCATGTATTGACCAGCCTTATAGAGATTGGTACACATTCCATAGACACTTAAGAAGCATGTGTGTTCTCCTGTTCATAAGTGGAATATTGCCTGAATATCAATAATACCAAGTTGGCTGGCGGTGGTGTTCAAGTGTCTTACTTACATCCTTACTGGTTGCATAGAGACTCGTTTTTAACAACTGTTCAAAGAGGGAGGTAGCAATCCATGACTATAACTGGATTTGTCTACTTGAAGTTCAATCTTTTTTTTTTTTTAATTACATGAATCTTTTAGCTCTGTTACTAGAGTCATAAATATTTAGGATTGTTGCATCCTCTTGCTAAGCTGACCTTTAGCTACTAGAATGACCTTCTGTTTTCCTAGCAGTCTTACTGGCTCCTGACTCATTGATCATAGCAGGAAATGGAGACCTCGGGGCTCCAGTTTAGAGGAACTGGGTTCCACCAACAATCTGAATGTGGTTGGAGGCAGATTCCTTCACAGCATGTGCTGATGAGAACTCAGACAGTTGAGTTTAACCCTGATTTCATTCTATGAGACCGAAGGAGGAGATCTCTGCCATACTGTACCCAAATGCCTGACCTTACAGAGCTGTGAATATTGAGAACAGACTGTGCCACACAGTAAGTTATTCTGTATTGTATAGAACAGTGGCTTTTGTTCTTTCCTTTCAGACCATGCCTTGATCTGGAAGACTGTATGTGTTTTTTGTTTGTGTGTTTGTTCGTTTGTTTCCGAGACAAGGTTTCTCTGTGTATCCCTGGCTGTCCTGGAACTCACTCTGTAGACCAGGCTGGCCTTGAACTCACAGAGATCCACCTGTCTCTGCCTCCAGAGTTCTGGGATTAAAGGCATGCGTCACTATGCCTAGGCCCAGCCATTACAGACAGGTGTGGAATTGCTATGTGGGTGCTGGGATTTGAACCTAAGTCTTTTGGAAGAGCAGCCAGTGCTCTTAACCACTGACCTATCTCTCCGGCCCTACAAGCAGTTTTTAACTCTGTCTTGAGGAAGGGGAATGAATTTTCTGCTCCTGGGTGGACACCTCGTGGCACTGTATTTATAATAAATTAGTCATTTATCAAACTATGCCATGTAAGGAGGTGGCACTCCTCACATGGCAAAGTTTGATAAATGACTAATTTCTGAGACTAGAAAGGGTACCTATTAGAAATTTATTAGCATAAATCGAGATTGTAGGCCACATGGGTATATTAAAGTCAGATCAGGAAAACTAGGTTTGAGAATTTATCAGACACATCAGACTAAGGAAAGAGTACAGTTCCTTCACCAGGATGTCATAAAGAGATAGGCGTCTAGCACTGTGATGACCACAGCCTCCATACACCTGCCATCTGACTACTGTGTGTGTGTGTGTGTATGAATGTGTGTTTTTTTTTTGCGTATATTTGTGTGTGTGTGTTTGTGTGTATATTTGTGTGTGTGTATGTGTGCGTGTGTATCAAGGGACTTACAGGACTGGACCAGGAGCTTCAGCCTTCACTTTTCGCCCTGCTGTTGTTGTGACCTACTTAAACGGCTGTCTGCTTACCCTTCTTCCCATCTATCTGGATCTACTGTTCATCTGTCCATCTGTCCATCTGGTCTTTCTAAAACTGGTACTGCCTTTTGCTTTACCTCATTCCTACAATTCAATTCTGACCCTACAGCCTGGACTCTGTAGCTAGCATGGAGCCTGAGGATAAGGAGAAGGGCCGTGAAATGCTGTCTCCTGGTACAGCCAATGCACTCATAATCTCAGAGAAGCTGACACTGCCTACACTGGGCCTATAGAAGTCTGGGCCTACCCAACAGCCAATTGCAGATTGGGGAGGAGCTTACAGGGCCCTACTCTTTCCTGATGAACTCTTGTCTACTAGTGGATTTAGGTAGAGGGTAATCGTTGTCTTTGGTTGTATGTCCAACCTTGAGCCTACCAGACTCCAGTGGATAGTTCCAACCCATGGTCACACAGATGATCTTGATTAAACTTAGTGGGTCACAAAATAACAGCAACAATGACCATGACAACCAGAACAAGAAGTCACGTGTAGGGACTGATAGGTTAATATAAGTTAGATTTAGTGAATACCTA
>CAJQZJ010032648.1:6926853-6969127 GCA_907164525.1 Lophiomys imhausi | reverse complement strand
ACACACACACACACACACACACACACACACACACACACACACACACACCTCCCACAAGGTCTTTTTGGACTTTGGATCTAGTTCTAGGCAAGGTCAGTATACTGAACTTGGTTTGTTATAGGCTTAAACTAATCAACTTCTTTTTCCTTGAAATGTCACGTGTTTGTTCAGTAAACAAGGTGAATCATTTGCCCTCTTTGAAATAAGGAGCCACAGAGGAAAAGTCCTCTATGTATTGCCTAAGGATATTCTTTCTTCCATGACAAAGATTCTGTGCATCTTTCTTTGAAGGTTGAGTGGTCCTATACAGTGAAGGAGTAGGCCCGTTAGGAGTTACCCACTTTCACATCATAGGGAAGCAACAGGAATTTTAATCTAATTTTAAGATCTATATATCCACATACTTTAATAATTTTTCTTATATTATAAGTACTATAATATGATATATGATGGTTTTTACTGATGTCACCAGAATCCTAGACTCACGATGAGTCTAGAGGTCATTAACTAATTTTCTTATTTCTCAGGTGAGCCAGGCTTTGAGATGTCAAGTTATGGCCTATCAACTGTCACCTAGCAGATTAAGGGCACTGGCCCAGACCTCTAGACTCTAACTTACTTATGTACAAAAGACTGCCTGTGGTACTCACCTACTATTGCAGACTTACTGGTCCATGCTGGTGACATTCTGTCTGTCTAATTAAGACTTCCTGCATGTAATAAAACAAAAACCTAACTATGAGTTCAGTTCACAAATATACAGTGCAAACAGTAAATGTACCTTCAAGGTTTTGGAATTCTGGAAGAATTACTTTTGCTCTGGGTAATACTTTAGTTTTTTTTTTTAATTTAAAATATAGACTATAAACTCAATTATTTGTGTCACACCAACTTCCATACTTTCCAATTAATATTCCTAAAGATTAATCTAATTAAGCGAGACAAATAGAGGGTCATTAACTACCAGGAAACACATAAATAATGATATCAGTAAAACAACCAGGACTTCGAAGTGTTTCCCATTTTGATGGACATAGATGGTACATTAAGCTATGTATCAATAAGCTCTGCACTTCCTGCCATTCCACTTGCACCAAATTAACAGTTTAACAGAATCTTGGTCTGGATAATGCTTTAGGGCCATAGTTACCAACTGTGAAACTTGCATTGCCCATCCCTGTCTTGGAAGGTCTGTATTCCAAGTCATCCTTGAGTGAACAGTAATGCTCTTGGAAGTCAGGAGTTCTAGGGCTGTAGACCAAATGCTTATGTTCCCTGTAAGCCACGTTGGAACCTACTCTTTCCATTCCCAGTGTGACAATTTTAGATCTGGGGCCTTTGGGAGGCAGGTAAGTCTTAGGACCAGAATGGTCCTTACAGAATGGCCCCAGAGAGCTCCTTGTCCCAGAGAGAAGAGTGGCTATGTGAACCCATGAGCAGACACAAGTGTGCCAGACCTGTGGTCTAGACTCCCCAGCCTCCGGAGCTGTGGGAACTATGGTGCTTCTGAACTTGGGTAGCAGCTTTACATACTTCGCCAGCTCCAGGGACAGGCTATGTACCCTCCAGTTCCTACTGTAACTGTTCTGCTGCCTGTGTAAGGATGAAAGCAAACATTCAAAATGTTGTCAAACCCAATTTCAGCTTCACCTAGAAACGAACACTTCTTGGGGATCTAGCAAAATAATGAAGTAAGGGACTGTACCCTGTAAAGTCCTGATGTATAGGGAGTACTTGTGACGAACCTCTCTTTAGCATGCTCTGCATAAACCAAACAGCTCTGTTTATCTGTTAAGATGTCACAATGGAGAAGAGTGATTGGAACTATGGGGAAAAGATTTAATATTGACAGTATTTAAAGTCTACTCTTCATTTTGTTTTGGAATGGGGTTCTCACTATGTTCCCTAGGTTGGCCAATAACTTCTGGGCTCATGTCATCTTCCTGTCCTACCCTTCAAGGTAGCTGGAACAGCTATTGGCAGGCATCACTACACCTAAATTAAAGGTTTTACTAAGTTAAAATAAATAAACAATCAAAAGTAAGTCAGATGTGATGGAGAACACCTGTAATGCCATAAACTGCGATATGGAGGTTACCATGAGTTCCAGGGGAACCTGGACTACACAGTAAGCTTGTAGCAAGCCTAGGTTATCATATGAGACCATGTCTACAAATTAACAAACAAAAATCAAGAAAGAAAACAATGGACCATTGTTAAGGACTGTATAGCACTTGATTCTGACATTTCTGAGAGGGAAGAAATGAATCAACAATAGACACTAAAGCTCTGGAAACTAATTTTCCCAAAAGATGATACAAATTAAAGAAAGTTTCTTTTACCTAAGAGTTCATATGGCTAAGATTGATTTGAGTGATTATAGATGTACCTTAATTTATGGAGTAAGAACTTAATATCTGCACTTTAAAAATATTAAGAAAAATACACGCTGTCCATAATCACCAAAATTAGTCAAGCTATTGATTTATTAGCTTGATTTATTGATTTAGATTAACTGTTTGCCAAGACTGTATTGAAAGGAAATGAGGCCCTCAACAGCAACACAGGTAATATTATAGTGTACCTGTTAGAAAGACAATCCCTGGGGAAGCCAGAGACAGTTTGAGCCAATGTTGTATCTGAGGATGGGTAAAAAGTAGCAGCCCTTGCTTGAAGCAAATAAGAGAATCTGGTTGTATAAGAAACAAGAGGAATGGGAAAAGAAGAGGGAATAGCAATGGTGATCAGTGGGTGGGAGGGGGTGGTCATGAAGCCTGGCCATTTATCACATGAAATATTGGGCTGAGTTGAAGTTGAGCCATGTTGGGCTCCACGGAGGCCCCATTCTCACCCCCTGAACCTTGGGGTAATCTTTAGACATTGCCATTAATTATTTAGACTCAGAAGACTGCAAAAACATCTTGATTCATTGGCAAAGTGACAAGCATATGGTGTGTTTTGCAAACTACTAGTTCTCTGTTGAGAGGAGGCTAACATCAATTTCTTATAAACCCTACAGGGACTCTCCAAGCCAACCATTGTTAACATACGTCAGCATCCAAGTTGGGAAGCTAGGAGTCATTTTGAAAAGGAAGTTAGGTACCAATGAGTAGCTTTAAGGACATTTCAAGGCTCGGCACACTTCTTGCTGAGGATCAGCTACAGAGGATCAGATGGCTTTGCTTGTCAAGGTGGCAGGTCTATTTAGTGGGTCCTACAGGATGGTGCTTAGAATTTGGTGTTTACCACAGTGCTTGGTGCGTGCCTTGGTTCAGGCAAGAGTCCTGCTTCAGATTCACTGAGCATGTGACTTGATCCTGCGCAGCTACACTATGCTTAGGGGTGTAAACAGCTTGCTTGCTCACTCCTGATGCAGGGCTGTGGGAGAGCAACTCCAGAACTATGAGAAACAGAGAGGAATGCATGAGGACAGGGGGTTAAATGAGATGAAATGTGTGGCAAGAACCCCTCATCGGCTCAGCCTAGATATCAGCTGTTGTTCCAACTCTTCCTCACAGTGCCTGAAAGTTCAGCTCCCTAGTTAAAACTCCTGCTTAAACTTAGTGACTCCCTGGACAATAATCCATGCCTTGCTTTCCTACAGTCTCTGTCAGCTCTTAGACCTCCCCAGAACTCCATCAGCAAGGCATGATCAAGTTGGAATTTTGTTTATTGTAGAAGTTTATTGAAGGCAGTTTACATGACTTAGTCTCTTGTGAGAATTACAGTGTACATAAACAGAAAATTCTATTTTTTAAGATTTTTTTTTTGAGACAGGGTTTCTCTGTGTATCTCTGGCTGTCCTGGACTCACTTTGTAGACCAGGCTGGCCTTGAACTCACAGAGATCCACCTGCCTCTGCCTCCCTGACTGCTGGGATTAAAGGCGTGTGCCACCACGCCCGGCAAACAGAAAATTCTTGAGACAAACAAAAAAGATGTTGAGAATGGCAGTAAAGAGTAAGTGATGATGATCCTCCATCCGGCTATGAAACTGAGCGGGAAGGTGGAGGAAGCAGGGTCCTCAGGGCAGCTCCATATACCCTTCAGCTGACTGAGAATTAAGGGAGTGTAAGCAGAGTTACACTCTAACATAGAGTCTAGAGAAGTATTTCAGAAGGGTCTACTCCGAAATTAGATGGGCAGTTCTGGAATGTTCACAGGGCACTAGACCTCTTCTACCCAGGAATTCTAACTCTCCTTTGAGACGTTACCTGGGTGGTTTCAACATGCTGCTGGTGAAACCCAACCAGAAATTTATACTAGAGAATGAAGCATTGGTCATATTTTAAGAGACCTCCTTGTTTAAAATACTTTTATCTTGTCAAAATCATTTTGGTTACAAGTAAACAACTTTCTTTGTCCTCAGGAAGAGTAAAACATGAATAAGATCAAGCATCTCTTCTCATAGGAAAGGTATCTGCGTTGTGGCCATAGAACTCACCCTCCCTTTCCCATGGGTGCACTCCAAGTTTTGTTACTATTCCCCTCAGGTGCTATTTTTTTCTGTATGATAGCACCTTTTGGGCACTCCCACATGTGAATGCTCTCCATATTTTGCACCCCTTCACACTGAGGGTCTCATCTTTGCACCACAACATTTTAGAAAATGCTAGTGACTTGCAAGAGCAGGATGTCCACTTAATGCGAAGCTCCAATTTCTAGTTGTTTCTCATTCATGCCTTATCTATCTGTCCCGATGAATTGTCGTGGTGTTGAGATGGTTTCCCAGGGACAAACCCATTCACTTCTCATCTGGGGATGCTTCCTTCCAGCTCTCTGCCTCTCCCATCACAAAGGAACATCGAAGAACAGAGATGGCATCGTATGCATGGCAAGACCTTGACATGCAAAGCCAGCAGGTGTGGGGAGCTATCAAGGAGGATGCAAAGAATCTCCCCTCATCCCTTGGAGTTTGCTTCTTCTACTTGTCTAGTGCATGCTGCTTTACCTAGCATCCCATTATTCTCCATGGAAATCTGTTCTTCCTTTGGGACTATGCTCAGTTGTCATATCATTAAACCCTTGAGATGTGTTCTGTTCCTTCCTATTCTTCCTTCTCAAGAGGCCTTTATTACATAATCTCCAACTGCAGTCTTAGTTGTGCACTAAGGCAAAACAGTGCTTTATTTAATTTTACCAGCCTGTAACAGGGTACTTGGTCCATTGCAGGTCTTCTGGAAATGCTTGCTGAGTTAATTGCATGCTGGGTTTGGAAGAAAAAATAGACTTCAGGGTCACTAATATAATAGAATGCCTCAAAAGTGCCTGGTGCTTCAAGGAGAAAGGGGTGAGAAGATAAAAGGAGCAAGTAGTCAAGAACAGTCACAGCAAACCCTGAGTGACCTGTGCGTGTGCATGTGTGTATGTGTGTGTGTGTGTGTGTGTGTGTGTGTGTGTTTTGTAGCTGGGCTAACATGAGATGCCATGACTGCTTAGAATGCTAGAAGAACTGGAAGACCAGGTTTTTAGAGTTGTGAAGAGGAGTTTTAAGAACAGAAAATTAATGTAAACTCCAGATTCAGGTTCTGAACCCATGAGCCATATATATATATATAGCCCCCCACTGATCTCCACAACACACTCCCTCACCAGACCTGCCTCTTCTTCCCTCTGCTCCTCAGATTTCCTCCATTTTTAGGAGCATCCTGAGCAATCCTGCCCCTCATATCAGGTACGCATCAACTCTCTGCCCCAGACACTTCTCTACCCCTTAGAGCCTACATCTGAATTCTCTCCCCAAATACTATTTTTCTATCACTCTTTCCAGTATGGGCTCCTGCCTTATTCTCCCTTTCAGTCTCTTGCTTATTTCCTTTATAGACCTGATCAGCCTTTAATTCTGCTTATGCTGCAAACGGCTTATGCTTCCATCTCTGCCCTTAGTATGTGACCGCAACAAAAAGTGAGACCTACCAAGAGAAAACCCACAAGAATAAAAGGCAGATCTGCTTCCTGCCCTTTGAACAAGAGGCTAATCTCTCCTGCTTCCCTGCAGGGGAACCCTTTGTCTCTCTCTACCATTGACTTTTCAGTGCCACCCTCACTTCTTTGCCAGAACAGGGTTGTTTCAGATCTACTCTTCGGTTTGAGATGAAGGCTCTTGCCTACAAAGGTTGCTGTCAGTGCCTTTTACTTGCTGTTCTCTTAAGAAAGCCAAGTGCAAGGGACAGATCTCAGGAAGGCTTCGGCCCCAGGGAGATTCCTGTGCACAGGGTAACTGACGATGGGACAGGATTCGTGGCTGTTCTGAGCTCTGGAAATGGGGGTTCCAGGCTGAGTTGCGTCCCTACAGCTGCTCTGCGGGGCACGTGTAAGATCTCTGCAAACAGTCCCCATGTGCTTATAAAACCTCAGGTCACTGGCAATTGTGCTGTTCATTTGCTGTGGCCAATTTAGTGCTAATAAGCTGAAACTGGGCTTTGGGGCTTTGTTTCCATGGCATGCAAACTCCCTTTAGAAACACATTTCCCAACCAGAGATTGCAACCTAATAGAGTTTCCCCTTCTCCTTTGTGTAAACTGACTTGTAGCTCATTTTGGAAACATTTCCCCCTTAGCTGAACTTATGTGAACAGTTGTTATTTTTGTCAGTGAGCTCCACCTGTGGGGCACATATGGGGTGAGGGGGTGCCATCCACCTATGCATAGATGGGTACACCCCTGCTTTCCCTCTGTCTGGGCAGTGGAGGGAGGAACCACCTCTAGTGGGGAAATCTGCTCCTCCAAATCCAATTTCTTCTGTTTGTGAGCAGCTGATCTAGGCCACACATGTGACAGGGACCATTGTGGCAGGCCCCCAGCCAAGATACCCAGGTGGGCCTCCCCTCTGAGGACTTCTGTGGGGGCTGGCCCTGTCGGGGCTCACCAAGTGCTGTACAGATGGCAGCTAGTCACCTCTGCCAGGAAGCAGCCCGCTTGGGAGCTGTCGTCTCTTCCAGCAAGGGTAAGATGCTCCCTTTGTGACTTGATTCTCAGTGACTTGGAACTTCAAGCTCACTTCTCATGGTGAAGGAGCTGATGCAACAGAGGCTCTCACATCTTTCTTCCATTTGGAATGAAATGGGAAGGGCAGCTTTTTGCCACAGGCACAGACATCCCTGTCTCCCTTCAGGCACTTCTTTCAGATTCAGGAGCTTCTGGTGTCTCCATGGCCACCAGCTCAAATTCCTCTGTAAACACTGGCTTGTCCCACATAAGAGGTGCCCTATGTTCCCTCCATCCTCCACCTTGCTTGAGCCCCCAGGACAGAGAGGAAAGGAGAGCCCCCTCCCCCAATCCAACCCAAGCAACATTTTGGCAGAAGTCAGGCAGGAGCATGGCCTCCCCCTTTCCAAGGGATGACTAGGGAGTGCAGATGTCTAATTGTCCCTCACATGCCAAAAGGCTGTTAGGAGCTTGCTTCTGCCTTGGAAGTTCTGCCAAAAAATAATTCTCTCTAGTTCTGGGCAGAGACACTTAGAGACACCTCTTGGGCCAACTTTCTTTCATTACATTCAACAGAAATTCAGGCTGTCCTGAAGGAGAGAGTGAAGAATGATAGGGCTGGAGGAGGAGGCAGGGGTAAGGGAGGGTGTCATGGGATAGATCAACTAAAAGCCTAGCTCTACTGCCTCATTTCCCCTCATGTGATCACCATCCTCAGCTTTACTTCGTGGCTCAGAAAGGCAGCTACAGACCCAGATCCTAGGCCACTCACTTAGTGTGGGGTACAGGGACATTGGCCAGGTGCCATGGTGGCTCATAAAATCTGTGAGATAGATGGGAAGAGGCAGAGGGGAGAAGAGAAATGGTGGTATCTGTTTTCTAGGACCACTGTTCATCTTTGTACATCTTTGCCTCTCGTACAAGCCTAGAGTAGAATAGTTGTATAATAATGACCACAGTAAAATATATAAAATACAAAGCAAGCTAGATCAAATGACTGGGTGCAATGATTGGCAATGGACCAACCCTGATCTGGGCTGGGACTTCCTGGCTTGAGCCTCAGCTCCATGCCTTCCTTCTGTCCCTCACCACTGGCACAACCCAGTGCTTGCCAGAGCCCACATTGCCTCCTTTCCCAATAAATAATCACATGGACCATGTTTGTCACTAACCCCAAAGGCCTGATGGCCAGATCTCTCTAGCTGGGTGTCCTGTCTCTGACCCTGTAGGGAGTAGGCTCTGGATCATGGTTCTTTCACATGAGGAGGACACATTCTCACTCAGGGGCTTGGAAACATGAAGGCTCTAGACCTCTAATCTTCAGGCTATCTTGACACTCAGTGTAGTCTTATTCAAAACCACATCCCAAATATGCCCCCATCCCAAACAAAAAAAACCGGCCTGTCTGGTTGAGCAAGAAGTTGGGACTACTGTGTTATTAGTTCCTTTGGCAGATGGTAGGAATATCAAGCAGGCAAATTATTTCCACATTTGCATTTAATTTTTTTCTTCAAGTTTTACTCCATCCTGTCTCATTAGCCCCAGAAAAATGGCGACAGCCTTGCAATCCTTGGAAGAATCTGGTGAAAATGGACCATGCAGTTAGTGCACTAGGATATCATAGAGAGAATGACCCTGTGCCCAGGTAGCTTCAGTCTGGAGCAGAGCAGAGGGTGCCCTGAGAGGCCCGGGATTCCCGCTGATTCAGATGTTCTTAGAGGCAAGGTGTGGCTTCCTTAAAGTCACGCAGTTGGAGACTATCCTCTTTTGATGACACACTATTTAAAAGAGGTGGCCTTTGGCAGAATGACAACGGCCTAGAGTGAAGGGTGGCAGTGTGATAGGCAGAAACAATGAGGGACTGGAGGGTGTTTATGAAAGCAAGAATGCAAACATTCGAACAGCTGCCATTGAATAGAAGGATCTGGTTTTCCAGAGCAACCCTTGTCAGGTGAACACAGAAAGGATCCAAAAGTTGGGAGAGAAGAAAAGAAAAATTGAAGGAAGATCTCTCTAAGCATTAGAGTTGTTCAATTACCAATTCAGTTTTAATGAATTAACACCAAGATAAGTCAAATATTCATCTATAATCCGCAGCTATGTGTTTTTTTTTTCTCAAGTTCACAACTAAATCTTCCAACAACTGAGTTTAAAACGACATCTGTGTTACTGTCACCTAAGAAGCGTCTTCACCCCTGGAGCAGCTTTGCTGGATGCTGTGACAAGTCCATCTTCTGGTCTTGCCTCTGCCTGCATACCTCACCAGCCACACCCCTGATCCTTTTGAATGTAATGCTTGTATTGTGATTCAAAATCCATGGCTGTCTTCTGTGAGTTTGGCTTATTCAGTTTTTTTCTGAGCTACTTTATGCACATCTACTCTAGATCTCTGTGACTCTGGTGGTCACAGTGTAGATTTTAATGATGGTTCTGTTCATTCTTGAACAGAACCATGTTGCACTCTGCCATGGATAGCAGCAGTACATCTCCCAACTACCCTCAACCCTATATAGAGTAGGTTGTCCATGGGACAGAAGGGTGGTTCCAGGTCCTGATTCTTATCGGTCAGTTCTACATCTGAATCACAAAATGTATCTGTGACATTTTTATGTCCCATTTAAAGTGGTCTATAGTACTTGCTTTCTATATTGTAACCACTACAGCAGCATGTCTGTCATTTGCACCCAGAACATTCTGCCTGTCCTTTATTTTCTCCAAAATTCTCTCGGTGAGCTGCTGTGGGGTGCAGGCCCAGGTCTCTCCTTTCTTGCTCTGAACGCCTCTACAAAGTGGCTGCATTGTGGCCTGGTCCGTCTAGTGCACCGAACACCTTCCCTTCTCCTGAGCATGTTCGGCTGTGCCTCTCTCCACAAAGAAGCTAAGTGAGGGACAAAACTGCATAAGCAGAGCACCGGCCAGATTGCTTCAGATGAACTCTTCATGGGCAATACAGAGTGCGAACAACAGCAGAACGTTGCTATATCAAATTCCAGGCTGCTTTAATCATGACAATAGACCTCAGCTTATCCCACAAGCATGAGGGATAGTCAAGAACTTAGGACTCACTTTGTCTCTCACTGCCCTCTGCTGGTTGATGTGGGGATTTAAAAAAATCAGAGAACTGAATTGAGAAATACTCAGTGGGGCAACTCCTCTGACATCTGCGGGGACATGGAAAGGCAGGGGCAAAAGTTTATATTGTATGGAGGACCAAAGTCATGGCTAGAAACCTTAAAGCCACTGAGCTTGAAATAGTAGTGGGCTTGCAACTGGTTCAGTGACATCCTCAGCCCAGGCGCCCTCTGGTGCTGAAGGTTTGCAGTCTGCGCCCAGGTACTTTCTTTACCACCCAGAGACAGGGGGAGTGGTAAATGAGGGTGCAGGAGTCCTTTAAACGTGGGGGCAACGTGGGGACAAAACAGCCATAGGAGATCTAGGAGACTGAGGTCCTGCTGCTATCTTATGGCCACAATAGTCTTTTAGTGCCACCCAGAAGCGAAAGACTCAGTCTTTCTAATCTGTGGAGGGTTGTTCCCTGCTAATTTAGATTGGGGGTGCAGGTTTCATTCCCATGGTCTATTTGTGTCTCATCACATCATCTTGGTAGTGAAATGGGTGCCGACATATACTTTTATTGCAGAGATGAGGACTAGGGATGCGAGTATCTCGTGGCTGCACAGGGTACAGAGAGAGGTCGCATCTGATACCCATTGTTCATGAGTTTGGCAGTCAGGGAATCACTGGCAATACTAAGCCCTGCAGGTGTGAAATGGCCAAGAAGGAAGAGAATGGGAGGTAACCTCTTAGAAAGGTAAGACCTATGTCTCCGGGAGAGGTGGAATTTAAGTAAACAAAGCAAGACAGAACACAGGAGCAATGGGGCCATATTGAGAGCTGGGCAAACACAGATGGATAAAGGCTGTGTGCAGAACGGGGCGGGGGTGAGGTGGGCACAGGGTAAGACAGGTCTGCTCAGCAGCAGTCCCGGTTCAGGGACTGAGTAGTTGTGAGCCCAGACTGCAGCATGTGGAGAGCTGGGAGAGAGAGTTACTTCCCTGAAGATTGGCAGATCCTCGTGTTCCCATGACGTGAAGAAAAGTGTGGAAACTTTCTGTCTGGGACAGCATCCAGGGAATCGAAGTCCTTGCCAACACTGTGACTGTTCATCTTTATGTCTGAAAGGAAGTTAACTAAATACAAAGTTTAATAATCTCTCTCATCGATGGCCACCGGTGTGAGTGAGACCCTGCATTAAGTCTCTTACCCTCCAGTACCCTGCAGGTCAGTCCTGATTATCAGCCTCATCTACACTGGAGTTTTAATGTCTGGTGACACACACAGGTACTAGCTAGTCACATGTCTAAACTATAAGTGTAAACCGTAAGAATTTTGCTGCCCTCCATCCCATAGCTGTGTTGTAAATGGCACAGCCCATTTGCTCTTCAGACGGCACCCCCCTGTGTGAAATGGATCTTTTCTTCCTACTGTGAGGCTACAGGAGAAGCCTCCAAAATTCCTTTGAGTGTCCTAAGGAGGACTAACAAGTAGGTCTAACAAGTCCTCCCCCCCAGAAAAAGATAAATGTGCTAGTGAAAACGCTTAGTTTTCTAAGGAAAAAAGAACCTCCCTGCAGTCCTCAAAGTGTCCAGAGGGTGGCGCTACTTCACCAGTGATTTCATACTTTTTTTGGTGGATAAGTTTGGGAAAACTGAATTCTGAGTAGGCTTTTATGTGGCCGCAGAATTTTTCAGTGCTAGATTTTATTAAGCAATACATATGAAAATGGATAGCCTACAAAAATTTAACTCCTGTTTTCAACACTACTTAGTTCGTTGTTCAAAACTGGTGATGCAACAGCTACCACTTAAAAATCTATCTGCCTTTGGGGTGAGTCTTTCCTTAGGGCTAATGGGGTACCACCTAGAAGAGAACTTTAGTGTGGGGACTTAGGAAAGAATGTTCTATACAGAGAGGGAGTGCTAACCTCGGTTTAAATATAAATGAAACCCTCATTTTTTTACAATTAGATGAAAACTTCCCATGACAGAGTGAAAGCTCTCCTTTCAGATACCCATCCAGACTTCACCAAGACATTTATCTTTCTGACTTTAACTTTGTATTTTCCCCTGAAAAGCCTTTGAAGTGCTTATTTTAATATTTGTTGTGCTAGCGAAAGGGCCTGATTTTAGTCCGTGTTCACATTGCATTTCCAGGCCAAACATTTGATGTTTTCCCATCTCTCCCTTCTGAGGACCGTGACTCCATTTTGTTTTACGACCAGCACTGAAGCCAGCACCCATGACCCCGAGAAGGGGACTGAGTTATTTATCCTCTCAGAGGTTTCATTAAAGCACGATTCATCTCCGCAGTGTTTCCTAAACATGATCTCTGATTACAGAAAATGTTTTGCCTGTCCAGCTAAACCATATTTTTAAAGGGACATTTTCAAACAAGTGTACTCAGGAACTCAAGCATCCGGGCGAAAAATACAGCCCGGTGTGGAGCATTTAGAAACAAAGTTGCGTCCTAATAAATACACAGTGTGATCCTCCAGGCGTGGGAGGTCCGTTCATATTTGTGGGAGCTAACAGCACGGATTCTAAGGGAATTCGGAGCACAGACACTTAAAATAACACCAGTAAAGCGAGACTAACCGCTGCGCCCTCAACACGTTGCCTCGAATGTGGTGCAATTTTTATTAGGTGACATTTTGTATGTTAAAGCCAGAAAACCAAAACAATGAAATGGGCAAAAGTTGGGGATAATCCCTCTGTAAATATTTAATGAGAAACAAAGCCCAGATAGACAGCCCCATTTCATCTACGTTGATAACAAAGAGAGGCTCTCCCCAGTGGACCGTGGGGGACAGATCTCCCCTGGAGCCACTCATCCAGGCTGCAGCTAATAGGGACGCACTGGCGCTCTTCACGTTCAACCAGACAGCAGCAGCTCACGGAGGGGTAGGGAGGACACTCGCCTTTGCCAGGATTCTCCCTGGGAGGGAAGTGGGTCATGTTTCGTGACCAGGGTTATCTTTACTTACCCATGTCCAGTTCAACAGAAGAAAGCACGCTGCATTAAATTGTCTCAGGGCCTTCATCCCTTCTGCCTCATCAGCCTGGGTTTCTGTCCTGGATCCTGTCTGCCCCCCCACAGCCCTCACCCCAAGTCCTCCCAGGGCAATCCTAGCTTAGCAGCTCCCAGGCATCCAGAAGTGGATGACCTGCGTTCCAGTTCACAGCTTGTGTCAGGAACAAAGAAATGCCTACCCCACAACCCTTACCATTACACTGAGAGATTTGGTGAGGAAATGTCTAATGTCCCTCTCTGTAACCTTCTCTCCCTGTCTCCTTTGCTGACTACCTAGACTCCCAGAGGGTCTTTTGTGAACTCTCAGAGTATGAACTTAGACCAGAACAAGAAATACAGACAGATTAGCTCCATTCGCCGCTGAGTGGCTCACATGCTTATGTTTTGACAGGTGTGAAGTGTAGTATTTTGTATTTTAGATTTTTTTTTTCCTTTTGGGGAAAATACGTTATTTTCTTATGTCTACTTGATGGGCATTCTCAGTAAGGGGAAAGAATTAGCTTTTAGGGATTCCATAGTGAATGGTAAGTGGGGTAGATATGTTTAACTTGACTGTATCATGAGCCATATATTCATGATTAGTGAATTACATCATTGTGGGTAATGTCTTGATCTTTTGATAGTAATCATAATACCCTAGCATGAGCGGGTGATGTATCTATCTAAAAATGCAACTGTGTGCAAAGCTCTCTCTCTCTCTCTCTCTTCCTTAATGCAGAGTTTATCCCGTTTTCTTAACCACCGCCGTACTTTTTTTTTCTTTTCTTTTTTTTTCTTTTTGCTTACACCTTTCACTGAATAAATAGAGGTGGTCATCAGACAGTAAATTCTCTTTGATATCCTGTCCAATCTCCTTCAAAATGTAGCACAGCATGCTTGCCCCTGAGAAATTTAGAACGCTTCTGTTTGTTGTGTACTGTGGCTTAAATTACTTCCTGACTTCTTTTTCCTAAGTGGTTGTAGCTGATAATAGTAAGAAACAATGCGATTGCTCTGGAGAATATACCACACTAAAATATATTTTCACCACCCTAACTCCCTTTTGAAATAACGTTTCTGTTAGCAATTAAATAAGGAGTTCAAGAGGGAGTGTCATAGTGTCTATAAATAAGCTTCAGAACATCATTTATAAAGAACCATATTTTTACAATCTCATATCTACTAAACAAAACAATATTATCTGGCACCTATACACTGGCTGTTTCATGTAGTTCTTATTGTGGAATTTCCTCTCTCCTTTTGAGATTGAAGATAATTACTGAATGTGATAGAAACTTTATAGCCATTAAAAATAGAACAGAAAAATATTACCAGACGGCAAGTTGTTCAGAATAAATAAGAAACAGGACTTGGGCTCCGTTTGAACACTGCTCAGCGTTGCCTGGTTCAAAGGGGGCATAGGTTTCTTTTCTCTTGATTCGGTAAAGGAGTTTGGAAGAGGTTAGAAAAATCTGAATCATTGCTCAATTTTGTGAAAAATATGGGGCTGAACACTAAATTTTTGAAATACCATAACCTTTAACCATCTTTTCCCAACCTGTTTCATAGTGCTGCTTAGATTACTAAGTAGAAGGAATGCCATCCAAAAATACACTGGTGAAAACAGTAACACACAGGCCCTTGTCTCGATTCATTCATTAACGGCTTGTGGGCTTCTTCGTTACTGGTTGAAAATATATGTTTGGAATTAAATCAACACACATGGGTGCCTTTTCCACCAAAGTCAGCTGTAGCTTTCAGAAATCTCCTTCTTTCTCTTCAGTGACAAAAATCTTAGATTAAAAAAAAAAAGCAGATGGCAAAGCTGCAAGATCTTTTGTGATTTGAATGTGAATCAAATCAGCTTTGATCTCTTCAAATTCATCTTTCTGTGCTCCAAAAATGAGGCCTCCACTGTAAGGTTGTGTGATGGAATTATTGTACTTGATCTTTACCTAAATATAGCATCATATTCCCAAGCCTTTGTGTGGGACCGTAATACTATAATTTCAAAGTGGGTGGATGGAGCTAATGCCTGGGCCCTGTCAGGTTTAAAGGGAAAATTATTCCTTTTTCTCAGAGTCAATGAGCTTCCAGCTAAGAAGTCTCAAATTCACTCAAACCACGACGCACAGGCTCCTCACCAAGCAGCTGTGTTCTGACCAGAAGTTTGGGGACTTTTGGTTTATGCCAAGTTTACTGGGCAATTTACATGTGACATGTCATGAAATCCTTCAAGCCTCTGGGCTAGACTCTCACAGGAGTCCTGTCTGATTAGGGAGCTAGGATTCCATGCCTCCTGGAGACATATTGAGCGTTACATATTAGGAGACTCAGAGCTCAGGCTAGGGGTGTCAAATGTCCCTAGTGGTCAGGGGATATCCACCTCACCTCAGCTCCAGTGGTGGGCATCCCTTTATCCCCACTTCACTGACGAGGAGCCAGAAGCATAGAAAGATGTTTTAGCACATGGCTTCCAACATGTGTCCTTCAATAAGAAGAGCTTCATCATCAAAAACTGTAATAGTGTTTATCCCAGTTGGCCTGCGAGCCCCTCCCTGAACATTCTCCATGTTTTCTAGTTCTCAGAAGACCCACAATAGGATTTTTTTTAGTTTTGCTTATCCTAGACCTGTCAAATTTTTCACAAAAATGCTTTAAAAAATTATCAGTGGTGTGTGTGTGTGTGTGTGTGTGTGTGTGTGTGCATGGTTGTGAGTGTGTTTGTGTGAGTGAATGAGAGAGAGAGAGAGAGAGAGAGAGAGAGAGAGAGAGAGAGCAGCTTTGTGGAGTCGTTTCTCTCCTTTTACCTTTTCATGGGGTCCAGAGTTTGAACTCAGCCTATCAGGCTTTGTGTGGAAAGGGCTTTACCCACTGAGCAATCTTGCTTGCCCCACAAAATGTTTCTGGGTGTAACTGATCTTAATATTCTGTAGCAGACACATTGGAAATAATCAAATGCTTAGATCAGTTCAAGATGGCGGATGGATGCAGATGGTATTTGACAGGCAGGGTGTTAGTGACCAACTCAACTGCTTAAATTTATAGGACCTGTGGAAGATGTTACAGGAGTTAACAACCTCTCCAAAGGAAATATTTGCCACTGGGTGCAGCGGAGGGTTAATACTGATGCTAAAGGTAGAATCACCTGTTGGAGGACAAGGATGGAGTCTGATAAGCAGTCAGCGCTGCTTGCCGCCATGCCCGCTGTACACATACTCAGGGTGTAGCCAACCTTTGCCTGAATCCATGCTACTTGTTTCTGCAGCCATTACGGGAAACACGGCCCTTGCTGTGAACAAGGGTGATAAAGGATCTCCAGAGCCTTCTGGGGCAACTATGTGGCCACAGGATTCGAGTCATTCCAAATGGGGTTGTCAGGGAGCAGCCCTTCAGTTTGGGAACAGTTTGTGAATTCAGTGCTAGCCAGACTATGTTCTTGAGAACTCGATTCTGCTGCTGATAAAACTCCCAGATCATCCACTGATGTCGGAGGTGCCGCCCACAGGGTTGTGAAACGGAAAATGGCTCTGGGAATTTTGCCGAATAAGGATAGTAGGGGCAGATCCTGGCAGAGATGGAGATAGAGATAGATAGATAGATAGATAGATAGATAGATAGATAGATAGATAGATAGACAGACAGATAGATGTAGAGAGAGACCTGGGGCGAAGGGTGGGATGAGGGGATGGGCCTTTGAATAATTGCCTAGGCTTTCCAGAAAATGTTAGCATTTATCTTCCTGCAAGGTTTGCCTCATTGAAGCTGAGCTGTTTTGCTCTGTTCAATGAGATATTGATGGAGCGCTGAACTCTGTGATAAATGTTAACTTTTTAATGTGCACTGTGTCCCAGAGGCAAGGCCTATGTGGGCTATTGAGAGAAGCAGGCTCAACGAGCCGCTGCTCAAAATTCCAGGAGGTTAATCGGCAAATCAGCCTGGAAATGGGGGGACCAGCTGCATGTCTACTCTACTCTGGCTTTTCTCACAATTAAAGGCATCTGGGCACCACCTTCATGCACAAATAGCCCGTTTCTCAACTTCTCTGGGGTTTTGGCTGACGGGACCATTTGTTTTTTATTATTATTAATGGCATCCTCTTTTCTGACAAGCTCCAGACAGCCTCACTGGTTCAGGTCACCAAGGTGGACTGAGAAGTAAGGATCTTGAGCAGGTCCTTTGCCTGACACTGCAGTGTGGCTAGGCTGGAAGGTCATGGCAACTTTCTGTCTTCCTGACTCCAGTTGTGCAGGGGAGTGAGCTACAGTGGAGACTCAGAGTTCTGGAGATCTGGACTGAGATCTGAAAAGGACCTAAAGGCATAAAACTCCTACCTTCTCAAACTTAGCTGAAGGTCTGACCCAAGGATGCAGGGGCCACACCCTGCGCTGGCTGATGTCATTGGTTTAGACTGCAGCCTGGGAATAGGATTTTCAATAAGCTACCAGAGGAGTCAACATGTAACAGGGCTTGAGATCCATTGACAAACAAGAGTACATCCTAAAGGCTCATGGGATGGCAAGAGATGCCTCCATTCTAAATACCACCTACTGCTCCCCAACTCTCCTCTACCAACTCCACAATTAAAACCCTCCTCTTATTTCAAAAACAGAAGGGAGAAGGTCCGGTGGTTCTTGAGAACAATTGAGTTTAACAATTGAGTTTTTTTTTGTTTTTTTGTTTTTTTTTTTTGTCCCTGAAATCTAAGGGGAGAGTTCTTAGAGCCATGAATGGAACCACACAATGGCCAAGAGGACATGGGAAGGAAAGCACTTCCTACTTATACTAGAACAGTCAGTGGAGGAGATTGGCAGAAATAGAGCTACAGAGGACTCTCCTTGAGAAGTGTTATTCTGATCTAGGAGACAGACTGCACACAGGTGGGTGTACATGACCACTGTCCACCTAGCGTATGTGACACTCCTGGTAGACCACTGGACTGCTACTCTCCTCTATACAGCACAATGAGTTTCAGTAATGAAATGTGTCCTAACCCATGGTCATTCTTTATTGATTTCTTTTTCTTTTTAAACTTCTTTTTCTTTAGTTGGAAAGCAAAGGTTTTCTTCCAAAGGGTGACTCTCAATCTAAAATATTCAAACTTCATTAAGTAGTTCACAAAGGGACTACACTTTACACTTTACCAAATTAAAGTCTAATGGCTCATAATTCATGCTGTTTTGTTCTCGGACGTTGTAAGGAAAACTAAGTTATAGAAGGTAATAACAGATTCAAATTAACTCAAGCTCTGTGTTTTGTCTTTGTAATCCCTGTGATCACTGTTTATTCCAAATCTGTTATTTAGGAGTGTGTACCATGAGGCTGAAGACAGCTCCAATGACCTTCCACAGCTCCAAACCACCACAAGTATTCTAGAAACAAGTGTGTGTAGTGTGTCGTTGCGTTTGTGCATGCTTACAAAATCATGAGTTTTGTAAATTTATTTCTATGTGAAATATATTTATTTTAAGTAATATAAATGTGCTAATTTGAAGCAAATGTACTTACTAATTTATTTATTTGCTGAAATGCATTCCTTCAAATATAGACCAAGTGATCTGAGGGGCAGGAACATCTTCTCGTAGTATGGATGGTTCATGGTGATAATGAAAAGCAGACTGACTTTAGTCAGTTTTATTATTGTTTGACATTCTCTGTAGACAGCATGCCTCTCACTCCTTACCCCCGGAGCATACCACTTCATCTTCCAGCAACACTCTTACATAGTCAAGGCCCCAACATCTAACAACGGAAGTTGGAACTAACACCCAGGTTTCCTGACTCCCAAATCAGTACCATTCTGTGTATAACATGCCATGAATAATGCATTTTTCACAAAAGGGCCCAGGAACACGAGGACAAACTTCTAAACCAGCCAGTAATGAATAATTGCAGAGCAGTGTGGTCTAAAATGAAGGATTCAGTTCAAGTGTGAACCTATTTGGTCCTGTGTATATTGAATTTCAGTTCATTGTGGTCCAGAGGTCTGGGTAACACGTGTCCCTTCAGAAAATAGAGGTGACTTCAGTTTTAATAAGGAGAAAATTGTTATTTCACTTTATTAATGAGTAGCTTGTATCATACTGAAAAATTTATTGTCTTCATTCAGCTTGAATACTGTATTCATTACGTTTTCTAATCTGTGTGATTACTACCTGTGTAATTTGATGTCTGCATCTGCTATCAGAATTCTTTCAGCCCATTATATTTCCCATCTTTTTTTTTTTTTTTGTAATAGAGGATAAGATTAGGACATGGAAAATTGCAGCAGATTGCCTAAGGCAAACCGTAGCCAGCCGGCAGCTGGATGGAGCAGAGAAGATGCCCGTTATGTGGGGAATGGGAGAAGGATGGTTTTCGGGTCTGTGCTCTGCTGTGACAACCCAGGTGGAAATGGAGTTGGCCCCCTTTCCTATGTAGGGACGGGCTAGCCCCAAATTATTGGCAAGGACTTGTCTTGCCATTGCCCATTCAGGGAGATTATTTGGATAGAATTTGTGAAGTACAGTTGGGGAGTGCACCGCTAGCAAACTGTGGGTGAGGAGTGGGTACGGGGACAAAGCCAGCAAGCTGGAAGAAAACTATTTTTAGATAAACAGTAATTTCTACATGTAAATCACAGAACAACAGCATCAAAAATGGTGGAAACTGTCTTCATCCTTCCTCTCCATTCTAACTATTGGCGGCCATTTCGTCTAACAGATGAAAGCCAGGGGGTGTGTCAGGTGGGAAGAGCATGCACAGAGAAATGAGACCTACGAGGCCATCCTGAGGTATGAAAACAAGCCTGACCATCGGAGCTCTCATTTCTGTATCAGATTATACTGGCATGTGTGCCTATGCACAGCATGGATTCCAGACAGTTCTCAATATCTGATTCAAATTACTTTATCTCTGCATCTAGAGGCAAGGGGGACATGAATTTCAGAACATCTTGACATCCCAGAACCCCATCTACATTAGATAGAAAAACTGGAAAAAAAAATCAACTCTTTCTGCTAACTCCCATGATACTGTAAATACTGTGGTGAAGGCCCAGGAGCCACCCTGTAAGAGCCCAAAGCCTACATTCAGCCAAACCTGGAGTTAGACATTGCTTCGCTTTTTTCTGTCAATGTGACTTTGGGAAATCTTCTTATACTCTTTTGTGGTTGAGATTTTCCCCTCATGAAGAATACAAGGAATCGTGGAAGGTACCATTTAGGGTTGTTCTAGGAATGAGGGAATATGGAGGAATTGCTTAGTTTGTGGTGTGTGTTAGAACAGTATATGATTTAGTTCCTTCCTTCTCCCCCCCACCACCACCTCTGTGTGTTTTGAGATAGAGTCTCCTCATGTAGCTCCAGCTGGCCTAGAACTCTATGTAGCACAGGCTGGTGTTGAAGTTACAATCTTTCCGTCTCCGCTCTCTGAGCTCTGGGATTAGAGGTATGTACCACTACATTGGACCTCTTTTTTTCTTCTTGTAATGACTAATGTATCCCTTGAGAGTGGTCGAATAGCCCCTTCTATCCTCTGAACAGTTTGGCTGTTGAAGTCTCACAGTCCTTGGCATAGTGGCCTCAGGAAACGCCATGTCTTCTCTTTATTGTTTTCCAAGTACTACTTGCCCTGCATGCTCCACCCCGGCATCATTTCCTGGCTGCTTTCTTTTGTGCAGTTAGGGAGAGTGAATATCAGGGTGCACCACAATCATTAACTTTCCCCATTCCTATGCCAGAGTCTTCCATTTCACCTCGTCCATGGCAAACACAAATCCCTTTTAAACTAAGGACCAGCCAGGCCTGTGGCTGCTTGAGACCCTCAGGCACAAGCGAAGCCTCACAGAGGAGCCCAGGTCGGGAAGAGCTTACTGCTACTTGATCCTCTCCTCTTGGCCAAGTTGCCAGCTGTATTCAAAGGTCTCTGACTCCGATATGCTATGATCCATCTCAGGAGAAAGCTGGGGAGAGAAATGTGCTAGGAGCAGACTTCCTGTCAGGGTTAACCTGCTTCACTCCCCTGCACCTCTCCATCACCCTGCACACTCTAGCTTGAACAACAGGCCAAACTGAAGACTAGAAAGGGTTTCAGACGGGGCCCAAGGACTTACAGGCTGTGTGGCCCCCAGCAAGCTCTTTCAAGCCAGTGAGTCTCAATTTCACGTCTGGAAAGCAGGCACAATGGTGTCACATACATGCTTTGTGGTGTTCTTAGAGGTCTAAGTGAATAACTTAAATGGGCTGGAGATGTATCTCACTGGGCAAGCACATACTTAGCATGAGCTATCCCCCCCGCCAGGGTCATAAAATAAATAAATAAAAATTAAAAATGCATTTGTTAAAAGTCAATGAACTCATCTTCCAAACACCCTTGTCAGCATTACCTAAATCATCAGTAAGAAGGATTTGTCCCTGCCAAGCTCGCATGGTTCTTGCAAGCTCACTCGTCTCCTCCTAGTGTTTCCATTAGTCTGATCATGCACAGCTGCAAAGCCAGCAGACTCCCCACTTCCTGTCCACACAGCCTTGGCTTGCTTCCCCCACCCCCACCTCCCACTGGAAGAGGGCTCAGGCACTCGAGTCAGCTGAGCTGCCACATGTGATCACTTTTGTTTTCTTGGTTGTGACTGAAAACCTGCTAAGATCAGCAAGTATTTCTGTAGCGTGCATCCTGTATCAAGAGCTGTGGTACTTGACGTAAACCTCACTTAGCCCCACAGCAGCCCATGAGCAGCTCTGCTAGTAGCCCAGTTTTACAGATGGGAAAGCTGAGGCACAGAGAGGTCCTAAGCAATGCAGCAGACAATTAAGTCACCGGGATCTGGTTTCAACTCTGAGCTTTGAAATCATGACAGGCCGTCTTTCTCCTTTCCAGCAGCGGCATCCTGGGGACAGAACATCTTAACCAAATACACTCATCTTCCATAGATGCAGTCTCCAGGCATGGGGCATGTTAGGCCCCCAGAGCCATCATCTTGTACTTTTGAAAAGTGGTTTTTGGATAGGGAGGACCTGCATTTATCAGACAGTAACATGTCTGTCCCTTTCGCCGTGGCATGAGATGCAGGCAGAATCTACAAATGGGATGTCCTTTTGTATCTGCTCCTCTCCAAGGCCTCTGTCTAGATCAGGTCCCTGTTGGTGCGTCCAGGACACTGCTGTTGTAATTGTTCCCCTTCCTCTGTATCTTACCAGTCCCATCTCAATCCTCCTGCTTCTACCCAAGCTATTAAAATGGGAAGTTAGTTGTACATTCTCCTCCTTACATCCCCCATGGTCTGTAAATGGCCTGTTTCTCCAGTTATGTTTCTGTTGTTTGACAGATTTTTCCCAGGCAGACACAACACGCGTGTTTACTCTCCCTAGATAGGAAGTCTATAACAGACTAAAATAGTGATACCACCAAACTCAGGTTTGGTGACCCAGTTAATTCTATTGGAGTTACTTACAGGAACATGGGTGAGGGTTACTTACAGGAGCAGAAATGACTCAAAGACAGCTGCATCACCAAAGCCCATCCCAGCATGGGTGATAGCTCACAATGCTGGGGACCAGGAGCTCACTACACAGCCTGCAGGCAGCTCAACAGGCTGGAGAGTGTCCTTTCCAGGTGACTCAGTTGGTCTGAGCCTCTCGCTCTGCCTGGCGCCTGCTTTTTCTAGATTGTCTCAGAGTGGCTCTCAGCAGTCTTTACTGTTTCTATTCTCCTGGGAAAGGGAGAGGCCTAGTGAATTTTGTCAGTTTTAGGGACTTCCCAAAGCTATTTGAATTGTTTATTTCCTGTCTTAAGATGCTTAACAGTGGTATTTTACGTCCCCTCAGAACATCGTGTTGTTTTGCCTCCCTGTAAACATCCTATCTTAAGAAGTTTCCCTTCAAGGTGGAAGGTTTTCATCGCTGAGGAAATTGCCACCCAAGTTTCTCAGGGGATATCACTGCTCTGAAATGCCAGCAGGAGTGTGTGTGTGTGTGTGTGTGTGTGTGTGTGTGTGTGTGTGTGTGTTTGAAAGCCAGAACAGTTTCTTTGGCAAAATTTAATAATGCACACTGAAGTAAAACATAAGGCATTTGTACAATCATTATTAGGTAACCCTTTGCCTTTAAGGCCCAAGCTTGCTGGAGAATGTAAGGAAGGCTTGGCATGTCACATAACAGTGGAATTCCAGTCTGACCTAGGCATGGTTGCCTGGGCATCAACTGTATTAGATAGCTTCTATTTGATGCTGTGTGTCTTCTCTTAAAATTCCACCCATACTTGTGATGCTGTCTAGTGAGTGCTTGGTGTGCTGCTGTCTGGTGGAACTTTTTGTGAAGATGGAAGAGCTTTGTTTCTGTGCTGTTCTGTTCAGCCTCCGTGAGCACTCGAATCCAGCAACCAAGGAATTCAAATTTCAAGTCAATTTACTAATTAAGTTGGGTTTAAATCCCATATGAGGTTGATGGCCACACTCTGGGAAGCAGCACAGCTATATCTTAAGTATGTGAGTCAACCTTTGCCATCTTTTGCCTCAGTGGTTCATTACAGCCCAGCGCTCTCTTAAAACACCTTTATTCCATGTTATCCTCTACTTCAGTGGTTCCCAGTCTCCCAAATACTGCGACCCCTTAATACAATTCCTCATGTTGTGGTCACACCCAATAATAAAATTATTTAATTGCTACTTCATCACTGTAATTTTGCTACTGTTGTGAATTTTAATGTAAATATCTGGCATGCAGGATATCTGATATGTGATCCCAAAGGGGTCACAGTCCATAGGTTGAGAACCATTGCTTTACTTAGTCAAACTGAAGCCTTTATTTTCTCAGTAGACTTTCCTCCTTTGTTGTCTCTGCTCATTTCTCCTCCTGCCTTTTCTACTTCTCCTTGAGCTTTTTGCTCAGGTGTCCAGTTGTGTGCCATTATAACGCATTGGCATATCCCTAACTCTAAGCAAAATGGCTTTTGAGTCCCATTAACAACATAGTGATCTGTATATGAAAAGCATTTATAGAATGGCAAGCATCTTTCTTAGCAGGACAGCAATGAGTGAATGCAGTCATGATATGACAGTCCTTGCCTCTGCCAGTTCTCATTCATATCTTAAAGAAGAAAGCCAGTGGCATGTAACATGTATCAGTTATCACTTGATGTGTAACAAATACTTCCAAATTTGGCAGGTTATACTACTAAGCTTTTATAATCTCATAATTGCTTAGAAAGTCAGGGGTGGGTTCTGGCTCACAGCCTTCCTTGAGATTGCAGCCACCCTATGAAGGAGTGCTTCAGTCATTTGAAGGTTTGACTAGGGAGGAATTTTCTTTCACATCCAGTCACGCGGTTGTGGGAAAGCTTTTGCTTGCTCCTAGATGCCTACTAGAAATTCTTTCCTCCACCGTGATAGTGATGGCTTCCAGATAGCCTTCCCAACTGACTTTACAAGATGCAGTCTGGATTCACTGAATACAGTAATTCAAGAAAGAAAGAGCCCAAGATGGAGGCAAGGGCTTCTTATTTCTGACATGCTAGCCTTTTTGCTATATTCTTTCACACAGATCACTCTGGTATCATGTGAAAGGAGCTGCATGGGTGTGAAGGTCAAGAGGTGGAAATCCTGGAGTCTTGAGATCACTTCCCAACATGGCTGTATCTGAGGGACCCAGTGACAGTGTTTGAATCTGTGGGTAACAATGGTCTCCAGTGCATCTTTATGTATTTAACCCTCAGCAACTAGCTCTATTCCAGCACTTTCTTGAGTGTGAACTCAGACAAGGAAACACATAGACATCAACAGAACTGGGTCCTCACCACATACCACTGTCCAGGCAACACAACACTGCCTCGACTGTTTTTCAGTCACCAAAGTCACCACTCCAGCTTCCTCATCCACAAAACAGAACTTAGGAAGTTCTGACTTCCTAAGTTACCCCATAACTTAGCATCCAAGAAGAAAAAGCCATAGAAGCGTATAACCTGTGCAACACATGCACAGGCCAGGCGAGACCCGTAGTGGACTCTGAAGGCTGCCTCTCTGTCTTCGTCACACCTGCTCTCCACAATGACACAGCTCTCTCTGGGGCCACACGTTGCTTCTCCTTTAACTAATCTGACCAGCTGTTTTCTTTTGGTGTCGTTTTATTGCATCCAGAATTCCAAGAGCTGCAGGGGGAAGGCTGCTGAAAACAACGCAGGCTCTGAGCTGCACTTCAAAGCAGCCCCTCATTATTCTTCACACGCAGTTTGCAAGAACCTACTCTGTTCTCTCCCGGGAACCAAATTCTCCTGGAGATTTTCCTCAGTGATATCACTATTTACAGAGCCCTGGCCCTGGACATCATGTTTATATCTGATTTGTACATGTCCACATGGCCCATAAAGTTTATAAGGGGGGTGAAAGAGCTTTTCCTTGTCCATAAATCTTGCCTTGCAGCCTCCCTCTAGGAGTGGAAAAGGAGGCAAGAATGAGAAAAAGGGTGCATGTAGAGACGGAGGGGGAGAGCAGTGGTCAGAGGCACGGCAGACCTTCTCAGGCTTCTCCTTTAGTTCTTTCCCTTGGGGTCTATTGGACAACATAAGGGTACATGTGATGGTCCAAAAGCTACCCAGGCAAGCTAAAGAAATGATGAAAATCTCTTTCGTAACTCGTTAAATGAGGATTAAAAAAATAGGGTCTATCAGCTTAGCTCTGCCAAGACAGGGTAGGCAAGTCCTTCATAATTCCTGCTTTAAAATTAATGTCTGTCAGAGATACTGGGCTAAAGGGCTGAAGATAGATGCGCCAGTGTATTGAGAGAAATTGGGGACTGTCCAGGCAGCCAGTTGTCTGCCATTTCTTAGTTTTGGAAGGTGCTTCCTCTGCACTTCCTGTTTATTCTGGTATATTTATCCTTCTCAGGTCTCTGATATGGTTGAAGACTAGATAGTTATAGTCTCACAGTTAAATGTTAAGTTGTTTAGGATTTAAAAGGATGTTGTAGGTCTAAGAAGATGTTTTTAAGTTGGTAATGCAAGTTAAGATGGAAACTGAGTTAGGTATAGAAATTTAAACTCATTGAGATAGATAGACAACAGAATATTAATGTCAGTTGCCAAATACATATGGGCTAGACATTGGGAATGTATGTTATAGCCTATAATTTTCATAATTGTGGCCTAATTGTTCTTATTGTTTTGTATTTTATTTACTGTTATAAGAAAAAGAGAGTGTTACTGGACTAAAAAGGGGAGCTGTTGAGGAGAAAAAAGATAAACCTTAAATTACAACAACAACAAAAACAAAAATAATCAGATAGGAGGGTGAAGGGGAAGAGGGTAGGAGGGGGCAATGGGGAGAGGGGGGAGGGAGGGGCCTTTGAGATGTAACTTGAAGAAATAAACAAATGTTAAAAAAATAAGGTCTATTCATGAGATGCCTAGGATGATGATGAAGAAGAAGAAACCATATAATATGGGGTATAGCAACTAGCAAAAACAAAACAAACAAAAACCTCAAGGAATATATTTTAACAAAGTGTCTGGAGACTCCTGGATGCTATCCATCCATTGCCTGCATCAGTTTCCCAAGGGAGCATCCTGTGATGACCATCCCAGCTGACTTTTGAGTTGTTCTCACTTAGAAAACTTGTCGTGCGGGATAGTCACAAATAATCATGAGTTGAAAATCGCCCTTTCCAGGCACAATTTTTGCATTTTCAAAGCTGGGATTGATTCCATTTCAAAGCTGGTATATTTCTGGGTACTACTCTGTGGATAGTTTTGTGAACACTGGTGAAGTTTTTGAGGAAATATTTTTGCAAACTGAGTATTCCATACATATTGCCTTCCCCCAAGCCCACTTGGCATAGAAAATGTCTGCAGGGCTGTGGAGGTGCTCGGGAAGAATAATAGATCAATAACAATTCACCCCTGGTCACATAGATTCCTCGGGCAGCTTCACCAATTGGGGTTGGGAAAGCCATTATAGTCTGTGTCCACCCAGGCAAGGCAAAGGAGAAAAGACTGTGAAATTATGTTTTGAATTGCCCCTAACTATCCAAATAGGAAACACAGAGTAAAGGAGATATTTGATTCCCGCATTATTTACAGTTGTCTTAAGAATAGTCTCATCTCTGAAATCCAACCCCTAAACACCCTCTCCCCCAAAATTGCCACAGGGGTCTCAGGATGTGGCCAGAGCAATCTATTCAGAACGCAGATCTGAGTAGCCAGTCCCATTCATAACCCTTCAGTGACCACTCATTGCTCTTAGGAAAAGCATAAGCAGTGTGTGACCTGCGGCCCCAGTAGGACCTGGCCTTGCCTGTCCCTCCAGCTCCATGCCTGTCTGTCCCATATGAGTTCCCTCTCGGCTGCACATGCTGTTCCCACTGTGAGCCTTCTCATCCCTCCCTTTGACAAGTTAACTACTACTCACCCTTCAGATCTCATCCCAAACACCACTTATTTCAGGAAGCTCCACGAACTCCCCCAGCCCACCCCAGTGATCTGATGCTTCCCATTTTCCTGCTGGATTCAGTGGGGTTGGCTTTCGCTGGCCATCATGAAGTGACTCACAGTACATTTGTTTATGTAATTGTTACGTCTCTTGCCAGGAAGGTATGCTTTTGGAGAATAGAATCTTTGTCTTCTCCACCCTTTCAACATCTCCAACCATGCCCAGAGTCAACCTCAGGCTCAAGAAATCTTTGCACACACATTTGAGACCTAAACCAGTGGAGTCCATCTTATAAGGCCATCATCAACAAAATGTAGTCTGCACTGGAATGCCAGCTCACGTATCTAGAAAGTTCTCAGATTGCCTAGAGGAATTGACTCATGGCATTTTAACAACTGAAAGCATATTGAATTTTATTAGTCCAACCCCTTCATTTTATAGATGAGGAAGCTAATGTGTAATCAAAAGTTAAAGCTACTCAACTGTTTAACTACCTAGTTAAGATTGAGATGTGATCTTCAAATTCCCAGGGGTGCATATTTCCCATTAAGGTAGCAGATGACAAAATGAACAAAACTGGAATAGTGACTGCCCTTGCTGCCACCTCCTCCCCATCACTTTGTGGGTGTGAGTCTCTCCCTGAGAAGAGAAGACACCAACCTTCAGTATGTTATCACTCTCGCCTATTCTGACAGCACTCAGAGCCCTTGCTTTGAACTCCGCGTTGCCATGGCAACAACTGCTCCTCCTGGACATCAACATCGCTGCCCACGATCGCCTGTGCTGGGGTGGATGGTTGCCAAGCAAATCATAGGAAGTTTTTTTTTTTTTTTTCTTTTTTAGTCAAAAAGGCCGAAAGCCTCAGATCACGTTCAAATTATTTGGAGGATGTGTGTGTCAGGGACACTTAGCATCAGTTTCGATGGGGAGGCAGATAAAAGCGTGATTTAAGACGTGGACAGGAGAGAACTGGGCCGCCCGCCTCTGAGCTCTGAGAGATCTTCCAGAACTCCTTTGATGTGATGTAGACATGGAAGTTGCATAATTTTTGCCCCATCCAGACACAAAGACTTCTCCAAGGAACCCAAGACCCCCACTAAACACGCTGCATGCTTCTTAAGCCTTCCTTTCTCCCCAGCTCTCCTACTCCCCTTCTTTGTTCCCAACATGCCAGGACCCAACATGTAGATTTTGTCTCAAGGAAAGGAGGACATTAGTGTCACAGGAGTAAATTTATAAGGCTGCTGGGCTAGGGTGTAATAGGAGCTGCGAGGTCTTGCATCTATTAAGAGAGGTGGTCAGGGCTGTGGTTATACAGACTAGTCCTGGGGCAGCCTCCGGCAAGCTCTGATTACTTGGGACTGGAGAGATCCCATCTCAGAGAGAGAAACACATGCCTTACAAATTGGTCACATCCCATTTAGCCCCCTATTAATTTACATCCGACCCTCAGGGCTAAACAGGCAGAATTCTTCATCCTTTTCTCACAGCCCCCCCCCCCCCAGCGATTTCCTCTTTACCTTTCTCTCTCATGGAATGGTGTCAGCCTGACTGTTTCCGCTTCGCTCACATTTCATTTCTCTACTTAACTGTTGCGCTTGGCAACCCCCAGATCCTTTCATTGTAAAATCTGTGCTACACATACCCCTCACAGCCTGCTTTCCATCAGCTTTGTCTAAATCAAGTTGCCAGATCAGTCCCGTGTGTTAGCAGAGTAATAACTATCTTTAGCAGGACAAAATGGTGCAGGAGAGTGTTGCCTTTTCTGCTTCAAAGACTCCAGAGATTCCTTTCACCACAAAAATGAGGATAGAAGGGAATGAATAGTCAAGAGTCCCAAGATGGCAATCTCCCTGCTGGAAATGTTCATGAATTACCTGTAATTTACCTCAAAATGGACCATATGTTGGACTGCATGATGCACTTTTCTTTTTCCCCCCTCCTAAACAGACTTATTCTGAGCACTGTTTTCTCTTAACATGTGGGGAATAGGTGAGGGGGGACTGCCCCTGGAAGCTTCCCAAATTAAAGTAGGCACGTTACCATCCTGCTGCTTCATACAGGGAAAAGAATGAGCTGCATTTCATTTCCCCGCTTAATATACTTCAGCCCCAGAGGAGCAGGGTGAGAAGGGGGAAAATGTGTTTGGAAAAAGAGAGGGAGATGGACCACTGACTCACAATTCCTCCATCCCATTCATGGGGCAGGAATAGCAATCCTAGCTTTGATTTATGTGGTCAGAAGCCTCAAGGGTAGCTCTGCTTAGAGAGAGGAAGGGCCACTATCCAAGCCCACAGGACATCTCAACACGTTTGCCACATACTCGTTCCACCCCTGCCACCCCATTTTCACAGGGGAATCTGATGATTACTGAAACGAAGTCCCATGAATGCTCCAGGCCGCTCAGTTTCTTACTCTCCTGCAAGCTGACCAGATACTTAGGGAGAAGTGTGAACAATGGACAACCCTCTTTTCCACCAAGAGCCACGGGGCCTTGTCACTAGCCATGCCACATCTGTGCTTTTTGAAGGGAAATGTCATAATATTGCTAATCAATAGGAAGAGTGACAGGCCCATTTGTCAAGAACAAGCCAGCACTGCAGCTGTTGTCATCCCCTGCATCAGTCTCTTGGGTTTCCTGAAGGGACGCCTGGGATCGGCCTGATCAGTATCTAGACAGCTCTGTTCTGTGCTAGGGGGTCGAGAGAGAGCTACTGGGGATGGCAGTCACACATCTTGCTGGTGCTCAGTACAAATGGGCCTGGACAGGACAGCAAGGGCTAGAGAGGAAACAACTAGCCACCCCTTCCACAGCCCCCCCCTCCCTCCCCAAGAAGGAAGGATCTCTTGTCTCAGGAAGTCTATTGCCCTTTAATCCAGGGACTGTGCTGGCTTATGGGTTTCTTTGGAACTGCAGATGTTTTTTGCTGCTCTGGTGGTGATAGGATCAGCAGGTCATCTCACAAAAGGAGTGGAGCGAGGGGTGGGCTCCGGTCTCAAACTTAATGACACTTTTCATCTTGTTCAGAAGGACAGTATAACTACAGGGTGGAAAATGCTGGTGTGGCAGTATGAACCCTGTGCCCTGCCTCTCGCCAGCTCCCCTGAGCTGTAGCAACACGGCCCAACAGGGCTCCAGGCTGCAATCAAATCATTCATGCATGGGGCTTGGGTGTGTGCTGAGGTGATAGGACTGAAGTGCCCTCTCCCACCCCACCAAAAAAATATATATATAAATGGAGAAATTAATCTTAATCAACTCTTGTATCTTCAGCTTTAGCAAGTCCAGGACACTGTTAGCGATTTTCATGTCGTATGGAAGCAGGATCCCCAAGGCTAGAGATCTTACTTTGTGTAAAAATGAGCAAAAGATCATATTACCAGGGAGACCTTCAGGAAATCTTGAGGTCTTTTTGTCTGTGCAGACACTCTGTTCTTCGGTGCTCCGTTTTGTGCATGCAGTAGGTGTTTGGCTGTCCTTTGTCTTCAGAGACCGTACTTTTTTTTTTTTTTTTTGGTTTCTCTGTGTATCCTTGGCTGTCCTGGACTCACTTTGTAGACCAGGCTGGCCTCGAACTCACAAAGATCCGCCTGCCTCTGCCTCCCAAGTGCTGGGATTAAAGGCGTGCGCCACCACCGCCCGGCTCAGAGACCGTACTTTTACCTATCCGACTCTGCACCTCGGAGCACACATGCATAGCACCCTCGAGCACAACCAACAAGGCGCAGACTGACAGACACATCCCTAAAAGTACAAAGGGCACCTCGTACATTTGTTAGAGCAAGTTGGGATTGCGGGAGCACATTAAAACCAGATCAGAAAACCCAGGTCCAAGAACTTGCCAAACACTCCAGACCAGGTAAGATTGCAAACCCTCACCTGGAGCCATGAAGAGGAGACGCCTAATGCTGCAAAGGCTGTGAGCCCATAGACCTCCCATATAACTGCACAATATGTGTATCAAGGGACCAACAGGCAGAACCTCCCATCTGTCCCTGGGGCTCAGCTGAACTTTGTCCTTGCCTGTGATGTGGACCACTTGAATGCTGTGCATCCATCCACTTGCTTGTCAGGATCCAGTTTTGTCTTTTGCCTCCGCCATCCCTCACTGTGCTTCTTTAGCTCAACCCGAAGCCCAGTCTTCACTCTATAGTAACTTCTCCAGCAGACCAAAGACAAGTTATCAGCATCCTCCACACCTTTCCCATGAAAACTCCTTGCGTACTTATTTTTAAATGTGCGGGTGGGTGTTTTGCCTACATATGCCGTGCACATACCTGGTACCCATGGGTGCCAAAAAGAGGGCATCAGATCCCCTGAAACTGGAGTTACACTTATGAGCCATCACGTGGGTGCTGGGAATTGAACCCAGGTTCTCTAGAAGAGCATTACATGATCTTACCTGCCAAGCCATCTCTCCAGGCCCTCTGTCACCTTGCTTCTGTCTCTCAGTTGGACTCTTAATTATCATGAATTCTTCTGAGGCTTCTTTAACTCTTTGTAGCCATTCTCTCTTTCTCTCTCTCTCTCTCTCATCATATGTAATGTCTGATGTAAGAATTACTATTTAGTAAAGATAAAACAAACCTGTGTTTACCTCAGCTGGCCGTCAAGGAAATCAGAACTACTTAGCAAATTGCTGCAGAAAAAAAATTCAGTATATTTTCTGTATGTAGTGTTATTTAGTAAATTCTGGCTTTGAGGAAAGACACAAATGTGCTTATGTTTCTGACAGAGTAAGCTCACAATATCTTGTCTAGTCACACTTCTTCCACTCACCTCTTCTTGTCCTTAAGAAGAGGTGATGTTGTAGAAAGTGGGTCTTTCCCTCAAGGTACTCCCAGTGCCTGGCATTAAGAAGCCAACAGTATCCAATTTAAAGAAGAACATGCTTTTAGCATCCCATCATAAGGCATGCTTGCTTCAGAAAAACACCAGGCAGGAATGCGCCACTAAGCAACACCCAGCCCCCACCCCCAAGGCAGGGGAGCGAGTACCCAAGTCAAAGAACGATCTGCAAAGAGTTGCTTGGTTAAAGGAAGGTAATGTGTTTCAAGTCCTTGAGTGCATTGCCCTTTATAATAGAATATGATAGCAACCCCTTGGGCACTGCCCGGGGAGTTTGCAATTCCATGAAGGCATACATATGAGGTTGTAAGACTACTATAGAAAAAACACAGTAAAGTGGTGGGCAAATGAATGAAGTTACCTTCAAGGCAGCTTTTGTAGCCCTGTGAAATCCCAGTTGCTGGAGATACTTTTGGTGAATCTCTAGGCATCAGTCAGTGTCTTCTAGAATACCTAGGGTCACAAGGGCTGTTGTTAGGGTGATTGGACTTTTAAAAAACATCTATAAAGTCATTCAAAACAAATATCAGTTGGCACTAAAATAGATTACTTGGTAGTGGTTCAGGGGACAGTGTGAGATGGTACCAGATGCACAGCCTGGGCCCTTACTTGTCAGGGAGCACACATGCCAGAGCCAGAGGGTGGCTTTCCTAGGGGAGGGAAAAGTCCCTGATTTGTTCAGTAAGTTCTGATGTTTGTTTAAACAGAACCAAGTCCTTCCTGCTGATGATGTGATGAAGGGCCGAGCCTCCACAGCGCACACACACACACACACACACACACACACACACACACACACAAGTGTAACTCCCCAGGTTGCCTCTGATAGATAGGTGTGCTCTCAGATAGGTCGGAAGCCTTCGGAGCAGCTGGATTTTCCCATCTGTAAAATGGGCTGTAGTGTGGTACCAGACTACATTAGGAGGGATGAAACAGAGCAGAGCCAAGTGGCAGCAGGCAGTCCACTCACGGCAGTTCACTTCTGTATTGCTTACATATTTAGAAATAAAGGCTTGCATACAGCAACAGGAATACATCATACATAGTTATAATATCAGCCTCACAATGCTCTAAAGGTAGACTAGAAAGGGCTTGGCCTTTTGTCCTAACTGCGGCATTTAGTGGGGGAGGGTCCTGTAGTTTGTGACTCTCCATTCATGTCACTCTAGCTGTGTTTATTTGAAGCCATCTGTCAGCATGTTCCTTCTCTCCCTAGGCAATATTTCTGTCTCTGGCTTAACAGTGAGAAAGCTGCATGATGACCTTGCTTTGTATTTTTCAGTGAGAAGAGTTTTAAGGATTTTTCCCTATGGGGAAAGAAACTCATCCAGAGCTGACTTATCTGCAGAGAAGGACTTCTGAGGCCATGGGCTGCTGACTGACTGGACAGAAGGAAAGCCTGCCAAGTAAACTAGGATGGACATCAAAGGACACTTCAGGCTTCCTTTTGTGTTTTTCCCTCCTCTTTTAATATTTTTTTTTATTCAAACTAGACACATTTCCACGATTTCATTTTCTTTTCATTATAGAAACCAGTCCGATACAACTGAAGGCCGCTTCCAGGCTGCCCAGTGTATGCAGGACACTGGACGCTGCTGTGGAGGACCTGGTGGTGTTTATGAGGACCCTGTGTCGAGGTTTAGGTTCATGTGGCTAGGAATAATGGACATGCTGTCGACTGATCTCTTCCAGGAGACTGTCTCCCAGGCAAGTGTCTGTGCAGTACATCCCTTGTACCTAATGGGACTCTGGCCCCACACAAGGTCCCCTGAGATGTTAGGACTCTACTTACTGGGCAAACATTAGATATAAACCCAATCAAATTGGGAAATAAACTAATGTTGTCAACTTATCCCACTGATATAACTCTCATCATATAATGTGCAGATATTATACTGTCAAACACCAGAAAGGTCCAGACAGAGGTATTGTGGGCAGTGTAAAGTTGTGTGCACTTTATTATTTGGTGAGAAAAAGTCTTAGGGATTGTGTGGATTATGGGAATCAGACACATTAAATTTGAATCTCAGCACACTGTAGGGCATACTATTAACCTTGTCTTCAGTTTTCCTATCTTTAAAAATAAAGATTTAATTAATTATGTGTATATGTCTGTGTCTTTGTGTTGATGTAGGCATGGGCACATGAGTAAGGATGCCCACAGAGGCCAGAAAAGAGTATCAGATCCTCCGGAACTGGAGTTGCAGGTGGTAGCAAGCTGCCCCACATGGGTGCTGGGAACTGAATTTGAGTCTCCTGCAAAAACACTATGTGTTCTTTACCCCTTAGCTGCCTCTCCATTCCTTGTCCTTCCTTTAATATTAGGAAAAGCATTCCTACTGAATCCCACCTCCATGAGGAATCCAGGCCACTAGCCTAGTCATTTGTTTCCATAGGGTGACCTGTGAAGTGTCACCCTGTTAGTGGGTGCTAGTCTGCAGTTGGAAAGAGAAACTGTCACATTTGTAGACTCTGTCACTCAAAATTCTTCAGAAAACTAAGTTAAAGGGAAGTGAATGGGTTTAGAGCTGTGAAGTTATTAAGTCAGGAGATTTTACAGGGAACTACTTAAGAAACCTCATAAAAGAAAGGGTTTAGTACTTTATTTTTAAGTGGAAATATGCCTAACCTGTTTTTATTAGAAGTCTTCTAAAGACTCAAATTGAATTGGAGGAAAAGGAGGCTGAGGCCAGAGAATGAAAGAAACATGACGTTGAATTGGCTTTATCTTTGTGTCCACAAATGCTCTACAGCACGAAGAATCAGTGACTGGGGGGTCACCTGGAAGACTAGAATGCTTGTTAAAAGGACACCCACTTTCTTTCAGTTCCTGTTTGTTCTATGCCAAGTGATTTCTCAGCAGTTGGATCTCATGACTCTTCAGAGAACACTGTCCCCTCCCTCAGGGTAAATGCCCACCACCATATTTATAGCAACCTACCTGGGCACCATATTCCCTACAGACTGAGGAAGTATCAGAAAAAATTTTTTCATAGGTAAGAATTGATCCCTTCATTCTGATTTCATCCAAACTTTCTACCATTGGTTTGAAAGATTGTGGCAACAGTATCCAACTTTTGTTGTCCTTTCTTATCCCTGGGGAATTTTTAAGAGGTCCCTTAATTCCTGACCTCACATTATGCTAATTAAGTCAGACATCTGGGATTGGAGGCATGAATCAAGATTTCATGTAAAACCCTGGGTGGTGCCAATTTGAAGCAAGGTTTTGGTGCCTTGGACTGGGTTCTGCAAACCCTAAGGGGTGCTGGGGAAAGTGTCTCACACAGGCTGATGCCTACCAAATGGTAACCTGTGGTAAGAATTTTCGTTTCTTAAAAAAATCCAGCTATGTTATGAGAATGTTTTTGTTTGGTTCCAGATATGGGATACTGGACTGCTTCATTTTGTCCACAGCTGTTGACTATAATTGTCTCTCATGCTCTAGCAGGGAGCATGAGCTAGTTTAGCCAGCTACAGAAAGTTTAATTCTAAGGACTCTGGAGAAGGGGATAAATGCCAGAGCCCAGAGAGGGGCAGTGGGAAGGATGGGGGTCCCTGAAGAAGAGAGAGCTCTCCCTGCTGCTGCTGCCCCCATTGCACTGTTGCTGGTTTGCTGGATTTCTGGAAATTCTGGTGACTGAGATGGTTATTGCCCCAAAGAACCCCAATCAGCAAGAAGTAGCTCAAAGAGACCTATATCCTTTTCTCCTCTAAGCTTCTTTTTCTCCTACCTAGTGGTGGGGGGTTGGAAGGAATAAGGATTGGAAGGAAGGTAGAGGTTTAAGTACATTAAAATAAACTAGAGTGTATAAAACAAAGTTAAAAGCCACCTACTACAGTAACCCCTTTTTCAGTAGTGAGAAAATTTGCCCATTGTGATAATAATGACAATAATAGTGAGTTCTTAATGTTTTAGGGGCTTCCCATTGTACTCATATGTCTATGGTTATTCTAGCCTTAATGGCTCTCCCATGAGATGAACATGAGCACATGAACAGCATCCTTTGCATCTTACCAGCAAGGAAACAGAGCTAAAAATTGTTAGTGACCTTCTCTAGCAGGGACCTGACCTAGAGCTGGGTCTTCTGCTTCCATGCCCATAGTTCTTCCTACTATTGAACACTCACTGCATTCTAGACACTTCCGGTAGGCGAGGCAAACAATATCCATTCGTGAGACATATCGAAAATGCACATATACAGCAGGCAAAAACATCCAATCAGTTGAGATAATATGCAGAAAGCCATGTAGAGGTCCACCTCATTGTCACTCTCTTCATGATGCAGCTGGAATGAGAAGTGGCAGGTCCCACCTCCTTCCTGAACATAGTTAAGTACCAAACATCTCTAGATAGGATAGGTAGAACAGGCCAGAAAAGCTGAATACATCACAAAACACAGAACAGACTTGCTGGGGTTTGACTTTGCATAATTTACATTCCACAAGAGGAGGTGTAAGTTGAGTCCACCATGCCCGAATGCCAGGAGTTATTTGGTCCCAAGGATGGCATCCCCTCATTTTCCCTAGATCCATACAAGGTGGCTAGTGTTAACCATCTGCCTCTGGGTGCACCAGTCGGTAGGTCTTTCTTTTCCCTTTGGGAAAGGGAAACTGAGGGTTGGTTTTTGTGCCATGTGTTCTCTATGATGCTGGTATGATAGGATTCTTCTCACGGCAGGCAGGATGTGAAGACAAGCTACATAGATGATATTAGAAGTCGGTACAAGGTGGTGAAGTGAGCTATGGTTAGGGCAGACTTCATGAAAGGTTGACTGGACTCTTCTCTGATCTCAGAGACAGACGGTAGTGGTTATTAGCATCTTGGGGGTTAACTTAAATAAATCTGATTCAGCTAACAGATGGCTGAGCAAGCAAGCACAGCTGAAACCTCTTGGAGGGGACAGTGAGGGTAGCTAGAGAGCCCAAGTCTGTGTGGCAAGTGCCTGGTCTTGCTGACCCAAGTTACCCAAACACATCTTTTAAAGAGACCCTACCTTTTATTTTTTAAATCATGTTTGTTAGAGTGAATTTCAGAACTCCAAGGAAAAGAGGTAATCATATCACCATGCACGAGGACATTGCCGTGGACAGCAAGTCCTGTCCCTGACAGTCACTCACAGTGTCATTTCAGGCATGATATATTTCCCTCAACAATACAACCTTCTCTGGTAGCACATACTACAAAGAGATACTGTGTGCATGTGAATGATCTAATTTCTGATGTATTGCATGCACTTTAGTAAATGTGGTTGCTGTTTTATCTTCCTGGTATTTCTAGAACTCAGTTCCATCCCGCTACAGAGATGCCCCCTGCTGGTGTTTTGGGAATAGGACTGCCCAATGGCCAAGAAGCTCACCTTGCTTTGTCTTCTACGGATCTTGGATGTTTTCGCCTTTGACCTCCAGGGAATCTGTCACCTTGGAGGAGAGGCTCTTCTTTCTCCTTCCGTTAACATTCCATCTATCTTTCAAGTTTCATTGCAGATTCCATTTGGGGGAAATTAGGAAACACTTTATGAAGGAGCTGGCATTCATCTCTTTCTCTGCTCCTGCAGGCATTTGTAATTTTATTATGGCATTTATCATATTCTATCTGTACTGTAGTTGTATGCCATCTGTCTCTTTCAACACATAGTAACTTTCCTGAGGGGAGAAAGTCTAGTCTATCCATCGTGAAATCTCCAACTGCTCATAGCATTAACTTGACACACAGTAGATGGTCAATAAATATTTGTTCAAATGGATTAAGATATTTTTAAAGCCCAATTTATAACTTCCACCTTCCTGTCGTCCACTATTCTTTCCAAATGGCAAGGATCTGCTACAGAATATTTGATCAACTGAAAAATCTAAATCGGTTTCTATTGTGAGATGACTCAGCCTTTAACCCTAGAGCTTTCTGTTTACTGTAAACAAATGGTTATGGTGTGGCTCACCTCTAAGTACACGCCTTTAATCCAAGAGTTTTCTGTACACAGGATTAAATAAAGTTAACCCTAGGTCAAGAGGCAGAGCAAGAAACCAGCTGACAGGGATTAAACAGAAAAGAGGTACATTGAGCTGAGGAGCACCTAAGAAAGTGTTGGGAGTTCTTCCTTCAGAGTTTTCTCCTTTAGGTTTCCTCCTTCAGAGTTCTTCCTTTTGGGTTTCTCCTTCAAGGCTTCTTCCTTTTTTTTTTTTTTTTTTTTTTTTTAAAGCTTTGGGCTTTTTCCTCTAGGGTTTTCAGTTGACTAGGAACATCAGCTGGGGGCTTTCTTTGCCTCTCTGAACTAGCAAGTTTTCATCCCAGCATCTGGCTCCCGAGTCTTCATTGGTAAAATCAAATGACTGGGTTATTTTAGTTTTTTAAAACAGCAAGGATCAAATTTGGAGATTTGCAGGAAACAAACCCAAGCTTCAGACACCAAAGGCGATTCCACTTCATTCTTAACACCATTGCCGTTAGCTCCTTAAGAGATGACATAATCCAGAACAACACATTATTGGGACTGCTACAGTTGACTGATGAGTGAGAGTTACAGTCCCTAGTCCTGCCCACTGTACTACCATGTACCCTTTGAGCCTAAGTTTCCCTATGTATAAAATGAAGGTAAGGAGTTTTTTTGTTTTTTACTTATAAGTTTCCTGGAATTCTTAGATTCCTTATTCAGACATAAAGAGGAGTTCTGTTACTGTTCTTCATATCCTTCCTCATTAAAATAGTAAGTTGATTGGAATATTTGGTTTCTTGGTGTTTAATTTTTTGAGTTCTTTATAAATTATGGATATTAGCCTTCTGTCGGAAGTGGGATTGGTAAAGATCTTTTCCCAATCTGTAGGTTGCTGTTTTGTTCGAATGACAGTGTCCTTTGCCTTACAGAAGCTTGTCAGTTTCATGAGGGCTATTGGTGTTCTGTTCAGGAAGTTGTCTCCTGTGCCAATGAGTTCGAGGCTTTTCCCCACTTTCTCTTCTATTAGATTTAGTGTGTCAGGCCTTATGTTAAGGTCTTTGATCCACTGAGACTTAAGTTTTGTGTAAGGTGATAAGAGTTCACAAAGGAGGAATCTCTAAATGCTTCAAATCTCTAAATTTGAAGAAATGCTCAACTTCGCTAATCATCAGAGAAATACAACTCAAGACCACTCTGTGATTCTATCTCACACCTGTCAGAATGGCAAAGATCAAAAACTCAAATGACAGCACATGCTGGAGAGGTTGTGAAGAAAGGGGAAGACTCCCCCATTGCTTTTGGGAGTGCAAACTTGTACAACCACTGTAAATCAATCTGGTGATATCTTAGAAAATTTGGAATAGCCCTACCTCAAGACCCAGCCATACCACTTCTGGGTATCCACCCAAACGATTCTTCACCAAACCACAAGAATATAGCTTCATCTATGTTCATAGCAGCCTTCTTTGTAATAGCTAGAAACTGGAAAAAACCCAGATGTCCCTCAACTGATGAATGGATAAAAAAAATTGTGGTACATTTACACAATGGAATGCTACTCTGCTATCAGAAACAATGAAATCATGCAATTTTCAGCCAAATGGATGGAACTACAAAGGCTCAACTTGAGCAAGCTAAACCAGACTCAGAAAGATGCACATGGCATCTACTCACTTATAATTGGATTTTAGCCATATGGTACAAGATAACTATCCTACAATCAACACACCATAAAGATCAGGAACATAGACTTTGTTACCTATTAATGGGACAATTTGCCCTAGGAGTGCTACCATGTAGGCCCCCAGTACAAGAGGAAGCTCTTAGCCCTCATATGACTGCTGAATTGAGAGGGGCTGATTTGTAGGGACACTCCACGTCGGAGGAATGGGAAGGGTGGGAGAGGGAGGAGAGGGTGGGAGGGTGGAACTGGGAGGGGTGAAAAGAGGGCAGTATGTTGGAGATGTAATTTGATGTAATAAATAAACATTATAATAAAAATAATAAGTTGATTAGGTTAGTATTTTTAATCAGTACTACTCTAGGACCTAGAACAGCGTCTAGATCACAGTAGTTGCATGATAAATACCTATTCATTTATATGAATAACAAATAAGTACATGATGACATAGTTCAGAAATGCTGCACCACCATACTGACATGGAAGTACCCTACGCAGAACTAGAGTCCCTGCTCAGGATATGCCGCTACAACCCACAGTCATTTCTGAGTATTCACAGAGCCCATTTATAGAGCATGATTGACCTGCTATATTGACTGGCTTACCCCGTGGGTAGAGAGCTCTGCATGACCTCTCTTTGATTCCACATGGACTCATGAAATACATGTTAAACAGCCTTGGTTTTGACTCTAGTCCTTCCTCATGCAATGAAAAAGCAGATAGTTGGTCTTTTCTTCAATATGAGAAAGGAAGGACTATAGAAAACTTAGTTTGTTTTTCTCCCACTCTCATGTCCTAGAGAGACAGTGGTACGCTTATGGAGAAGCTTCCATGGCATTTATAGTTGTGCCATCAATCTTGGTTTAGTATTGACTTTGAAATCTGAACAACATCTGGCCTTGTTAGATCCAGTATCACTGACCAATATTTTTCTGATGGGCCCCAGTTACAGTTAGCTTGGATCTGTGGTGTTAGGGGCTGATGGTCCTTCTCAGTCCTAATATATCTTACCTGTGGAGGAAGCTTTTATTGTGTAACACTCTTAGTGTTGTCCACGGAGGAGGTCTGCAGTGTACTAGCTGTCCCCAAGAAGACTGGAAAATTATACTTATTATTTTTAATTTGGGGCTTAATTCAGTGTTTAATTAGCTCATAGAACATAAAGTCCCTAGCATATGCTTTGTCAGTACAACAAGAATACTTTGACCTCTATGTTTTACTTTTATTTTTCATGAACTCAGAACCTGAGAAGACAAGGAAGATCTTCAACTCCCATCAGCAAGTATGAGCCCTGGCTCTTTGGAAGTGGTGCCCTTAATGTTTGATAGCTATGATGCTTTAGAGTAACAGATGCTATGAAATTCTTGTGTATTTGTTCATATTTTGTCAACTTGACAAATGCTAAAGTCATCCTCAACTGAGAAAATGCCCTGAAGATGGTCCTGTTGGTAAGCCCCTGGTAGGACATTTTCTTGACTGATGATTGACGTGGAAGGATCCAGCCTACTGTGATATCATCATTTGGCAGCTGTCCTGGGTGTATAAGAAGGCCGTCTGAGCAAGCCAGGAAGAACAGGTCAGGAAGCAGCACTCCTCTGTGGCCCGTGCTTTGGTTCCTGCCTCCAGGTTTCTGCCTTGAGTTCACGCCCTAACTTCCCTCAGTGACAGAATACAACTGTGGGCTGAAAGAAGGTTTTTCCTCCCTAAGCTGCTTTTGGTCATGATGTTTCTCAGAGCTGTGATAATATAACTAGGATATCTTGGCATCTTGCTGGCCTATGGTACAAGTTCAGGCCTATGTGAGAGAGTACAGACTGGCACTGCGGCCGTGTTCAATGAGATGTATGGACCTTTGCACAGTTATCATTCTGCTTCATCCTCTGGGGATTACCTTCAAATACACAGTACTGAAAGGCTTGCTAACAAGTGCACTGTTTCAGCAAACATGAAGGAGGAAAAAGGCAGCATGCTGAATTTGTTCTTCTTCTTTAAGGAAAGCATGTGAAGTTCTCCACTTCACCTCTGGTCATATTCTGCTGAACAAAATTCTACATATATACACACAGTCAGTGTAGTCTCAAGGGAGTCTTGTAGTGTAGCTTTTATTTTGGGATATTGTATCCTCAGGATAAAATTAAATTACTATGGAAGGAGCAGAGTGGATATTGAGATGAAGGCAGCTGTCTGTAACAGCATCTTGGGCATTTTGGAGCAAACCTTGACTGCCTTGTCCACATAGAATGTCTTCTCTTCCCAGAATCAGTGCAATGCTTGCACTCATATTCCACGGGTACTGAGGAGACATTTTTTCTGTGTCTTTGTTTGCCTATCTGCTAGTGTTGGTTTCCTAAGTACTTTTTTTTAATAATTTATTTTTTATTTCTTCAAGTTACATCTCAATCACAATCCCCTCCCTACTCCCCCC
>CAJQZJ010032648.1:6815603-6926453 GCA_907164525.1 Lophiomys imhausi | reverse complement strand
CTTCTACTTGGAGTAATATAGGGGGGTGCTGTCAGGAGCTGACATGTCTCGATATCAAAAAATCTTAAGTTAAGAAAACATCTTTGAATGCCATATTCTGCATATCTCCTGAGGTTTTTGAAGATGCCCTATCTATCTCTTATATTTAGATAAGCAAATATTGCTTGTCTCTTAGCAACGTGATTTCTGAGTAGCTTAGAAAATAACTGTGATAGACTGTCATAGTAACTAACAAAATGACACGTTTTCATGACTATTAGTTTCCGTTTCTTAATTATCCTAAGCAGTTTATGTCGGTTGGTAGCGAGAGGTCAAAACTTGACATTTCATTTTTAAGTATTACTACAAACAATACCTTTAAGAAGCGTTACCCTTAATTTTGTATCAATATACAAAGATCAATACCAATGTGGCCAAATATAATCTTAATTTTGTATCAATATACAAAGATCAATACCGATGTAGCCCAATACAATCTTAATTTTACATTAATATACAAGGGTCAATACCATTGTGGCCAAATATAATCTTAATTTTGTATCAATATACAAAGATCAATACTGATGTAGCCCTATACAATCTTAATTTTGCATTAATATACAATGATCAATACCAATTTAGCCAAATATAATATTAATTTTGTGCCGGGTGGTGGTGGCGCACGCCTTTAATCCCAGTACTTGGGAGGCAGAGGCAGGCGGATCTTTGTGAGTTCGAGGCCAGCCTGGTCTACAAAGTGAGTCCAGGACAGCCAAGCATACACAGAGAAACCCTGTCTCAAAAAACCAAAAAAAAAAAAAACAAAAAAAAAACAATATTAATTTTGTATCAGTATACAAAGGTATAAGGCTATATTCAATAATCTGTCCTTTTTTCTTGTTCTTTCCTATACTATGTCTATGTCCCATTTTTCTCAAGTCTGTTCACTCCTATATAGGAGAGAAAGGAGGATACAGAAAAGCAAAAGAGAGAAGTCCCTAGGTCTAACCTCCAAAACCCATTTAACAAGACCATTTAACAGCTTGTAGTCTTTTCCCCTAAATAACAAAATTTTCTATTATCTATCAAATAACCAAAGGGGGAGAACACCCTCCCCACCTTCTGGGGATGGGACGTTGTTCTCTTAAAATGACTTCCTGCTGATTTGGGACGTAGTAAACCTGTTTGGGGCCCAAATAAGAATGGAAAAATGGTTAAAAATGTTAATAGAATCATTTGATGTTCAGTCCCTTTGTGCTCAGCTATTTAGATGTCCTACGAAGTTCATAGACAGAAGCTGATCTTCAGAACTTTACTGAAGATCTGGCTGGAGTAGTCTGTGGAGCTGAACGATCTTAGCGATTTTGAGTTGTTGTGGTTATAGACTTTTGAGGAAACTGCTATTGAAGAAGTCTGCAAGGCTGGATCATCTGGGCCACTCGTCTTCTTTGGTGTCTGATCTGTTTTCTGCTGAGGTTTCCATTGTCCAGTTGTCCCTGGATTCCTTGAATGGATGCTTTAAATCTCCTAGAAAGATAAGAACAGAGCCCTGCCCTAATCCTAACTCTGGGACAATTACCTTTTTTTGGGGGGGGCGGGGTCAGGTAATATTTTTCCTGGAGCAAATTTGGTTTTTTTGATAATATATAAAGTATTACCTTTCAATCCGGATTAAAGAAGAAATTATTTTGATATTTTGGAGCTAAACAAACCTTTAGTGTATATATTTTGAGATCTCAAAGGACAATTTGTTTGAATTGCAGCCTGCCTTTTGTAAGTAGCTTTTAAACTTAAATCTTTCCAAATCCTATGTGCCTGTCTCTGCATTCTAAGTTTTGGGATCAAAGACATGTGGTTTCCAACTGATGGGATTAAAGACGTGCTCCTCCACTCCTGGATCAAAGTTTTTCTCTGTTTAGAGCTTGATTTGTATCAGGCTGACCTTGATCTCTGAGATCTGCCTGTTTCTGTCTCTAGTGTGTTGGGATTAAGGGTGTATTTTTCTCCAATGATGGGACTAAGGGTGTGCACCATCACCACCCTGTTTCTTGTAACTCTAGAATTTATAAGAAAACTAACTCTATAGTGATCCTCCTGACTCTGCTGGAGGTAAAGGCATGGGCTAACACCATGCATTATTTTACCTTAGCTCTAAGTTTTTTCAACTCTTGGAGGTTTGTAAAACCAGGTTGAACAGCTGTCACCTTTAATTTATTTACAGTGTTTTAAACCTGTTACCTGCTTTTTAATGCCAAACCATGGAAATAGCCTATACCTCTACAAAAACAAAACAAAACAAAACAAAAAAAACTTTTAAGCTGCTATCAAGTTTGTGTAATCTCTGTAGCCACCTGCAGTCTAACATTCTAATCTGAAATTAAGGCCATTTTCTTTTCATGCCAGTAAGGTAAATTATAGTTTGAAAATTTTATATTGTATTTTTATTATATTTTTAAGCTTATTAACTCTTTTCTTAAAAAAGTATTATTTATTTCTAGACCATAGTTTCCTCCCTCCTCCCCTCTTGGCCCCTCCCTTCATCTCTCCTTCCCTCCCTCTCTCCTTCCCTCCCTCCCTCCCTCCCTCCCTCCCTTCCTCCCTCCCTCCCTCCTTGTTCCTCTACTTGGTACTCTCCTTCTCCTCAGATGAGGTAGGCCCTCACATATCATACTCCCTCAGATCTTGCATCATGTGAGGGCCAAGAGCTTCCACTTGTACTGGAGCTTGATAAGGCACACCATCTAGGGTGTGGGGTTCCACTAACCTGCAGCAGATTCCATGACTCACTGGTAGGTAGAATTTTTCCTAGGATAGATATGCTAGGTTCCTGTCTATTTGGGTGTGTGGGTTGTAGGATAGTTATCCTCTGATGTATGGTTAATATCCATTTGTAAGGGAATACATACCATGTTTATCTTTCTGGGACTGCGTCAGCTCACTTAGGATGAGCTTTTCTAGTTCCATCCATTTGGTTTTGAATTGCATGATTTCCTCATTTCTGATAGCTGTGTAGTATTCCATTGTGTATATGTACCACAGTTTTTTATCCATTCTTCAGTTGATGGACATCTGGGTTGTTTCCAGTTTCTGGCTATTACAAATAAAGCTGCTATGAACATTGTTGAGGCAATGTCCTTGTGGTTTCGTTTCAAATCTTTTGGATATATGCCCAAGAGGGGTATGGCTGGGTCTTGAGGTAGATTTATTCCCAATTTTCTAAGATATCTCCAGATTGATTTCCAAAGTGGTTGCACAAGTTTGCAGTCCCACCAGCAATGGGGGAGTGTTCCCCTTTCTCCACATCCTCACCAGCATGTGCTATCATTTGAGTTTTTGATCTTAGCCATTCTGACAGGTGTGAGATGGAATCTCAGAGTTGTTTTAAGTTGCATTTCCCTGATAACTAAAGATGTTGAACATTTCCTCAAATGCCTCTCAGCCTTTAGAGATTTCTCTTCTGTGAATTCTCGGTTTAGCTCTGTACCCCATTTATTGATGGGGTTATTTGATTTTTTGGTGTTTAATTTCTTCAGTTCTTTATATATTTTGGATATTAGCCCTCTGTCAGATGTTGGGTTGGTGAAGATCCTTTCCCACTCTGTAGGCTGCTGTTTTGTTCTAAGGACAGTGTCCTTTGCCTTACAGAAGCTTTTCAATTTTATAAGGTCCCATTTATTGATTGTTTTAGTGCCTGAGCTATTGTTGTTCTATTCAGGAAGTTGCTACCAGTGCCAATGATTTCAAGGCTTTTTCCCACTTTCTCTTCTATTAATGTTAGTGTGTCTGGATTTATGTTGAGGTCCTTGATCCACTTAGACTTAAGTTTTGAACAGGGTGATAAGTATGGATCTATTTGCATTCTTCTACATGTTGACATCCAGTTAGACCAGCACCATTTATTGAAGATGCTTTCCTTTTTCCATTGTATGTTTTTGGCTTCTTTATCAAAAATTAAGTGACCATAGGTGTGTGGGTTTATTTCTGGGTCTTTAATTCAATTCCATTGGTCAATTGGTCTGTTTCTATACCAGTACCATGTTGGTTTTTTTTTACTATTGCCCTGTAGTACAGCTTGAAATCTGGGATGGTGATACCTCCAGATATTCTGTTATTGTACATGATTGATTTAGCTATTCTGGGTCTTTTGTTATTCCATATGAAGTTGAGAATTGTTTCTTCCAGATCTGTAAAAAATTGAGTTGGTATTTGGATAGGAATTGCATTGAATCTGTATATTGCTTTTGGTAAGATTGCCATTTTTATTATGTTGATCCTACCTATCCATGAACAAGGGAGATCTTTCCATCTCCTGATATCTTCTTCAATTTCTTTCTTCAGGGTCTTGAAGTTCTTATCATACAGGTCTTTCACTTGCTTGGTTAGAGTTACCCCCAGGTATTTTATATTATTTGTGGCTATTGTGAAGGGTGTTGATTCCCTTATTTCTTTCTCAGCCCATTTATCTTTTGTGTAAAGAAGGGCTACTGATTTTTTTGAATTGATTTTGTATCCGGCCACCTTGCTGAAGGAGTTTATCAGCTGTAGAAGTTCTCTGGTGGAATTTTTGGGGTCACTGATGTATACTATCATATCATCTGCAAATAGGGATACTTTGACTTCTTCCTTTCCAATTTGTATCCCCTTGATCTCTTTTAGTTGTCTTATTGCTCTAGCTAAAACTTCAAGTACTATGTTGAAGAGATATGGAGAGAGTGGGCAGCCTTGCCTTGTCCCTGATTTTAGATGGAATGCTTTAAGTTTCTCTCCATTTAGTTTGATGTTGGGTATTGGCTTGCTGTAAATTGCTTTTATTATTTTTAAGTATGGTCCTTGTATGCCTGATCTCTCTAAGACTTTTATCATGAAAGGGTGCTGTATTTTGTCAATAGCTTTTTCAGCATTCAATGAGATGATCATGTGGTTCTTTTCTTTCAGCTTGTTTATGTGGTGGATTACATTGATGGATTTTCTAATGTTGAACCACCCCTGCATTCCTGGGATGAAGCCTACTTGATCATGGTGTATGATACTTTTGATGTGATCTTGGATCCGGTTTGCAAGTATTATATTAAGTATCTTTGCATCCATGTTCATAAGGGAAATTGGTCTGAAATTTTCTTTCTCCGTTGGGTCTTTGTGAGGTTTAGGTATCAGGGTAACTGTGGCCTCATAGAATGTGTTTGGCAGTATTCCTTCTGTTTCTATGTTGTGGAAGAGTTTGAAGAATATTGGTGTTAGCTCTTCTTTGAATGTCTGGTAGAATTCTGTGCTGAAACCATCTGAGCCTGGGCTTTTTTTGGTTGGAAGACGTCTAATGACTTCTTCTATTTCCTTAAGGGTTATAGGACTGTTTAATTTGTTTACCTGTTCTTGATTTAACCTTGGTAGGTGGAATCTATCAAGAAAATTGTCCATTTCATTTAGATTTTCCAATTTTGTGGAGTACAAGTTTTTGAAGTAGGACCTAACGATTCTTTGGATTTCCTCAATGTCTGTTGTTATTTCCCCCTTTTCATTTCTGATTTTGTTGATTTGGGTATTTTCCCTCTGCCTTTTAGTTAGTTTAGCTAAGGGCTTGTCTATTTTGTTGATTTTCTCAAAGAACCAGCTCTTGGTTTTGTCGATTCTTTGTATTGTTCTTTTTGTTTCTAAGTTGTTGATTTCAGCCCTGAGTTTGATAATTTCCTCTCGTCTGCTCCTCTTGGGAGTGTTTGCTTCTTTTTGTTCTAGCTCTTTCAGGTGTTCTTTTAGGTGGCTAGTATAGGAACTCTCCAGTTTCTTTTTGAAGGCACTTAGAGCTATAAACTTTCCTCTTAGCACTGCTTTCAATGTGTCCCATAAGTTTGGGTATGTTGTGCCTTCATTTTCATTGAGTTCTAAGAAGACTTTAATTTCTTTTTTTATTTCTTCCCTGACCCAGAGGTCATTGAGGAGAGAGTTGTTCAGTTTCCATGTTTTTGCAAGCACTCTGTTGTTTTTGTTACTGTTGAAGCCTAGCTTTACTCCATGATGGTCTGATAAGTTACAAGGAGTGATTTCAATTTTCCTGTATCTGTTGAGGCTTGCTTTGTGACCGACTATATGGTCGATTTTGGAGAAAGTTCCGTGAGGTGCCGAGAAGAAAGTGTATTCTTTTGTTTTGGGGTGAAATGTTCTGTAGATATCAATTAGGTCCATTTGATTCATGACATCTGTGAGGTTCATTATTTCTCTGTTTGGTTTCTGCATTGTTGATCTGTCCAGTGGTGAGAGTGGTGTGTTGAAGTCTCCCACTATTAATGTGTGAGGTTCAATGTGGGATTTGAGCTTCAGTAGTGTTTCTTTAATGAATGTGGGTGGTCTTACATTTGGGGCATAGATGTTTAGTATTGAAATTTCATCTTGGTGGATTTTTCCTTTGATGAGTATATAGTGTCCTTCCCCATCTCTTTTGATTAATGTTGGTTGAAAATCCAATTTGTTGCATACTAGAATTGCTACTCCAGGTTTTTTCTTGGGTCCATTTGCTTGGTATATCTTTTTCCAGCCCTTTACTTGGAGATAATGTCTATCTTTTTTGCTGAGGTGCGTTTCTTGTAAGCAGCAGAATGCGGGATTCTGTTTTTGCATCCATTCTGCTAGCCTGTGCCTTTTTATTGGGGAATTGAGTCCATTGATGTTGAGAGATATTAATGACCAGTGATTGTTACTTCCTGCCATCTTGATGTTGGTAGAAATAGTGTGTGAGTGAGCTTCTTTCCTTTTGTTTTTGCTGCAGGCATGCTATTTGCTTCCTGGGCTTTCTTGTGTGTAGTTAACCTCTTTGGGTTGAAGTTTTCCTTCTAACATCTTCTGTAGAGCTGGATTTGTGTATAGATATTGTTTGAATTTAGCTTTGTTGTGGAATATCTTGTTTTCTCCATCTATATTGATTGACAATTTTGCAGGGAATAGTAGTCTGGCCTGGCATTTGTGGTTTTTTAGGGTCTGCAAGATGTCTGTCCAGGCCCTTCTGGCTTTTAGAGTCTCTGAAGAAAAGTCAGGTGTGATTCTGATAGGTTTGCCATTATATGTTACTTGACCCTTTTCCCTAGCAGCTTTTAAAATTCTTTCTTTGTTCTGTACATTTAGTGTTTTGATTATTATATGGCGGGAAGATTTTCTTTTCTGGTCTAATCTATTTGGGGTTCTGTAAGCTTCTTGTACAGTTATAGACATCTCTTTTTTTAGATTTGGGAAATTCTCTTCAATGATTTTGTTGAAGATATTTTCTGGTCCATGGAGGTGGGACTCTTCTCTTTCTTCTATTCCTGTTATTCTGAGATTCCGTCTTTTCATTGTGTCCTTGATTTCCTGAAGGTTTTGTGTCAGGACTTTTTTAGATTTGACATTTTCTTTGACAGATGTTTCCATTTCTTCAATTTTATCCTCTGAGCCTGAAATTCTTTCTTCCATCTCTTGTATTCTGTTGGTGATGCTAGTGTCTCTAGTTCCGATTCTTTTCTTAAGGTTTTCCAGTTCTATGGATGTCTCAGATTGGATTTTCTTCATTGCTTCAACTTCCCTTTTCAGGTCTTCCATTCCTTTAAGCGCTTTATTCATTTCTATCACCTCCTTTGCAGTACTTTGTTGTTGCTCTCTGAGGTATTTGATTTCCTCCCTTAGGCCTTCTATTATTAATATAAGTGTAGGATTAAGGTCATTTTCCTTTGCTTCAATTGGGTTCAGCTGTCCAGAGTTGTCTGTAGCATTATTGCTAGGATCTGGAGACATCCTATTGTTTTGGTTTTTTTTTTACCATGTTCTTGCGCTGAATTTTTGTCATCAGATGGACCCAGGTGTTATCTGTTTGTTTCTTTTGTTACCTGACCTTGGTGCTCAGGAAAACTCCCTGCCCTGGGGGTTGGCTGATCCTGAGATCCTGGTGTTTACCTCCAGATGGCGGGCAGATTCCTGTAATAGACTGACTGGCTCTCAGAGAGGAGGGTGGCTGCTGCTCTCCTCAACTGCTTGTGACCCAATTGGACCAATATAGAGGGGATTGGAGTGGGGAGAGGCCTAGCCTCTGAGGACCTGGGAGCTGACAGGTCTCCTCAGAAAGGCAGGTAGAGCTGTGGTTGGGTCTGTGTTCTCCTCTCACTGACCCAGTCGTTCTGGCTCCCCAGCTGGGCTGACTATGCAGGCAGGGAGCTCTACCCACAACAGATGCCGGCCTCAGTGCGCCTGTTGCTGACTGCCTCAGATGCTTGGGTGCTAGGGTGAGTGACCCACCCGCCCCAGTATTTGTGGAGAACACACTGTCGCGGGCTCTGTTTGCAGGCAATCTTGGCTCCTAATTGCTTTGCTGTGACTGGGTTAGGTCTCTGCCTCTCCGCTACAGTGCACACTGTGCCACCATGTTGGAAACTCCGGAAAAAAATAATCTCACTTACCTTTGCTCTTGTGGTGTGGCTCGAGTGCAGGCTGGATATCTCCTAAGTATTTTTAAATTACCTTCTCTTTTTAATGGATTTCTCCTGGGCTCATCTACTTTTATGATTTTTTCCCCATGTGTAAAAAGTGAACTGGCAGTTCACTTTTGACCCCTTGTGTCTTACTGAATTGCTCTCACTTAAGATTCTTTGTAGAAGATCAAGGTTTCTCAACAGGGTAAGGATTGTGTTGAAGTAAGCAAGGAGCTTTGGGAGCATCGTTAAGGACATATTTAGTATCGTGGCTCATTCCACAATCATGTTCCTAATCTCAAGGCTCATCGGCTCTCATCTCAAGCTACTAAAATAATCTCCTACCTCATTCTTATTTTCAGACATTGTCTCATACAGCTCATCTCTAAGCTGCTCCCAACATGTTCTTGTTAAAACTTAGATTTGTTCTTGTCTCTCACAGGCTTTAAAAGAAAAAAAGAAGACCCTACCTAAATGTGTATGACTCTGATTTATAGCATCAGGTTCAGAGTCCTTGTCTTGGAATATAGGGCTGTTCTTCATGTCCTTTCCTTTCATAATCAGCCACATTGCCTCCCCAATCAGTATCCACACATTTCTAGGTCATTTGCAGAGGTTTATATTGCTTTTCTTTTCTAGAATGCCACTCTCATTTTGTTTTATCTTGAAGACTCCTGTACACCCTTTAACGCCTTCCCAAACGTCACTTCCACTGTGAAGCCTTTTCTGATTTTTACCCAGGAGAATTATTGCTATCTTTTAATACATATCCCATTTTGGTTCTGCTCTTTTATTTATATGTTTTTCCTCCAGGAGGTTTTGAATGTCCAGCCAGAGAAAGGACTGTCTTATTTAACTCTGTGTACCCTGTTCCTAGCACAGTATCCTGTAGAGAGAGTCAAGAGTGCTTGCTGATCAAAAGGACAAATAATGCCTAATTAGCTGCTGAGGTAATCTATTAAATTAGTTCCAGGAAGGGTGAAGGACTGGATTTCTGTGTCAAAATCTGACCATTCACCATATTGTGGCTACCCTGATACAAACATAATCTAGCAAGTTTGGGTAGAAGAGAACCTTGATTGGAATGCAGTCCAAGGTTCCTCTGCCCATTGGCCTCAGTGTCTTGGTTTTGTTTGTGTTAGAATGTCTTACTAGTATTACACAGATGCCAAAGTCTTCTCCAAACCTCAAGGATCCTTACCAAATAGTGCAAAACATTCTACAGGACTCACATTGAAGAAGGGAAGTACATTAAAAGCCAACAAAGAAAGAACTCATGGGAAAGGTTTTAAAACATGAATTGTTGGCCAGTTTGCTGTGCACTGAGGAATCAGGTGTCTGTAGATGACAGAAGAGATGATTAGGCATGACCTCAATGAATCCACTATGTGTGGAGCTTTCTCTCGGCCACATGCACCCATGGTGAGACACAGGGACCATTAATCTGTCTTCACACCTCTTTCTTGCCCAGGAGGAAAACTACTTTGTCTAGCAAAAGAGTAGACTCAACAAAGAATGACAAGTTGGATTACATTTCCCAAGGGAGTGGGTGCTCACAGTGAGAAGACAGTCATAACTCACCAAGGCTCCCAAACGTAATCATTTAAAAGATTTCTCAGGCTGGCACCTTAGTCACAGATGCAGTGTGACAAAATGTGTGGTAGAGTCAAGAGACTCGGATTACTCGTGTATGTTAGCAGCGGGCTTTTTTTTTTCCCTTAAACTTGGTAAATCTGTGATTTTCACAATCCTGTACTAATAGAAATGTGACCAGTGTCACACAATGCACTGGGTGGTTTCACATCATCACACAGGTGGTTCTCATGGAAGGAAGATCAGAGTTTCCTCCTATCTGCATCAGTGTGGTAGGATGCAATTTGTTCATCCCCCCCCCCCCCCCGTGCTGTGTTTACATCTATCAGTCTCCTTCACTTGCCCATTTCCCAGATGAGGAAGATGAGACTCCCAACATTTTAGTCGATGACTCGGTCACACAGGTGACCCAAGAGCAGAGAAAGAACCAAGGCTGGACTTGTTAGGAAGGTTAGGATTCTGTGTAAAATGTGGGTAATACCCGGTTCTTTTCGGAAAAACTAACATTTTATACAGGGCACATCATGCCGCTTTTATACAAGTATATAGCAGACTTTGAACACATCTTTATATCCTGCTGCCCTCCCTTGTCCCCTTTCCTTTTGTTCCCTAGACAGTTTCGTATGTCCTTTCATGACATCTATATGAGTATGATTACATATAATCTAGGACCCAAATGAGAGAACACATGACCTTTGTTTTTTCTGACTTAATGCACTTAGCATGACGGTCTCCATCTGCAGCCGTTTTCTTGCAAATGACGGAACTCTGTTCTTCTTTATGGCTGTAACAAACATGCATCATGCATGTAGCGTGGTTTCTTCATCCATTCCTCTGTTGTTAAACACCTGGGTTGCCTAGAACTACTGTGAAAAGGGCTACAGTAAGCACTGATGTGCAAATATCTCTGATATTTTGACTAGAATTTCTTCTTGCTTTAGCAAAAGAAATCTAGATACCTCCTCACTTTCATGCCATCCATGCTCCCTACCCATTTTGAGCTGTAGCTATTTACACGGTAGGAAGAGGGGTGGCTGGAGGGCACTGGGGGCATCTGAAGGGTGACAGAAGGTAGTGCTGCAGGACACTTTCAATGAACCATCTAAAAAAATAAAACCATATTTTAAACCTGAAACTTGTGTCAATGTCTAATTTGGTGACCAGCCATGTGGTTCTACATCCACTCCATGCAACAGCAGTGGTCTCCTGCCTCCCATTTTGCTGCCCAGCCTCCTCCAGATGAAATCTCAGGTACCTGCTATGGGTTGTGTCTCTTTGGGAATGATTTTGTGGGGGACTTAGTCCCCAAAGGCATCGGATGTAGGAATTTCTGGAAAGTCATAATGGCTGTACCCTCTTGAATGGGCAAATCTACCTGTGGGCTAATGATTTAATGAATCTATGGGTAGTGGGTTTTTTAAAAAAAATATACCAACAATTCTTTTTGAGGTTATAATTTCATTGCAACATCTTCCCTTTCTTCTTTCTAAACCCTCCCATACACCCCTCCTTGCTCTCCTTCAAATTCATGGCCTCCTTTTTCACTAATTGTTATTGCATGCACAGAAGCATATGCACATACATTTGCATCCCTAAATGTAACCTATTCAATCTGTGTAACATTACTTGTATTTTTGCTTTCAGGGATTATTGTTTGGCACTGGACAACCGATTGGTGCACCTTTCCCTGGAGAAGACCACGTTTGGGCAGTCATATTGGGGAGACTTTATGGGTATTGCTTCTGACATTCCTAGGAGACTCCCTGATCATCTGATCCTTAAAATCTCTCTCTCTCTTTCTGTCTCTGTCTCTCTCTCTTCTCACCCCCCCCACCACACCTCTTCTGCAATGTCCCCTGAGCCTTAGAGGTGGGAGTGTTTTGTAGATGTGTCCACTGGGATTAGGATCCACAACTCTGCAGTTAAATTGTCTGTAGTTTTCTGTAGTGGTGTCTGTTAAAAAGAGCAGTTCCCTTGATGAAGGTGAGGACTACATTTTTTTCTGTGTGTGTAAGGACAAACATTTATAGATTGTCGTCAGGGATTTTGCTAATTAGTAAATAAGCGGTTGTAGATTCTCCTACAATAACCATGACTTCACAGCATTGAGTAGAGAGCTGTGTTTCCTGAACCAGGCTGAGTGGATCTTCAGTCCAATTAGAGAGCTATTGGTTACTCCCAATGTATATGTGTCACTACTGTACCCTTTGCAATTATAGGGCTCTTGCTGCCTCTGGAAACTTTCTATTTGCCTAAACTAAAGCAGTGTTTTAAGTCAAGTTCCCGCAAACAGAGCCCCAGGTGCCGAGTCTTAATCAGCAATTGAGAGATTTGCTCTCAGATAAACCTGTAAGAGTGAGGAACACAACATAGGGAAAGACAGAAGCTAGGAAAAGTAGAGAGCTCGGTGAGACTGCCCAGGATTTGATCTCAAGTGGTCTGAGTGCAAAAAATTATTCTATTTTGAGACCAAGGGTGTACTCTTCTTGAATGGTGGGACCAAGAGTATGCACCCTCACCTCCCCGCTCCGTATGACTCCAGAGTACATAAGACCACCAACTCTACAGTGCTCCCCCCCCCCCCGTCTCCGCTGAAGTCAAAGGCATGGGCCAACACCACAATTCTCTTGTATTTTACCTTAGCTCCACGTCTTCTCGACACCTGGAGGTCTGCAAAACCAGGCCGAACGGCTGTATCCTCTATTCCATTCACAGTGTTTCAGCCCTGCCACCTGCCCTTTTTTTTTTAGTTAATAAATTTATTTGTTTGTTGCTTCAGGTTACATCCTTATCATATTGTCCTCTTTTCCTGCTTCCCAGCCCCACCCTCCCATGCTCTACCCCCTGACCCTTCCGTCTTGTTCCTCTGGGGTGGAGTGTCCCTGCCTAACAGTCTCTCACCACAGATCAGGAGTCATATGAGGGCCAAGAGCCTCTTCATTCACCGGGGCCTACGAGGCAGTACTGCCAGTGAAAGGTGTCTCCTTCCTTGAAAAAAGTGAGCTGGGTTTTTCCAGTCCTAAAACAATCAGATTTCTCCAAGAGGGTGCGGGCGGACCACCAAGATCACACACTGTAACACCACCCTGTATATCAGCGTCCTGGAAAAGAAGAACAATTACATGTGACACAAAACAATAAATGAGCTTTGTTCATTGTAAAGCAGAATTCATGGTCCTGTGTCTTAGGATGACATGAAAGACTTAAACAAGGTACTGAAAGCATAGAACAACTTTCTATGGTGGACCTGTTAGGCCTCTTATGTGACTGGATTACACTGAATGCCTCAAAGACTCAGACACTGGATATAACCCAAGGTTCCCTATGCTCAATGCTAGGTCCCTTCTTATGCTTTCAGATTCCTTCCTGCAGTGATCCCACTGGCCCTGCTTAGGACCTGGAACCTGAAAAATAGGTAATATAGGATTCAGAGTCTGAAAACAGAAGCATTATTTTTGAGCCATTGGTTAAATTTGGGAATTTCCAAAGGCATTATGCTTCAAAAAAAAAATCATATCCCAAGGTAGCTTTGGCTCCTTGCCAAGAGAGGGGCTAACAGGATAAACTTCTCCCCCTGTCTCAGGAAGCTGAACAAATACACATCAAATGCTGAACTGTCAGGCTCGCTCTGTGTGTGTGTGTGTATGAGTGTGATAGTGTATATGTATATGTGTATATCAGTGTATGTGTGTGTGAGTGTGTGTATGAGTGTGTGAGTATATGTGTGTGTGGGGGGGAGTGTGTGTGAGTGTATGTGTGTGTGAGTGTGTGTATGAGTGTGTGGGTATATGTGTGTGTGTGAGTGTGTATGTGAAGGTTTATATATGGAGTGTGTATGTGTGTGTGTGATAGTGTGTATGTATATGTGTGTGTATCAGTGTATGTGTGTGTTAGTGTGTGTATGAGTGTGTGGGTATATGTGTGTGTATGTGTGGGGAGTGTGTGTGTGTATGTATGAGTATGTGTGTGTGTGTGTGTGGAGTGTGTGTGAGTGTGTGTTAGTGGTTAAGATGCTTGATGGGTGAGCATGAGGACCAGAGTCTGGATCTCCAGAATCCACATAAATGTGGATGTGTATGACAGGCCCCTGTAATTCTAGTCCTCAGAATGTGGGTGCAGAGGGTCTCTGGAGCCACCTGGCTACCCAGCTAATCATATCTGGGTTCAGCTGAGAGAACATGCCTTCTGTGAATAAGATGGAGACCCAGGAAGACTTGCAGTGTCAGCCCCAGGCTCTGTGTGTGTGTGCACATGCACACACACACATGCATCCTTACACATATATGCACCCTATGCACCCTACATACCCAAACACACCCCAGCACACATGCACATACCACACACATATACACTAGAAAAGAACTAAACCATCATCATATGTTTTGACTCATTTGACCTTTGAATATTTATTTAAAGATTGAAATTATGTATAGGAACTATTTATTTAAGGCAGATGGACCAAACACCATCAATACACATCAGTTACACTGTAAGCAACAATTTTATAGTGTTGTCTCCCCTCCTTTCCATCTTTCTTTTTTGGAGACACAGTGGGTTTTTTTTTTTCCTGGTCTGTGTATATTTCATGTTATCCATGTTATACAGAGAGTAGAAGATAACATCCACCCCGTAGGTTTGCCCTGAGTACTATAATGGCTAGTGCTAGTATTGTCAGGAATTGTTACCCTGCTAACATTTTTTAAGTTGCATGAACTGGAAATAGTTTCCTTTTTTCTTTACCACTGGAAAACTTTCTCATGAGCCTCCATTTCTGCTGCTGATAGAGGAGGGGGTAGGGTAAAGGGACAGAACCACACCAGCATGTTCCCTGTTGGTGTAATGCAAATTTTCAGCCAGGTCCTGCAGGATGAGCAAGACCTGCCCCTGGTTGTTTGCCCCTCTCCCTAGCCCTCTGTCTCCAGCCTCTTACAGTCTTCAGCCTAGATGTCATGATTCTGCTTTGGAAAATGGGAGGGCATCTTTATAAATGAGGCAACCTCCAAACTCAAGAGGAAATTCAATTACGTTTTTCTTGTCTATTCAGCTGATTTATTTAAAAAGTTCCTTAAGAGAATGGGAAAAGGAAGTGCAGAGCCTCATGATTTAGTTAGTGTGGCTTTTCTGTGACCCAGTTCTCTTACAAGTTGGATGATTTTCTTTGGCAAATTGAATAATTTTCACAAGTCAATTATGTGCATTCCTTTAGCCTGTTTGAGAGTAATGAAATAGCTTAATAGAATAAAACAATAATCCCCAAGACGATGATGTTGGCCATTATTAAGTATAACAATGGGAATTAATTATGACAGAAGAAAGGATAATTGGTGATTCAGAGAATGGGTTCTAAAGCTCTCTGTCGTGACTTCAGAGACGTTTGAAGAGCTGCGTGGCTTTCTGTGGACTTTTGAGCAGGGTTATTAATAACATTTTTCTTAACTCCTTATGTTTCATTAGCCTTCTATAAGACACTTGTCCTGCTTGGAGACTTGTTTTAATTTCACCAACATAAGGTTTCAGGCCTTGTTCTGAGCAATTCAGACATGTGAACTCAGTCCCAGCACTCCAGGTCTCTGCCCTGTGACAGAGGTGGCTCTGTTACCCATGAAGACACTGACGTGGGCAGAGTTGGGAACTCTGGTTCAGTTCCCTCCTGCTGGGATATAACACATCCAGAACTTGGATTCAATCTGCTTCCGGGTCACTGCTTTAACACCCCTCCCTCCACCCCACTCCATTCTATCTACCCTTCATTGGAGTCTTAAAATTCTTTGCAAAGTGGGAGTGCTCCATTTCAGTTCCATTTTCCTGAGGAATAAGACACTTTCTGAAACCACAATTAAGTTATTTGTAACAACTGTAGAACTACCAAGTCAGCCCAGGGCTGGGATGCAAGCCCCTGTCTACTATCCTCGACTTAGTACATTTTTAATTGCACCTTTATGAGACAACAAATTATTTTATCCAAATTGGTATATAATATTTCTAGAACATTGAAACATGGAGGAAAAATAACACTGTTTTTCATGGGGAAGGAAATAATGTACAGGAGCTGAGGGCTGGTAGAAACATATATAGTTCTTTTAAACCAGGGAGTCTATTAATTTTAAGGCACAGACTCACACAAGGTGTGACATCAGGGGAGTGCATTGTCTCTGAATAACGCTTAAGCTGTCTACATAGAAAGTCTCTGGGAACGTGTCACTAATGCAGGTTCTCAGGTTCCCACCTGGTATTCTCATTCAGTAGATTCAACACGGGTCTTCCAAACTGGGAGTGGTGCCTGCAGGCCAGACGATCATTGCCCTGTACATACTTACTGGGAAGCTAGAAAGCAAGACTTGGGGATAACAGGGCACTAAAGTATATTGACTTGCTCATAAGGTGACATTTATGAAAATTCAGAAATTAGTTTATTCTAATAAGAATTTCAAACTCACTAATGCAGTTTATCCTTAAGTGAATTCAATCTTTCATACACATGAAGCTACAAAGTTACAGTTCTAAGGAACTGAATCTTACTGAAGCCTTTTAAGCTTAACAAATATAAGCAGCAATACTTACTCTTCCGGAAATTAATTTGAACAATTGTATCTACATTAATGCATAAAATCAAATATATTCCAAATTCAAGTAGCAGAAGTTTTGCCTGGAGTCTTATAGAGAGATTGACTATGGAGAACTGAATTTCACCAGTCAAGAATTTATCCACATAAGGAAGCCATCTGCAGACCAGGAGTGTCCAAGATTCTCTGAGGAACAGGAAAGCCAAATCTGGGGTTATTCACTAGTGAACTGTTGACCCTGCCCTAAGCCACATTCTCTGAGCCCCCCAGCCAAGTCGAGAGTGCCTAGTCCTAGGAACCACATTTAGAGGGGATTTTTAAAAAAATATTTATTTATTACTTCAGGTTACATCTTCATCACAATGCCCTCTTTCCACCCCTCCCAGCCCAGCCCCCCACCCTCTACCCTCTAACCCTTCCATCCCACTCCTCAGGAGTAGATTGTCCCTACATAACAGTCCCCTGCCCCAGTTCAGTAGTCATATGAGGGCCAAGAGCCTCCTTAGAGGGCATTATTACACCTGTTTCTACTACCAAAGTGGTTTGGAGTGGAATCCAAAAACTTCAGCAATCAGATTGCCCAACCCTGAACATTGATTGGGGTTCAAAGGTTCTCATTAATGTTTTCTAGTTGTTTCATATATAAATTCGTGAACTTTTGGATCCTCAGTGAAGAAAGAAGCTTTATAAAGATATATGCGACAATAAAAATCAAAGAAAAAGAGGCCATGAATTTGGGAGGGAGTATAGAGGGGCATAGGAAAGGCTTGAGAGAAAGGACATGGGAGGGATTGTATGGGGGAAAGAGAAGGAGGAAATGATATGAGTATATTTTAGTTAAAATTTAAATTATTAAAAATCACCAATAACCAATCAAAATGCAGAGTTGTGGAGTCCAGTCCCTCAACTTCCAAACCTAAGGCTCTGGGATCACTGCAGAAGAGATTGTGAATCCAAAGGACCAACAAGTTTTCTGGGAGATTGTATCTCCTAGGAAAGTTAGAAGCTATACGTATAAAGTCTCACTGACATGACTGCCTAAACATGAGCTGAACAAGGACAATGGCAATAGACATTTTAAAGTGGGTGGGGAAAGCTCAGGAGGCCTCAACCCTAGACTAAGAACGATAGGCAATAAGGAATGGTGTGGAGTAGAAATAGTCTTCCCTAGGGAAGAGCACACTAATTGGCTATCCAATACCAAATGGTCAGCCCTGAAAACATATACAAAGTACATTATACAGACTGAGCAGGCTGTCTCCATGTATTTAGAATATATATGTGTATACATGTATTATGTAACAACAATTCATGGGAAAAGGATCATGAATTTGAAACAGAGCAAAGGGACTATATGGGAGATCTCTAAAAAATAAATAATTTTGAAAAAGAAACAACGGCAGCAGCAACAATAACAAAACAAGTGTCCAGGTCAGAGATGACAAGACTAGATACATAAAACCAGAGACTAGCGGCTCAGGAAACTCAGGGTCAGGTAAAAGTTCTGGCTCAAAGTCAAGGTTGGGCTCTGAGCACATCATGAGATGACCTGTGTTTAAGGCTTCTGAGAGGAACCTAAAAATATCAAAAACAAAGCTGGGCGTGGTGGCGCAGGCCTTTAATCCCAGCACTCGGGAGGCAGAGGCAGGAGGATCTCTGCAAGTTCAAGGCCAGCCTGGTCTACAAAGTGAGTCCAGGACAGTCAAGGATAGACAGAGAAACCCTGTCTCGAAAAACCTAAAACAAACAAACAAACAAAAACCCAAAACCAACCTTTCCAGTTTATCTTCTAAGATTTTGGATGACTCAATTCAAGAGTAGCTCAGGCCCAACGGCTTGTAGGAAGTTTCACAAAGCTCATAGTGTATAGTTTTAGAAATAATTGAAATATCGTAGAGCTGGGAATTGTTACATGATGAATATTTGTCTGGAATGTGGAAAGATCTTTTACCCACTTGTCCTTCCTCACACCCACAAACACAAACTCAGCATACACACACACACACACACACACACACACACACACACACACGTATGTATGCACACACATGTCATTGACTCTTTTATTTTAGCACTTCCCTTTGCTTTCTTTTGCCTAGAAAACATTTTTTAAAATGGTAATGAGGTACCCTAGCGCTTTGGGGTCACCCTTCCATCCAAAAAGTCAACAAACAGCCAGCTATAAAATTATGAAACTCCAGCTTGAAAAGGGGGTTTGGATGCATGGTGGAGACCACCCGCAAGCCTAGCACTTGCCATACTTGTCAAAGTGGCATGGGGCTGCAAATAGAAAGAGGCTCTAGTCTAAGTGGACCTGAAGACCTTCAAGACAGAACTGAGAATGGGATGTTAAAATAGCCAATAGCCAAAATGATCAGAAAACATTAAGAACACTAAAGACAGCAGTTGGAAGACTAGAAGTTAGAGAAAAATGCTTCCCAAGTGAATCCCTCTGCTCATTGTGAACTGGCCTTTCTACAGTCTGCAGCTGCTCTGACAGATGCGACACAGAATATGTACTTTTTAAATGTTTTTTAATTTGAGGTGTATCTTCCTCCCTAATATCTCCCCCTTTTAATCAAATAATAGGCTCTTTTTCTTGTTACAATAAATACAATACAAAACAGTAAGAACAATTAGGCAACAATTATGAAAATTATAAGGTATAACACATATTCCCAATGTCCAGACCATCTGTATTTGGCAACTAATAATAATATTCTATTATCTATCTATCTTGGTGAGTTTAAAGTTCTATTCCTAACTCAATTTCCATCCTAACTTGCATTACCAACTTAAAAACATCTTCTTAGACCTAGAACATCCTTTTTAATTCCTGAACAACTTAAAACTTAACTGTGAGACTATAACAATCTAATCTTCAACCTCATCAGACACCTGAGAAGGATAAATATATATGAATAAACAGGAAGTGCAAAGCAAGCAGCTTCCAAAACTAAGAAATGACAGACAACTGGCTGCCTGGATAGTCCCCAATTTAAAATAGCTCCAGGTGTTCCTTATCTTGCTTGGCTGCTTAATGAAAATTGAAAGGGCTGCACAGACCGATGGTGATATCAGCCATGTGCTCTCTTCTCCTCCACTTCATTCTTGGTCACTCCAAGACATGATTGGGGCATTTAATTTGATTTTCTTTCTTTCCAGACAATGCATGGTACACCTATCAAATAATGTTTAGTAATCAATTCTTGATCTTACCTGGAAGTCAGTCAATGACTCCATCTAAATTGTAGTCTCATTTCTTTCTTTAAAGAGAGTCCACCTATTTTCTTTAAGCACGTGGGGATTTCAAAGGCAGGTAAGGTACTAAACCATTCATGAAATAAATGACATTTTTTTTCTTGCCAAGACTGTCAGATGTGGCTTCTTTGGGAAGATGGACTCAGTCATTTAAAAGAATCTCACATCCTCTACCCATAGACGGTGTGAGAGTGGGACTGGGAGAGGTGGAAAGAGGGCACTGTGATGGAGATGTAACTTGAAGTAATAAATAAACATTAAAAAAAATCAGTTGCACTAATGCCAAGTTGGTACTGGCTGATGGTTTATTTTATAGACACAATAATTCACATGCACAGTATTTTGCATGTCATTCTATATCCCCCAGTTCACATGTATCAGAAAAGTGAAGGCTTTGAATCATTTCTATTAAAAATTCTTGTACACTGAAAAAAAAAAAGAATCTCTTTTATCTAAAGTTCCTGTTAAAGCTAGGTATGGTACGTGCCTGCAATCCCAGGACTTGGGCGATGAAGTTAGGGTGATTATGAGACTGTGGTGTGTTCAAGGCCAGCCTGGGACAAATGAAACCAAAGAAGAAACAAGTTCCAGTTAGTATCTCACTTAATTCTTCTCAGGTGCTCATTGTGAGGGCTTCTCCTCTTCTCGCTATTTTTGTGTTGGGTATGAACAGCATAAAGTGGAGGGAAGCCGTAAACTGAAAGCCTGGAATTATGAGGTTCATATGGACAAGCATTGTTTGTTGACACACATGACAACATGACAGGCAAACAAGTTTGCAGTGACCCATGAGGGTTTACACAATAAAGTAATATGAATGGAAGGACAGAAGTAACAAAACACTCAAAGCTGTGGCATGGGAATTGAAAGAGTAAAGATTAAAGCCTTGAATATTAACAAGTGCAAAACCCAAGCACCCATATTCTGGTGTATGTTCACATGTAGGTGTCTTTCATGTTTGTAGTCTGTTTGCTGGGAGCACCATCAGTTATATTTTATTTATCTCGCAGATCCTGAATGCTTTGGAGATTTTCAGGAACTTTAGCGAAATCTCCCTCACCTATTGTGTCTTTCTGGATATTCCTGCCCCAAATCTGTTCTGGCCAGGTTTTAGCTTCTAAAATTAATAATTTGAAAATGGTGTTCTACCTCCACAATGGCTTCATCTTGTCTGGGGAAATGATTCAGAGTGACTGTTGCTCCCACAGGTTGGACTCGTTAAATGAGATTGCAATGAGCAGGCGTGAGTTCCAGCATCAGTTAACTGTGGGGACAGCGGGCTAGCAGAGTGTGGGACTCGGGTCAGCAACTATCTCCTCCTCTCTGCACCCCCAGCTCCTCTTCCTCTGCATCCACAGCTCCATCTTCCTCTGTATACACAGCTCCATCTTACTTTGTGTCTCTTTTGGAGCACAAATCGCACTGAATCCAGATCCCTAGGGATTGCATGAAATACAATAGCATTTAAAAAAGTATGGGATTTGTCCTAAAGGACATTCATACTGAGGAATTTTTGGATTATCTTTGTAAAGAGCTTTGTTTTCCCCCATTCTCAGCGCCATCTCTTTGTTAGACTATCCGGATGAGTGGTTTTGCAGATAGCTAAAAAGAAGCAAACCAGCAAGGCAGACACATGCTTATGAAATTAATAAAATCCTACTTCTCATTGATGATGTTTTTGTTTTATTGCTTTACTATAAAGTTCAGGGTCTACTAAATGGGTCATTGCATAGGGTATTGATTGGCGATAGGTAGATAGCTAGAGAAAACAGTGGTGGCAAGTTATCCCGTGGGCCATGGGAGAGGGTCTGAAGGTCTAGGGAGACTCCCACTTTTCCAAGCACATTTTAAAGCAGCATGAAGCCCCAGGGTCCTGGGGCCCTGATTTTTTTAAATGAAATCTTGGTTCCTGCTGAAATGCCTGACAAGTCACCAGAGAACCTGTCGTTTTCAGTTGGACTTCACACAGCTTCAAGCTCCAGCCCTGCATTTTTGGCTTGACATTTTAAATGTAGTCACAACAGCCATTGAGCAGGATCAAAGAGCCAGTGAGTGGGTAGTCTAAAGAAATGTCCTTTAGCAGTAGAAACTGTTGCAGAGTGTCATACAGTGGTGACCCATGCTGGAGGAACTTGGCTTTTCTCTCTTTTCCCTTTATTCATTTATTTTTTGGTTGTGATGAAATATGTATCATATAAATTTATTGTTTTAATCATTTTCAAGTATGGTGCTCAGTGCCAACCAGCACATCCACTACTGGGTAGCTCCAGAATATTCTGTCATCCCAAATTGAATTGTGCCTGTTAACAATACCTTCTGGTCCCCATGTGCCCCTAGGTTGCCCCCATTCTGCTTTCTCCCTCACGTTTGACTCTTTTTAACAACATTGCCAACTCTGAGTATTGCTTAACCTTGGGAATTTTCTGTTGTTTATTTTTAAAACCCATCAGAGAAAATGCACAGCATCCAGGGAAGGCACACGCCTCCAGGGGTCCATTTGAAAGAATGATTACACCAATAATAATGGTTGTGGATGGAGCTGTGGTCCTTGAATGAGGGAGGCTCTCGAGAGGCTGTGCCAAACTTAAAATCCCATTTCTGCTTTGAATGGCTAGTGATCGAGAGGAGCTTTGTACTTTGAAGGGAAGACAGTTCAATCACCGGCCCAGCCAAGGCGTGGAAATGGATGGCCTTTCGATCTGCCAGGTGGTTATTGTTGAGAGAGGAGGCACTTGCTGTTTGTTCTGTGGCCTTTGCGATGAAAGCACCGTGGGGCCAAGTGGCTCATTTGTCTCAGTTTATCGAGTTGCCAGACCAAGGTAAAGATCTGGAACGGTTTCAAAGAGAAACGAAGCCTGTGTGGGAGGCACTGGATGTGGTCCCAGCCGCGGGACTGAAATCAGTTGTTCCCCTCCTCTAGATCCTCCCGTGGCATCCACCGTCCGGAGAAGAAAGCAATCAATCCCTCCTGAAAACAATTTATATAGACATAGCAGAGTGTGAAGTAAGTTTAATGACAATCTGGAAAGTTCTTACTCTAAGAGAAATTCTGGTCTCTTTCAGAACAGAATTCAGACTGTTTTATCTGAGTTACCTTGATAATTATGTCCCTTTACCATTTCTCTTTGTCTTTAGGCACGCAGGGATCTAACCAGAAATCAAATTAGGAATTTGGTTTCAGGCATGTCTTTCTGGAAAGTTTTGCTTATATATTGAAAGTTTCCAAAAAATATATACAGAGTTTACATGTAGAGAAAAGAAAAAACCACACAGAAGTAAACATCTGGCATATTGAAAACAAACAAACAAAACAAGAATTAATTTGTTGGTTCCATTTAAACAAGTGGTAAACAATTTGTGGATATACTTCAGTGGGACTTTTCACTTACTCCATGGGCATGTGTTCCCCAGTTCATGCTGGCTACAGGCAGGGGCTCGGTTTCTGTTCCTGTGCACTCTCAGAGTTGGGGAACTTCCCTCAGGGCTCCGGGAACATCTCTACTAGGCCATGAGAAAAGTTGAATGGTGGGAGCTCCGACAGCTTTGTCCCCTTCCTTCAGCATCCCAGGGTTTTCAGTGACTCTCTCCAGCATGTCCATCTGGCCTGGTAGGACTGAATTCACAGGGGAGATGGCCTGGCCTCAGGTGTCTGATTGTATTGGGCTCCAGTTTTTCTGCCTCTGATGTGAGGGTTCTATTTAGTCAGAGAGATGCTGAGCATTCTTAAGAGAATTGTGGGTGGGTGGGGCTTGTTTTTTTTTTTTTCTGCTCTTCAATGATGATCCCCAGAGATAAGGGTGATGTTTATAAGCAATGTTTCAGTAGCCAATGTAACAGAAAAATTTTCTTTAAAACACTTATATTTATTAATACTTAACAAACACCTATCAAACACCTATATCCTATAACTTAATACTTAAAACCTAATAATTATCTAAGAAGACCCTAATGCCTACGAACACCCTAACACCTATTTTAGAACACCTAATGTTATGGTTCCAAACTCCGCCCTACCTTGCTGCCAGCCTTAATAGGCTGAATTATGGCAAAGGATCTTTCTCAGGCTCATTTGCAGTGAAAACTCTTTCACTCTTGGACTCCACGTTTCAGTTTATGACCATTGTGGCCTAATGGCTCTAGTACGCCATACCTTGCTGTGCATTTCTCCACAGTGTCTTCTCAGCTCATGAGGACAAGGGGAAGAGAGTGGGGCCGTTGGAGCTCTCTGGTTTATATATTGCATCATCTCGAGATCCCTGGTGGTCTCGAGGATCCACGAGATTTCTCCCGACACCCGTTGGTCCTGTGGTTTCTCACTGCAACCAATGACAACTGAGGCTTGAATGGTTTCTTAGCCACGCCTCTTCAACAGGGCAATTCGTGTTTTTCACAGAGCTATGGTCTCTGGGCTCTGTCCATCTACGCAAGTTCAAGGGACACTAAGTACCTCCTTACGTACTGCCAGATGCTAAGCTGAACTGCATGCTAATTTCACTAAAGAGGCCCAACTTCTACCACAAGGCAAATAGAATACCAACCTTTTTGAGAAATAACATGTTCAGACCGGTATCTGCCTGACTCCATAGTGTCCAGCATCATGAGCCGCGCGCGGGTAGTACAGCTGCTCAACCTGTGTGGCATGAGTCACAGCAGCTGAACTGGAGAAAGGCTCATGGGGGGACACTGTTCTCCAATAACATATGCTTGGCAGCCTGAGACTCACTAGGCTCCTGCCTCTGGCCATATCCATGTGCTAGGACAGTTATATTGCCAATGGCATATGAGAAGGGAGTGAGTTTAAGGAGAGGAGTGCTGAGTTGATTACCAGGGACCCAGGTTCAATCCTTGTCTCTGCTGCTTAGTGTGTGTGACTGTGGGGAGCTACTAATCACCTCTGAGTCTCTTCCTCATCTGTGAAGCTAGCATGTTGATTACAGCTAACTTCTGGAACTGTCCGGAGAGTTCAAAACAATATGTGCAAAATCCTAGATTTAATTCCCAGCCTTATAGCCAGTAGGATAGGGAAAGTATCCTTATCACAGTCACCTTTTAAAAACAGAAGGGCAGAGCCCTGAGGAAAGGCCACTTCTTCTTACTCCTTTTCCTCTCCTTCTCCTCCTCCTTCCACTTGTTGTTGTTATTATTATTGTTATTATTATATTTCTTTATTTTAGTTTATGTGCGTGAATGTTTGCGTACTTGTTTGTGCACCATATACATGCCTGGTGCCCCTGGAGTTCTGAAGAGAGCGTCAGATGTCCTGGAACTGGAGTATGGGTGGATGCAAGCTGCAAGCTACCATGCAGATGCTTAGAACCAAACCAATGTCATCTGGAGAGCAACAAGAGTCCTTAACTGCTGAGCCATTTCTTCAGTCTCCCAAACAATCTGTGCTGAATAAGCTCCTATATAGGCATTGCTGCCTCTTTTAACAGTTACTTGGTCAAGATTAATACATCTCACCTTCCAAATAGGATGGTCCTAGTAAAAGAAACACATGGAAATTCCCCAGACCCTTCGTACTTATTCACACACACACTGACACCGAGCAGGAAGTGGTCCTTGGAGCCAACAGTTGTGACTAAGAATCTCTTCTTGCATGTTTCTAGGAGGAACACTGTGGAAAGTAGACTCAAGTTTCCTCTCACAGGAGTGGTGTACAGGGAGAGAAAAAAGTTCAGAGATCTCTTGGAAATAGGCTAGATACTCAAGGACACAGGACTCCCAGAGTATGTGCCTCAGACTGGGCCTTATTTATTTAACAAGAAACATTTACTTTGGGAAATAAATAGACAGATACAGTCAATAAAGGATTACTCTCCACTCATGTTCAAGGCTGTGCTGGTTAGTGTTTGTCAACTTGTCAGAAAGTTAGGGTCCTCTAGAAAGAGGGAACCTCAACAGAGGAATGAACTCCATGCCATTGTCCTCTGGTCACATCTGCAGGACATTTTCTTGATTGATGATTGATGTGAGAGGACTCAGGCCACTGCGGGTGACACGATGCTGAGCAAAATGCTTGTCTTTGGTTATAAATGCTTCAGTAGGAGTTTGTGCTAACTATAAAACATTAAAATAAGGTTTTCAGGATGGCTCTGTACTCTGAATATTGCCATTTTATTTTTACCACTACATGTGTGCTTCCTGTATTTTAGAAATGGCATTCAGAGAAACTATTCTTTCAACTATATCAACGCATAATAATCTCATCTAAAGTACTGCTAGTCAAAGAGTTGTCAGGAAACACCACATTTTGCCCTTCGCCTTGAGTCATCTCAGAGTATAGGGCTCCCGTGTCTCAGAGAGCCCTTCCCTGCAAAGGATTCCTCGTGTCTCCCATGTTCCCAGCACGAACTTCAGTACCTCCGTGCTAACTGCTGAAAGCTAAGGACCCCACTTCTCCAGCCGGATACAACTTCTTGATGCAATGCAAGAGCATAAAGGAAGGAATGTGTCCACACTTCCCGTTCCCATGACAGAGTTGATGTCAGGGCAAGGAGTCCAAGAGTCTTTGTTGTGACTTGATCCACTAAGGATAGATATCGGTTCGGTTCCTTCCTCCTCTGGAAAACCTGACGAACTCTCTCAGTAAACTCACCACAATAAGCAACTTTAAGCAGCAAGACAACAGCAGCAGGAGATCTGTGAACTGAAGCTCATGGTTTGACCTTCTTATGAGATTTTTTTTTCCCCAAATACTGAAGTTTCAAAAGTGTCATTTCAAGTACTTGCTTATATCACTTGTAATAATTGATGGAGGCTGGAGGTCATCCTCTGGCCTGCCCCAGAATGCTCCTCTCCAAGCCCTGCCCAGCCCCAACTCCAAAGGATTCTTTCTCATCTCTGTTCCATATTCTCCAGGTCACCCTTTCCCTGGCCCTGTTCACACTTATTTGGTAAGAAGCCATTGTCAGTTAGGCCTTCCTCGGGATCCACACCAATACAATACTCTCAGGAAAAGTAAAACTTTTTCCAGATATAATAGTAACATATTTCCATTATAGAAAGTTTGGAGTATTTAGGCATGGGCAGAAAGGAAATTAAAATGCCATATTCTCTTATAGATGAGAGACACCCACTGCTAACATTTGCTGCATATGACTCTGCTTTCTACTCTATAGTCCAGGCACTTTATGCATTTTTCTATTTTACAAAATTGGAATTTTATTATACTACAAATATAATATACAAAGATTTTTCTCATAACATTAAAATATGTCTCTACAACCACATGGCAAACTTCCATGTGGCTCAGAACCATCTGGGATGGATGATCATTGTCCCTTTAAACTTTTCTCTCCAGAGTCCTTAAGACTATACAATCAGGGGACATAGAGACATTTGTGTTTCTCAGAGGGGCCCCTAGTTTATTCTGATGCTGTTCCTCATGCATCCATATGTCAGTCAATATTTTGTGTACTGACTTACATTGCGTTTGTACAGTCTGTTTTACACATGAGTCCATGTTCCCAGATGAAGCTGGTTTAATTCCCATTTTAGGAGTTGTGGGGACACTCAGAATAAGTAAAGTTACACTCAGAAGGGAAGAAACTGGGCTCACAAAATATCAAAATCAATTCTAAAATTTACTTTAAACTGTTCAAAGTATCATTTTATTGAAAGTGTCTCAGAATATGTGGTGAGATGATTTTTTAGTGAATTTTTGGAAAGGATTGCTGGTGCAAAATTTTACCATAATTAAAACTACATTTGAAAATCCAAGTGCAACCCAATGATATGTAGACCAAAATTCTCAGGGCAAGAAATTCCCTTCTCCTCAGCCTTCTTCCCCTGTATATGCTAACCCCTCATTTAGGGGTGACTCTGTGCATTTTGGATTTCTCCTTTGGAGATACAATTCCTAATATCTTCCCAGAACATTCTCAGTTCTGATACCTCTCACCATTTCTCGGCACTTTGTGAGTAACTCTGGGATGTAAGTCATCTGTAAACCTGACACCATAATAAATGGATGTTTTAGCTAATGCTTCATCTAAGTAAGGGAGGGAGAGATAAAAACCGAGGGCATGGGGACCCGAGTGTCATGGTGGATTATCCAGCTGGCCTTCTGTTAATTCCAGGGCCACCCATTTCTAAAACTAATAGCCACAGAGCTCTAGCAACAATTATCTACCAAAGAGATGCAGTTGACTGACTTATCTCTGATCTCAAGCAGAGTTCACTGTGTCCGAACTATCCTAAGCCCACAGAAACAGACACCTTTGGACTGAGCAGGAGAGAGAGGAGGTGTCAAGGACAATGGTGACCATTTGGGAGCCTTGTTAAATGGGTACATTTAATTTTAAACATTAAGGTTAAATCTCAAAGTCCACTTGCTTTTTGTATCTAAAAATGTGCATTATTTGTAAGTTCAGCCAAAGAGAAGATTAGAGGTCACATCTGGGGGCATAGCCAATGATGGAGGCTATTACAGGAAAACTCCAAAGGCTTGTGTGGAAGTTAAAGTTCCAGAGAGGTACTGTAGCTGCTTCAGCACATAACCACAGCCAGTCTTCCCAGAACATTAGCCTGGTAAGTGGCCTTCCAAGAGATAGCTAATTTCAAGCATTTCTGAAATTCCCACTGGTGAGGACTCATGCAATTGAGTCTTTCCTGTGCGTCTCCAATCTCCAGCCATGTGTATGCTCACATCAGATCATCTGCTCTGTGCCAGGCAACGGGACAAGAGAAGAGCCAAGTCTTGAAAGGAGATTATACATCAGAGTGGTTAAGAAACCAGAGCAAGGTAATGTTGTTACCAGAATTTGCATCCATACCTTGTCTTACTCCCAGATCTCTCTCCTCTTTCCGGAGCCTCTTTCTCATTCTTACTGGACAAAGGAGAACACTAACACTTTCTAACTGTCTATCACACATTCCACTTCTTCATAACAAATCCCCACATTAGTGTTATGGAATTGTCTTTCCCCACCAAATAACAAGCTGGTGGGACTGTTGATTAAGACAATGACTGGCTGCCCTCTAAGTCTATTGGGCACTTCCTGCCTGAAATCCTAACTGGGGAGTGAGGAAAGGTATATAATGGAGGAGCCACTGGTCTTCACTTTTTCCAGTTACTGCTCCCGGGTCCCTCGGAGTGTAGGGATTTTTCTCTTTCCAAGGCAGCTCATAGCCCCTTCCTTACAATTCATAGAATTCCTTCACACAGATCGCAGTACGATAAGGTTTGTTTCTTTCAGCCGGTTGACTTTGGTGGCTTGCAAACTGAGAGTCTCTGTTAACCACATCTTGAAATTATGAAGCCACCAAAAGAACTGACCCGACTGAGTCATGGGCTCTCAGGATTCATCCAAGAGAGCCATACACGGAGCTCCATACCAAGCTTTCCTGGTAACTTTTTATTCTAGAAATAAATGCCAACTTTCACTTTCTTCTTGGTTCCTACCTGGAACTCACTCCCCTGTGTGAGTTCTCTTCTCTAAGCTCTCAATGTAAAAATTATATCTCACCTGACCTGTATTTACTCCTCTTACTTTTCTCATTCACTCTTATTCAGGTTTGTTTATATTAAGATGAGCCATAGAAGTTCAAAATTGGCTTCCATTGATCTTTGTTGATTTATTCATTTATTGGTGGGGACTTCTCTATTCACATTTTCTTCATAGTAGATAATAGTGTTAAAAGGACACCATCCTTGGGCACCCTGGAGAAGTATTTCTATTATAGATACCACTGGTGGAAATGCTCAGTTATAGGCAGGCACATACATCTTCACTCAGTTGTTCTACATTGTCTTCCTACAAATTGCAGCTTATTATACAGACATGATGCTTACTGTTGTCTCCATAATCTGATAGTGTTTAATATCACCCAGCATTATTTTTACTGTGCTAGCTGTGCAGATGTCACCAGGACTTCATAACTCTAATTTGCCTTTCTGTGGTTATTGAGCGTTACCACAGGTGCCTATTCACCAGCCCAACTTTCTTGAGACACCTGCTTACATTCTTTGTATGTTTCTTTTAGGTTTGCTTGTGTAGCAAAGTGTATTTTCCAAAAGTGGCCATGATGATATTTTTTCATTCCACACTCATTTCCAGAACTTTGTCATTTCTCATCAAGAGATGGGGCTACCTTCCCCTCCTTTGAATCTGGGCAGGACTTTGTAACCACCTCAGGGGACAGAATGTGATAGAAATGTCTGCATGGCTCTGTAGGCTGGTCATTAAAAGGTTTTTGTTTTTGTTTTTGTTGTTCCTCCTCCTTTCCCTCTTTCTTTTCCTCTGCCTCCCTTCCAACTCCTCCCCTTCCTCTTCCTTCTCTTCTTCCTCTTCATCCTCCCCTTTCTCCTCTCCTCCTCCCCTTCCTTCCCAGCCACACACATATACATCTTACCCTTGAAACCTCACCACCATGTTGTACAGATGCCCAGACCACATGATAAAGCGTGTTAAGCAATGTCTCACCCACAGGCTCAGCTGCCTGATGGCGTATACTGCCACATAAGACTGAAGAACCCCTGGATAGTGGTTCTCAAATATTTTTGAAAGAGAGCCAAACAGCAGTCAAGTGTGGTAAAACACACCTCTAACCCTGGCACTTGGGAGACTGAGGAAGGAGGATTGTGAACTTTAGGCTAGCCTGGCTTCCATAGTAATATCTTGTTGCTAAATTTTTTTTTAATCATTCTTCATTGGTGGGTCATATAAAAGGAGACACCAGGGTTTGGCGTTTGCTTTAAATGGTCCCTGTTCCCAAACTTCATTACTCTCAGATAGAAGTGCGTGCAGCAGCGGCAGGCTTTCCCACCAACCTGTGCCAGCCAAATGAAGAAATGGCAAGAAACCACATGACACTGCCTACCACACATTAAATTCTGAGGCTGGTAAAGAGCAATGAGCAGCTTCTCCTCCTGGAGCATGCATTTGCAGCCTTCTTAAGAAGACCTTCCTCACCCCTTCTTGTTCCGCCCTCAACTGTGTTGGTTCCAAGGTTATACTAACCTTGGAAAAACTGAACTGGATAGTTTTATTGTTTTCTGTCTCTAGAATATGTACAGCATTGCCTTATCTATTGGCTACTGTACGGTGTAGAAACCTCCAACCTTAAAGGATTTTCTACTATCCATTACTGATTATCAGTCTAGTTCCACAATGGTTTGGTGGCAGATACTGCATAGTCTTTATTCTTCTAAAGTTTTTAAGTTTTGCTTTATGCCCTCAAGTTAGACTTAGTGGAGTTTAGTATGTGCTTCAGAGTTTGGCTCTTGCAGTAATGTGTCTGTAGAGGACAACTGTACCCTGCTGACCAACACTGATGCTGAGTGCCGTTCAGTCCTTACTTGTTTCAGCCTGTTAGGTTTCCTCTATTCAAGGCAGCGAATGCTGAAGCATCTAGCTACAGCTGTGGATTAACCTACTCCTTTCAGTTGTATGAGTTTTTTTTGTTTTGTTTTATTTTATATCTCAGTGGTCAGCTGGTAGGCACACACATGTTAAGGATTATTAGGTATTGGGGACTGATCCTTAATCATTATGTGATACTCCATTTATCCTCAATAATTGTATTTATTCTGGTGTCTGCTCTGTTTGATATCAAATGAACCGTTCCTGCTTTCTTTTCATTAGTGTTAAGCATGATACACTTCATTTTTAATACTTTTGTGTCTGAAGATTTGGTAATTTCTTTAAATAAATAACATATAACTGCTTAAGTTTTGAGCCATGCCACCCATGTCCTTTCCCAAGTATATTTAGACCAATGGCATTTAAAGAAATTACTGCTAGAATTGCATCAGTAGCTACTGTGTTTGTGACTTTTAAACATCACTGCCTCCTTGCTTTGTTCCTACACTTGTTTCTTCCTCATTTTCTGTCTTTTTTATATCAATTAAGCATTTTATATGACTAATTCTTCTCTCCTTTCTTAGCATTTCAATTATATTGCCTATGTGTTGTATGTTGGCTTGGTTTTAATTTGTTTATTTTAGTGGCCACCCAAGTAGTTTGTAATATGGATTGATGTTTAATGCAAATCCATTTTCAAATAAAAGAAGCATTGAAAGTGTTTTACAAACACAACATATTCCTTCTCTCCCTCCTCCCTCTCTCCCTCCCTCCCTCCCTCCCTCCCTCCCTCCCTCCTTCCCTTCCTCCTTCCTTCCCTCCTTTCTTCTTCTCACCTCTCAGGTCACGGCTATGACTCATTTCACTTATAAATAAATGTACACCCGCATGTATATATAATGTATATAGTATGTATACCGAGAGTTGAGTACATTGTTCTTATTATCACTTTGAACAAGGTGTTATTTATTAAAGCAGCTAAGAATAAAGAAGGGTGGAGGTGGAGAGATGGCGCAGCCATTAAGAGTATGTATTACTCTTTCAAAGACCAAAGTTCAAGTCCTAGCATCCACATCAGATGGCCCAATCCAGTTGTGACTCCAGCTCTGGGGAGCTGTGGGGCCTCCACAAGCAGCTGCACTCAAGTGAACATACCCTTCCCCTCCACAAAATAATTTTTAAAATATTTATGAGTGTTTTGCCTACATGTATTCTGTATACCATATAAGTACCTGATGCTCTCGGAGGTCAGAAGAGGCCATTGCATCCCCCTCACACTGGACTAACAGACAGTGTAAAGCATCATATGGGTACTGGAGTCAAACAGGGTCCTCTGGAAGAGCAGTCAGTGCTCTCAGCTGATGAGCCATCTCTCCAGCACAAAGGTTAAGGGAGTCACCAACCACTTTTTATATTTTTGGTTGTGAGCCTAGCCTTTAACGGCTGAGCCATCTCTCCAGCCCCAACCACTTTTTTTAATTGGATTTAAGGTCTACTCCATGACGTGGAACTCATACTTTACACTGCTAAATTGATCAAGAACCGGAAACTAGATAGAACATATGCCCAGGGGCGATCTTATTACTTACTATTATTCTGGAAAAGGAAAATACAATAAATTGACTAATAATGTATTATTCATAAATCAGTGCTTCCCTCTGGTCAGAGAAGCTTCCTCTTGCAATAAATAGATGGCAATTAACAGAGGCCCACAATTAAACAATGTGCAGATGGTGAGATGGGAGACTTTGAAGCACTCAGTTCTAAATAGGATGTCTTCATTAAACCCTTCCTCTCAAGGCTTGGAACTGTGTGGAAGAGGAGGCAGAAAGAATGTAAGAGCCAGAGGTGGTGAATGACTCCAAGGAAAGAGTGTCTTCCAGACACAACAAGGTTGACACACATATGAACTCACAGAGACCAAGACAGCACACTCGAGACCTGCACAGGTGCAGACCAGAAAAAATCCCAGTGCCTATTCCTAATCACAGAAGATATTTGCAACTGGTACCTGCCGGGAAAGGGAAAATCAGTTTTTTCCAATGGAGTGCTACTGGGTGAATCAACAACACTCCAGGGCAAATCCATGCCTAGAGGTGGTTGACCAGGACAAAACAAACTGTGTTTTGTATTTGTTTTCCAGGCTTTCTTTCTTTCTTTCTTTCTTTCTTTCTTTCTTTCTTTCTTTCTTGTCTTATTGGTTTTTGTTTGTTTGCTGATGATTTTCATTTCAGGGGAATTGTTTTTGTAACTTTTTTTTGAGATTTTCATTTCAGGGGAATTGTTTTTGTAACTTTTTTTTGAGAGAGAGAGAGAGAGAGAGAGAGGGAAGGAACTGAAGTTGGGTGGATAGGGAGGGCTTGGAAGAAATTGGGAGAGGAGAAAACATGATAAAAATATATTATATAAAACTGTTTTAAATAGAAAAATTTAAAATGAAAAGCATTTCGATATTTTACCTTCACTCCTTTCTTTCTAACTCTTCCTTCCTTCTTTCACAGAGTTTCCTACTCTGTGAAAAATCTCATACATTTCTTGCATGGTTGATCTATTGGTCACAAATTCCTTAATTTTTGTTTGTCCAGAAAGCTATTTTTCCTTCCCTTGTAAGGATAACTCTGCAGGGTAGAGAATTATTGGTTGGTGGTTTCTCTGAACAGTTTGAGATACTTCACTTCACATTCTTCTTGCTCTTAGGGTGTCTGAGGAAACACTGACAGTAACTTTTATCTTTGTTCCTGTATCAATGCAGCATCTCCACCCTGGCTCTTTTGTAACTATTTGCTTGTAGGTTTTATTTTTATTTGTATGTATCCCAGATGTGTGTGGGTGAAGGAGGCCAGGAAACCCGCTGGGGCATTGGATCCCCTAAAGCTGGAGCTAAAAGTGGTTGTAAGTTGCCTCTTGTGGATGGCAGGAAGTGCACTCTGGTCCTCTGGAAGAGCAGCCAGTGCTCTTGACTGCTGAGTCATCTCTCCAGCCCTAAGTTTTTTGTTTGTATTGGTTTTGATTTTTTTTTAATCTTTGATTTTTTTTTCAATTTAAATATAGTTTGTAAATATGTTTTTTAAACTAATTAATTTTTTCAAGTTACAGCTCGATCCAAGACCCCCCCTCCCCTCCAGGTCCCACTCTCCCTCTCTCTTCCTCATCTCTGTCCTCTCCTCCTCATCTCTGTCCTCTCCTCCTCTGATGAGAGGAGCCTGCAGATACCAACCCCCTCAGTTCATCAGTCACATGAGGGCTAAGAGCTTCCTCTTGTACTGGGGCTTGATATGACTGCCCAGCTAGAGTAAGTTGTTCCACTAACAAGCAACAGGGTCCATGCCTCCCTGCTGAGTGGAGTGTTTCCATAGGATAATTATGCTAGATTCCTGTCTGTTTAGGTCTGTGGGTTGTAGGATGGTTGTCCTGTGCTATATGGCTACTATCCACTTAGAGTATATACCATGTGTATCTTTCTGGGTCTGAGTTAGCTCACTTAGGATGAGCTTTTCTAGATCCATCCATTTGGTGTCAAAAAAATCTTAAGTTAAGAAAACATCTTTGAATGCCATATTCTGCAGATCTCTTGAGGTTTTTGAAGACGCCCTATCTATCTCTTATATTTAGATAAGCAACTGTTGCTTGTCTCTTAGCAACCTGATTTCTGATTAGCTTAGAAAATAACTGTGATAGACTGTCATAGTAACTAACAAAATGACATGCTTGCATGACTATTATTTTGCATTTCTTAATTATCCTAAACAGTTTATGACGGTTGGTAGCAAAAGGCCAAAACTTCACATTTCATTTTTAAGCATTACTAGGTACAATACCTTTAAGAAGCGTTACCCTTAATTTTGTATCAATACACAAAGATGAATACCAATGTGGCCAAATATAATCTTAATTTTGTATCAATATACAAAGATCAATACCTATGTAGCCCAGTACAATCTTAATTTTGCATCAATATACAAGGGTTAATACCATTGTGGCCAAATATAATCTTAATTTTTTATCAATATAGAAAGATCAATACCGATGTAGTCCAATACAATCTTAATTTTGCATTAATATACAATGATCAATACCAATTTAGCCAAATACAATATTAATTTTGTATCAATATTCAAAGGTATAAGGGCATATTCAATAATCTGTCCTTTTTTCTTGATCTTTCCTTTACTATGTCTATGTCCCATTTTTTCTCAAGTCTGTTTACTTCTACATAGGAGAGAAAGAAGGATACAGAAAAGAAAAAGAGAGTGGTCCCTGGGTCTAACCTCCAAAACCCATTTAACAAGCCCATTTAACAGCTTGTAGTCTCTTCCCCTAAATAACAAAATTTTCTATTATCAATCAAATGACCAAAGGGGGGGGGGGACACCCTCCCCACCTTCTGGGGATGTGATGTCACTCTCTTAAAATGACTTCCTGCTGATTTGGGACATAGTAAACCTGTTTGGGGCCCAAGTAAGAATGGAAAAATGGTTAAAAATGTTAATAGAATCATTTGATGTTCAGTCCTTTTGTGCTCAGCTATTTAGATGTCCTAAGAAGTTCGTAGACAGAAGCTGATCTTCAGGGCTTTACTGGAGTTCTAGCTGGAGCAGTCTGTGGAGCTGAACGATCTTAGCGATTTTGAGTTGTTATGGTTGTAGACTTTTGAGGAAACTTCTATTGAGGAAGTCTGCAAGGCTGGATCATCTGGGCCACTCGTCTTCTTTGGTGTCTGATCTGTTTTCTGCTGAGGTTTCCATTGTCCAGTTGTCCCTGGATTCCTTGAATGGATGCTTTAAATCTCCTGGAAAGATAAGAACAGAGCCCTGCCTTAATCCTAACTCTGGGGCAATTACCTTTTTTTTTTGGGGGGGGGGGGCAGGTAATATTTTTCCTGGAGCAAATTTGTTTTTTTGACAATATATAAAGTATTATCCTTCAATCTGGATTAAAGAAGAAATCATTTTGATGTTCTGGAGCTAAACAAACCTTTAGTATATATATTTTGAGATCTCAAAGGACAATTTGTTTGAATTGCAGCATGTCTCTTGTAAGTAGCTTTTAAACGTAAATCCTTCCAAATCCTATGTGCCTGTCTCTGCATTCTAAGTTTTGGGATCAAAGACATGTGGATCCCAACTGATGGGATTAAAGATGTGCTCCACCAACCCTGGATCGAAGTTTTTCTCTATTTAGAGCTTGTTTTGTATCAGGACGACCTTGAGCTCGGAGATCTGCCTGTTTCTGTCTCTAGTGTGTTGGGATTAAGGGTGTATTCTTCTCGAATGATGGGATTAAGCATGTGCACCATCACCACCCTGTTCCTTGTAACTCTAGAATTTATAAGACAACTATCTCTATAGTGCTCCTCCTGTCTCTGCTGGAGTTAAAGGCATGGGCTAACACCACGCATTTCATGTATTTTACCTTAGCTCTAAGATTTTTCAACTCTTGGAGGTTTATAAAACCAGGTTGAACAACTGTAACCTTTAATTTATTTACAGTATTTTAAACCTGTTACCTGCTTTTTAATGCCAAACCATGGAAATATCCTATACCTCTACAAAAAAAAAAAAAAAAAAAGAACTTTTAAGATGCTATCAAGTTTGTGTAATCTATGTGGCCACCTGCCGTCTAACATTCTAATCTGAAATTAAGGCCATTTTCCTTTCATGCCAGTAAGGCAACTATACCTTTGGTAAATTATAGTTTGAAAATTTTATATTGTATTTTTTAAATATTTTTTAAGCTTATTAACTCTTTTCTTAAAAAAGTATTATTTACTTCTAGAACATAGTTTCCTCCCTCCTCCCCTCCTGGCCCCTCCCTTCATCTCTCCTTCCTATCCTCTCTCCTTCTCTCCCTCCCTCCCTTCCTCCCTCCCTCCCTCCCTCCCTCCTTGTTCCTCTACTTGGTACTCTCCTTCTCCTCAGATGAGGTAGGCCCTCACATATCATACTCCCTCAGATCTTGCATCATGTGAGGGCCAAGAGCTTCCACTTGTACTGGAGCTTGATAAGGCACACCATCTAGGGTGTGGGGTTCCACTAACCTGCAACAGATTCCATGACTCACTGGTGGGTGAAATTTTTCCTAGGATAGATATGCTAGGTTCCTATCTATTTGGGTGTGTGGGTTGTAGGATAGTTATCCTCTGATGTATGGTTAATATCCATTTGTAAGGGAATACATACCATGCTTATCTTTCTGGGACTGTGTCAGCTCACTTAGAATGAGCTTTTCTAGCTCCATCCATTTGGTTTTGAATTGCATGATTTCCTCATTTCTGATAGCTGTGTAGTATTCTATTGTGTAGATGTACCACAGTTTTTTAACCCATTCTTCAGTTGAAGGACATCTGGGTTGTTTCCAGTTTCTGGCTATTACAAATAAAGCTGCTATGAACATTGTTGAGGCAATGTCCTTGTGGTTTCATTTTGAATCTTTTGGATATATGCCCAAGAGGGGTATGGCTGGGTCTTGAGGTAGATTTATTCCCAATTTTCTAAGATATCTCCAGATTGATTTCCAAAGTGGTTACACAAGTTTGCAGTCCCACCAGCAATGGAGGTTTTGATCTTAGTCATTCTGATGAGTGTGAGATGGAATCTCAGAGTCGTTTTGAGTTGCATTTCCCTGCTGGCCAAGGATGTTGAACATTTATTCAAGTATCTCTTGGCCTTTAGAGATTCCTCTTTTGTGAATTCTTGGTTTAGTTCTGTACCCCATTTTTTTTATTAGATTATTTGGTTTCTTGGTGTTTAGTTTCTTGAATTTTTTGTATATTTTGGATATTAGATGTGGAGTTGGTGAAGATCTTTTCCAAATCTGTAGGCTGCCAGTTTGTTCTAATGACAGTGTCTTTTGCCTTACAGAAGCTTTTCAATTTTATATGGTCCCATTTATTGGTTGTAGTCTTAGAGCCTGAGCTATTAGTGTTCTGTTGAGGAAGTTGTCACCTGTACCAATGAGTTCAAGGCTTTTCCCCACTTTTTATTCTATTAGGTTTAGTATGTCCTGTTTTATGTTAAGGTTTTTGATCCACTTGGACTGAAGTTGTTTGTAAGGTGATGAATATGGGTCTATTTGCATTCTTTTACATGTTGACATCCAGTTAGACCAGCACTATTTGTTGAAGATGCTTTCCTTTTTCCATTGTATGGTTTTGGCTTCTTTGTCAAAAATTAAGTGACTGTAGATATGTGGGTTTATTTTTGCATCTTCAATTCGATTCCTTTGGTCAACCGGTCTGTTTCTATACCAGTACCATGCTTTATTTTTTAAATTACTATTGCTCTGTAGTACAGCTTGAAATCATGGATAGTGATACCTCCAGATGTTCTTTTATTGTACAGTATTGTTTTAGCTATTCTGGGTATTTATTTTTTCCATATGAAATTGAGAGTTGTTCTTTCAAAGTCTGTAAAGAACTGTATTGGTATTTTGATAGGAATTGAATTGAATCTGTATATTGCTTTTGGTAGGATGACCATTTTTATTATGTTAATCCTACTTATCCATGACCAGGGGAGATCTTTTCATCTTCTGGTATTTTCTTCAGGGACTTGAAGTTCTTGTCGTACAGATCTTTCATTTGCTTGGTGAGAGTTACTCCCAGATATTTTATATTATTTGTGGCTATTGTGAGGGTGTTGTTTCCCTAATTTTGTAAATATGCATTTTTAAGCATTTATTTTGCTTGATTTTTTTTGAGATTCCTGAACCCATAATTTGTTGTCTGATATCAATTTTGGAGGAGTTTTTTTACTAATAACTTTTAATAATTAGTAAATTATACAATATATAATTATACTAATAATTAATCAATATTCCCCCTTTCTTCTCCCTGTGTTCTTATTGCACATATACCTGTTTCATTAATTCTAGAGTTCTTCCATATTTTGTCCTATTTTTTCCAGTCTATTTTTTCATCTTTGCTATTCAGTTCAGGGTGTTTTAATTGACAAGTTCTCAAGGTCATGCTATTTTCTTAGTTGGGAATAGTGTTCTAGTGTGCCCATGAAAACATTCTCCATCTCTCTTAAAGTCTGTTTAATTGCCTGCATTTCTTTCTATCCCTTTTCAGAGTTCTCAACTCTCTGCTTCCGTTGCCTATGTGTTCTTGAATGTTGTCTACCATTTTCATTAAAGCTTTGGAGACATTTATTATCGACTTTTACTGTCTCAACATTCCTGCCATATCTAAGTCTAGTTTGCTTGGTTTGTCTCTTCAAAATGTGCTATTTATTGCCTTTTAGAATGTCTTCTGGTTTTCTTTTTATAAGATATAATGTATTGAGTAACATCATATCTTATGAAAATGATTGAATAAGACTTTGCCAATGTGTTGGAGGGAGAGGGAGAATTCTGTGGTCCTATAATTAGTTGTCAGTCATTTAGGGAGCCAATGACCATGGACTGTGAACTTCACAAGTAGTTTTTACCACTCTCTTAGGTGGGACAAGGTACTGAGCTGGGTTGAATATTTCCCTTCCCACACACTGTGTAATGTTCGCCTTGCATGTCAAAGACTGACCATTTACTTTCCTATTGATGGATATCTTTGTCTTGATATCTTGCTGACATTCCTATACATGTTTAGATTTTCCCCAAGTTATGCACTTACTAGTGTTCATAACTTTAAAGTGGCTTCTGATTTAGAGTGAGGATTTTGTCAGTGGCTATTTGTCAGAATCTTCTACCTCCCTCTCTTCTGGTGTAGTCCCCCTACCACAGCTATACCCCACAGGCCCAGCTTATTACTAGCCCCCTACTGAGATGGCCACCTAGTGATTTTCCCATCAGCCAGGTCTGCAGAGCTTTGTCCTTCTCCCTCCTCTCCTGCTCTCAGATCTAAGGTATCTACTAAAGTCATCGAAATTAGCTTTCAAACCCTGAGGTGGACAGGAACCACTTATAAAGGTAACCTTACCTCACATAGAGGCTGCATGCTCCATCTTGCTTAGATGAGGTCTTCCTCTGGCCCTTCTAGACTCAGAAGAGCCCAGAGTGGATCAGAGACTTTTAGGATCAAAAATTTGGCATCGGATTTTTAAGTCTGATACCTTAGTCTGATATCTGGGGTGCAGGCAACAGATCTGTCATATGTGGGTTCACTGTGTCTAAATATTAGAGAACAAAGAATAACAACACCAATTCAAACTCGGATTTCACGTTCTTGTTCATATTTGCCTTAGTCACTGAAGCACACAGCCTACTGATAGCTGGCGAGCACTGCAGGATAAACAAGACGGACTGGCTTTGATTGCCCTGAGGTTACCTCATGAACAAAGTCCTTTAAGGAATTCCTGCTGTCACTAGCTGGACTTTGCTGGAAAACAGTCATAAAGTTTTCATATTAGTCTGTTAACATTCGATAGCTCCAGTCTTCCCCCTCATTAAATTCCATTCCATCACTTTCTATCTACAAATTTCTTGAAGGATAGAGTAGTGATGACAAGCCCAGTTTCCCTCTATGCTGGCTGTGTGACCTTCAGCAAAATTTAACTTTCCCCATCTATAAAATGGGCACAGTGATTATTCCTGTCTCATAGTAGTTTTCTAAGAATCAAATGACATAGTTCCTATGAGAATCTGAAGGCACAGTGAAATGTTTTCACCAGTCAGTATATTGTCCATGATTCTCATCTGAAGCAGGTGTACTCTTAGGAGACTCTTGGCACTGCAAAGTGACATGTTCACTTGTCACAGTGGAACTGAGTAGTGCTACTGCCATTGAGTGGGTAAAGTCCCAGAATGTGACTTAACATTTGACAGTGCATAAGACAGTCCCCACGGACTCTACCCAGCCAAAAACAAAATCAGAAATAATAAAAAAGAATCAATCTATATGGATTGCCATATGGATATACCAGTAGTGGTTCTAAGTCTGAGAAATCCTAGGTTAGCTGTGAGAATATCAATATTCCTGTGGAAGGAATAACTCCCTAGTCTGGGTCAGGTTTGTGGAGACAGAAATGGAAGAGATGTGAGTAATTACAGAGTCTGATCTTATTTTAACAGATGGGTTGTCACCAAACAAGGGCATGATCATTAACGTAGGACCGGCTTGTACATATACCATAGGGCATCGTCTCTGTTATCAGATTCTATGTCCTTAGTCAGTATCCAGGAAGAGTCTAGGACTCTGTGTACATATTGGCTCCTCTTCTTTCTTTGATCCTAGAAGATAAACTGCCAAATCCCGAGGCCTCAGTTTGAAAAATTGAAGTGTTCCTAACCTCTTCTCCAATAAAAGAAATGTTGCAGAAATTTACTATCTAAAGAATTGAAATTTATCATTTTTCTTGACTCTGCTACAAGTCTGATTTCATTCAGTTAGATCAGACTCCATAATTGGTGCATCTTGATGGGTCTGCCAACCCCTGGAAGGCTTTGTCATTAATTCAAGTCATGTTTAACTAGCACCATTTATTTATACAAATTATGCTAGATGCTGAAGAGATAATGGGTGAGTAAACATGATCTCTGTTCTGGTTTGCTTTCTGTTGCTGTGAAAAATACCATGACCAAAAGCAAGTTTGGGGGACTGGGCCTAGAGAGGTGGATAAGTGCTTAGGAACATTTGCTCTTCTCAAAGAGGACCCAAGTTAGGTTTCTGGAAACCACATAGCAGCTTATCACCAACCATAGCCCCAGTTTCCAGTGACCTAGACCTCATGGCCTCATCTGGCCTTCTCAAGCACCTGCCACATATGTGGTACACATATATAGATGCAGGAAAAAAAAACCCTCATACACAAGATAGGGAAGAAAGGTTGTTTATTTCATCGTATAGTTTATATTCCCTCCATCACGAGGGAAGCCAAGACAAGAACCCAAAGCAAATGCTTGAAATAGAAACCATGGAAGAATATTGTTTACTGATTTGTTCCCCAGATCATTATATACAGGTATCTCCCTTATACAGCCCTTCTGATACATCTTCCTACTGTTGGTACCACCCTTGTTGGCCTGTGCCCTCCTACATCAATTGTCAATCAAGAAAATGCCCAATAGACATGCCCACAGGGCAATCTGATGGGGGCAATTCTTCAGTTAAGGTTCTCTCTTTCTCTCGGCTATGCCAACTTGACAAACAAGATCAGCTTTCACAGTTTCAGTCTATATGAATGTGGTGGTTTGAATGAAAATGCCCCCATAGGCTCATAAGGAGTGACACTATTGGGAGATGTGGCCTTGTAGAAGTAGGTGTGGCCTTGTTGGAGAAAGTGTACCTACCACTAAGGGTGGGCTTTGAGTTTTCAGAAGCCCAAGCCAGGACCAGAGTTGTTCTCTCCTCCTGCTGCCTACCTATCCAGATGTAGAACTCTCAGTTACCTCTCCAGTACCATGTTTGTCTGTGTGCCACCATGTTGTTTGCCAGCTATACTACTTCTGGGTATCCACCCACCCAAACGATTCCTCACCAAACCACAAGAACATAGCCTCATCTATGTTTATAGTGGCCTTATTTGTAATAGGTAGAAACTGGAAACAACCCAGTTGTCCCTCAACTGACAAATGGATAAAAAAAATTGTGTGACATTTATTTATACAATGGAATACTACTCAGCTATCAGAAACAAGGAAATCATGCAATTCACAGCAAAATGGATGGAACTAGAAAAGCTCATCCTGAGTGAGCTAACCCAGACTCAGAAAGATACTCATGGTATCTACTCACTTATAATTAGATTTTAGCCATATTGTACAGGATAACTATCCTACAACCAACACACCATAAAGATCAGGAACATAGACTTTGTTACCTATCAATGGGAAAAATTGCCCTAAGGGTGCTCCCATGTAGGCCCCCAGTGCCCCCTCTTAGCCCTCATATGACTGTTGAACTGAGAGGGTCTGATTTGTAGGGACACTCCACATTGGAGGAGTGGGATGGGTAGGAGAAGGAGGAGAGGGTGGGAGGGTGGAACCGGGAGGGGTGGAAAGAGGACACTATGATGGAAATGTAATTTGATGTAACAAGTAAACATTATAATAAAAAAATTTAAAAAACAAAATGGAATTAAACCTCTGAATGTAAGTCAGCTCCAATTAAATTATTTCTTTTATAGAAGAGTTGCTGTGTTCATGGTGTTTCTTCACAGCAAAAGAAAACTCACTAAGACAATATGGAGGATTGAGGCTATGTAAGTAATTGCAAGTGTGACATTAATAGACGTTATAAAAGAGGTAACATTATAACCCTATGAAAGGAGACTTAATGGAGCTTGAGGTGCCTTGGAGGCCATGAAGGGCTTCCCTCAGGCTGAAGGAACACTGTCGATGGTGGTTCTGGGGACCAATCCCATGGCCTCCTACATAGGTGGCATATATTCTGGGCACTCTATAGCACCATTCCAAGGGAAAGCACTTGGAAGACAGGTCAGGATGGGAGTTCTTTGTTAAAGTGACTGGACTTAGAGCATGCATTTTGGCTAAGTGGTTTGTGGCTCATAAGAGGAAATTCACCCACTTGTATGAGTGTCTGGTTTTGTTCAAGTTTGGACAACACTTTAGGTTCAGTTAAAAATTCACTGTGCTATTAGCTCTTATTGAAAAGCAGAATAGTAGAATCTAGCAAAATAAGTATGAGCTTCTTTTCTGTCTTTCAAAGTCTTCAAATGTTAAGTATCTTGCATCTTCCTCCTAATGACCTCTTGTTTTCCTTACTTTATTTAGCATAAATTAGAGCTAACACATCCCATTTTTAATAGCTCTTTCAAAGTCTGTTGATATGTTATTTGGAATGAATCATTCTAAATGTCTTCCCTCATGGGCAAGACCCATCTGTCAAGAGCTACAAAATGATCTTTCCTGCTTATGGGAGACATCTATGTGGAGCGGCGTGCCCTCCCTGCCAAAGAGAATGCTACTGTGGCTGCATGCTAATAGGCCAGTGCCCTGCAAATCCATCTTCGGGGATGTTCAGAAAAAAGCACAAACTCTATGGTCCAAAATTAGTAATAAAAAGCAGGTTTCCTAGTCTGTCATACAAGCAAGTTTTGCCACGACTATAGAATTGCTAAATTTAACAAATAAAATACAGGTTATCTTTCAGTGTAAGCAAAACACAAACCATTTGTTGGTTATATGAAATACTTACTTACAGTACAGTGTATGACGTTTGAAAGGTTTTCATTGTCTTATTCTCTGCCTTCAGATTTTCACTTTGACATCATCTTCTCCGTGATGCCTCCACTCTTCAGCTTCTTTATCTCTTTTAGTTGACTTTCTGCATTTGTAACATGTATTGGCAAAATATTCATATGTTGACTGTTTTGGTCTGTTTTATTTAGTATGATATGCCCTGCATGCTGAACAGGCACTGACATAGGACAGATACATAGTTAGGAGTTGCTTAGAATCATCCATCCATTCATCCATCCATCCAGTCATCTATAAGCACAGACCAGAGTCTCATTGATTTGAATTTGAATTTCGGCTACACAGAATTTCTGCTGTGATGCTATATGAGTTACTTCATTTTCCTTTCTTGGTTTCTTCCCATGTTAAAGAAATAGAAGATTAGAATCCTTAGGGTAGACATGTGAATGAGCCCATAAAGATCTTACGATGGTGTCTGGATGTAATAAGCGTTCATGTTGTGGAGCTCATTATATAGCTATTAAGTTCTTGTTGATTATGCTTTGGATCTTAGATAATGCTCTAGGTGTTTGAGAGAACCCAATGAACAACACAGTGCCCTCACCTTCAAAGAGGTGATAATCTAGTAAAAAGATATGCATACAGTTGTAGATTATAGGAAATACTGCCTATGTGGTAGCTGCATGGTTTGTGTGGAGCTTCAGGAAGGCACCAGACCCAGAAGTGACTAGTAGGGAGGGGTGCTAGGAAAGAGTTCATGGAATAATGGGTATCTAAAAATAATAGGCTGTGGTTAATCAGAAGAGGATGAGGTGGCATGGATGGGGTAAAAGAAAATATTTGTGGAGGAGGAATAAATGGACATCAGATCTCAGAGGACACAGGTGTGTACATGGCTTCTGTGTTGGAGGAGGGGGGGGGTAGGCTTGTGTAACTGGCTCATGGAAGGAGGTGCTTGACATTCCAGATCATGAAGTTCACACCCTAACTCAAGAAGAGTTATTTTGTACCTGAGAAATTAAGTCATTTTGCTCATAAAAACCTTTAGTCTGTACCTCTGAACAATAAATGTACTAGTTCATTTACTACTGCTATAATTAAATGCTCAAGTGTGATTATTTTTAAGAGAATATCTATCTCAGTTTTGGAGGCTGAAAGTCCAAGATTGTACAATGTGGTGAGGGTCTAATGGCAGATAGCTCCACAATGATGGGAGTGACTATGGGATCACCTGATGATATAGGCAGCCAGAGACTGAAGAGGGACCAAACTTGATTTTGTTTTCTAAAAGTCCATTTTTTCAGGATTGAACTCACTCCTCGAGACAAGCATGAATTTCTTCAAAGGCACTATACCAACATCCTAACTACCTTCTCTGAGTCTCACCTCTTCAAGGTTCAACCACCTCCCAATATCAGCCCACTGAAGACCAAGATCCTCACACATAAATCCCTGTGGAAACACTTAAACTATATTCCAACTGTAGCAATAGAATACTTTCATCTGTAACATATTTGCTTGTTTCTTTTGACATTATTGAGGACTGAGCACAGGGCCTCAACAGATACCAGACAAGCACTCTATCACTGGCTACATCTCCAGATTTTGGAAAAGAATACTTAAAAAAAAAAAAATCACAACACCATTACCTTACCTTTCAAGTTTTATAATAATTCAAGATTATTCATGATTGAATTATTTCCTAAATCCATGTCCTTTTAGTTATTGGTTTCCATCTTTCTCTTCTCCACCCATGTTTGATTTTGCTGTCTCTTCCTCTCTCCTCTCCTGTCTTCCTCCCTCTCTTTGTCTCTCCCTTCCTCTCTGTTTCTTTCTTTCTCCTTTGCTTTATAGAATTTCTCATAGTCATGGTTTTGAGGACTAAACACCGATACTTCTCTGTCCTTTCTTTTTTTTTTTAAGATTTTATTTATTTATTATGTATGCAATGCTCTGTATTGAAGTATGTACACATTCACACCAGAAGAGGGCACCAGATCTCACTATAGATGGTTGTAAGCCACCATGTGGTTGCTGGGAATTGAACTCAGGACCTCTGGAAGAGCAGCCAGTGCTCTCAACCTCTGAGCCAGCTCTCCAGCCCTTCTCTGTCCTTTCTATTTCTTACAAATTGCTAATGGTTTGGAAGATTGAACAGGTAGATCTATGATCCATACTACTTCTTAATGTTTTTGAACTTTTCATTTATAGGCTTATTATGATTTAATTCCCAAGAAATCCACTTGAAGGGACCAGTTTAAGTACTGCTACCAGGGACTGTTCCAGACTCCTTTTCAGAATCCACCTTCTGTTCACCACATTGAGCCTTATGCCATTCAATCACATCACAACAAAGCAGTTAGAATCAGCAAAGTAGTCAACATAGAGAGAGAGAGAGAGAGAGAGAGAGAGAGAGAGAGAGATGACCTCATACATTTAAAAACATGCTCAACTGAAATTCTGAGGGGAGTGCCCTAGAAAGGACATTGCAAGGAACACTGCAGATGGTTGAACTGAGGCTTGTCTGTGAATTTAATTCCTGGTTTTATTATCCTAATTTACACATTCATAAAAATGAAATCGGTCATTATGAAGTGCTTAATTTTCATTGTAAGACATAAAAATGCATACACACATACTATAGCTTGGAGTTACAGTTAGGATTTGTATTCCAGTCTCAAATGATCTGGCATCAATAGACAGTGGTAAAAAGTGTTTATCAATGTTTTTCCTTCCTTTAATCATTCTCTCAGCCATCCATTGCTTTATATAGTAGTCATATTTTTAAACATAACCAGGCTGGGATGAAGGTGACAGTCACAAGGCATACATGATCCCTAAGCTTTTGAAAGTTTCAAAAGCTATCAGGGAAAGATAGATGAAAAAGCCAGATATAAAACAAATCACAGAGTGCTATAGAAGAAATATGGAAAGAGCAATGGGAGGTAGAGTGGAGGGAACTTAACTTACTGTCATACCAATCCAAGAGGCCCTGCTTCTTTCTGCTTTTTTGAGTTTTTTTTTAATGTTTATCCATTACTTCAAGCCACAACTCCATCACAGTGCCCCCCTCCACCCCTCCCAGTCCCACCCTCCCACCCACCCATCCTACTCCTCCAGAGTGGGGTGTCCCCACACATCAGTCTCCCACCCCAGTTCAGCAGTCACATGAGGGCCAAGAGTCACCTCATATACTGGGGGCCTACAAGGCAGCACCACTAGGGCAAAGTGTCGCATCAACAAAGTCTATGTTCCTGTTCCTTTTGGTGTGTTGGTTGTACAATAGTTATCCTGTACTATATGGCTAACATTCAATTATAAGTGAACAGATGTCATGTGCATCTTTCTGAGTCTGGATTAGTTCACTCAGGATGAGCTTTTCTAGTTCCATCCATTTGGCTGCAAATTGCATGATTTTCTTGTTTCTGATAGCTGAGTAGTATTCCATTGTGTAGATGTACCACAGTTTTTTTTTTTTAATCCATTCATTGGTTGAGGGACATCTGGGTTGTTTCCAGTTTCTAGCTATTACAAATAAGGCTGCTATGAACATATGTGAGGAAATGTCCTTGTGGTTTGATGAGGAATCATTTGGATGTATATCCAGAAGTAGTATGGCTGGGTCTTGAGGTAGAGCTATTCCAAGTTTTCTAAGATATTGCCAGACTGATCTCCATAGTGATTGTACAAGTTTGCACTTCCACCAGCAGTGGAGGAGTGTTCCCCTTTCTTCACAACCTTGCCAGCAGGTGCTGTCATTAGAATTTTTGATCTTAGCCATTCCAACAGGTGTGAGATGGAGTCTCAGAGTCATCTTGAGTTTCATTTCTCTGATGATTAAGGATGTTGAGCATTTCTTCAAATATCTCTCAGCCATTAGAGATTCCTCTCTTTGACAAAGAAGTCAAAACCGTACAATGGAAAAAGGACAGCATCTTCAACAAATGGTGCTGATCTAACTGGATGTTGACATGTAAAAGATTGAAATTATATCCATACTTATCACCTTGTACAAAACTTAAATCCAAGTGGATCAAGGACCTTAACATAAAACTGGACACACTAAGTGTAATAGAAGCTTTTTTGAATTTTAAAAGCATGTATAACTTTTCATTTTATTCATAAAAGGGATACCAATAAAAAATATGTTTGTAGTAGATGCTGTCCCAAGCATTTTCTCCTTCCAATATTTGATAGGTTTTTACTTCTAACATTAAATCTATAGCTGTTTTTCCTTCATGCCAGCTAGTCTCCAGCTCTCTGGACAGGACTATGTAACCTCCAACTTAGTTCAGTTCTGACTCTGCCCACCAGGAGTTAGCATTGTGTCTGCAGGGTTAGTGGCTCAGTTAGCATTGTGTCCCTAGGTTAATGGCTCAGTCTCACAGCAGTTGCCTGTCCTATTTGAAATCTCTGCTTCTGAATGTTGGTCTGGAAAGTCAAGGGTTCCCACAAACCTCTCAAGGTAATTTGCTAAAATAACTCAGAATTTACCACAACCGGATTATTACAAAAGATACAGTTAGGAAGTAGCCAGATGGAAGAGAGGCATAGCAAGGTGTGGGATGAATGAAGCTCATTCTGAGTGACCCATCCCCCCAGCACCTTCATGTGTCCATCATTTGAGAAGCTTCTTGACTCATCATTTAACAGCTTTTATAAAAGCTCCACTAACTAGGTGTGATTTATTAAATCACTGACTATTGATGATTAACTCTATCCCAGCCCATGCCTCCCCCAGAGTTTGGGGGGCAGTGGGGACATGCTCTGAAAATACCAAGTTTGTAATCACGCATTTGGTTTTCCTAGCAACCTGGTCCTTTCCTAAACTATCCATGGGCTCACCAAGAAATCAGTATCAGTATAAACATAGACACAATCAAAAGGGACCTCTTATAAACAACATGACTTGCCTGTTGCCTTCACTGCTTGGAAAATTTCAGGGCTTTAAAAGCCTTGTGTCTGGAACCAGAGAGTAGAGACAATATGGGTGGGTGAGTGGGTGGGTGGGTAGGTGGGTGGGGGGTGAGTGTGTGTGTGGTGTATATTTATAATCAGTCTGCCTGCTGTTCATCTGAGAGGAGGATACTTTTGACATTGACTGAGACTCAGAATCAACAAGGGGCCCAAGTCCTAAGCAGCACAACAAATAGCCAAACTCTGCTCATGGGAACCAGTAGGGGATGATGGGATCTCACAGTCACTCTGAAGTCATTTCTTTCCAATATCTGTCTTAAGGAAGGTGGAAACAGGGGCTTCAGCAGTAGATGTTGCCAGTTTAAATCTTAATTCTGCTTCTGTAGTTGTGTCTCACTTAACGTGCATCGCCTCAGCTTCCTCTCCCCTAAAATGAAGTTAATAATAAACTCCCTCTCTTAGTTTCTTTTCCTCCTGTTGTTTTAAAATATCTTGACAGAGGTAACTTAAAGGAGAAAGGTTTTATTTTGGCTTACAGTTCGAGATACAATCCGAGAAGTCCTGGTGGCCAGAGCTGGTCAAATGCACCCAGTCAAGGGGCACATGAGTGTGAGCTTGCTACAGCGCAGCTAGCTCTGTCCAGTTTTTGAGCACCCAGAGTCCCCACCCAGGGAACAGGTCCACCCACAGTTAAGACGGGTCTTCCCACATCCACTTCTGTAATCAGGATAATCCCTTATAGACGTTCATTCCCAGAGGCCAATCTTAGTCTAGATAATTCCGCACAGGTGTGTTGGGAGACTTGCCTCCTAGGCGATTTTGGATTCTGTGTAGCTGGCAATTAACACTAACCCTCACACCACCCCAAATGGTTTTCTAAGTGTTAAACAAATGAAGGCATTTAAAGCAGTGCATGGCAATCAGGATTGCCTTCAGATATGGGCACATGACTCCCGAGTGCACAACATTGCCTCTGGTTGAGAGGCACTTATCTAAGGAGCAGAACGTTGACATCTTGGAACAAACACTTGGCATATGTGCCAGAATTAGCCCTCAGAGCTGTAATCACAGCTTGTCATAACTTTGTATTGGACTGAAATCCCAAGCACACCACTGTACATCAGTGGGTTGCTGGTGGGGAACGGAGTCCCCTCAGAAGATTACAATATAGATGAGGCGCATATTTACCACAGAGAGACCTTAAGCGTGGAAATTCAACAAATCTGAGCAAACAGAGATGGGTAGGATGTCATGCTCCTTAAGTGTTAAAGCAAATTCCCTGTTTGCTTGGAAAATGGTTTTGAGTAATTTGTTTTCATCATTATTAAAATTATGACTGGATTTTCCCTAGTGTAGTAGTTGAGAATAAATGTTTGTATTACTTTCCAAATGTATTGAAACTTAGCCCCCAATTTAGTAATATTGGAGGGTAGAAGAGAGGGACAGAGTTGAGAGCTGTTCTCAGTCAGGTAAGAGTTCCAGGGGGAAACATGTCTATCTGAAGCCCAGGAGGTGGCCCTCACTGAACTCTGTATCATTAGTACCTTGATTTGGACTCCCCTCAGAACCAGGAGAATTTTTTTTTTTTATGAGCCATCTATGGTGTATTTGTTACAGCAGCCTGAACCAAGAGAATAAGTGTTGCAAAGCTCCAGCTTGTGATGAGCCACACCCAGAAGCACGAACATAGAAAGTGCTGGGCTTTTTGTTTGTTTATAAAGAATATTTCATTGCAGGAAGCATGTATTCACACTTGAATTCAAAGCAGATAGTGGGTGTTGATTCTTAGGGAAAACATCAGTGACAAAGGTGAACTTTAACATATAGGTCAGAATGACTGAAGGACAGACCCATCTGTGAATTAGAGAAAAGCCTTAGAGTGAACCAGGGAGGCTCTGAGGTCATAAAAGACTAACTTTAAATAGGGCTTTATGACCATTTCTACTTAGGGAAACTATTGAAACTCTCCATGCCTCAGTTTACATTGCTGGTAACTGAATGACAGCTTCATAAGCTTTTTGAAGATGAATGAAAAACATCAGATGAACTCAAGTACAGCGCATACTTGATGAATGTCTTCAAAGGCAGCACCTTAAAAGGTGCCACTCAGACCTGACATTTACACCACTTTCATGAGGGCTCGACTGATGGCTTACTGCTAACTCTTGTAAGTCAGTGTGTTAGGGCTCTATTGAGAAGTAGAACCAATTGTGAGTATATAATCTGCAGAAGGTGTGTGTGTGTGTATTTCTGTTCATATGTGTGTGCAAGCGTGTGCATGTATGTGTGATGTGTGTGCACATGCGCTGTAAAGCAGTCTAATACATTCATTATGGTGAATAAACTTTCGTAGCCATTGGATCTGAAAAGTCCAGACTCTGCAATTGGCCAGGTGGAGACCCAGAAACACCTATGGCAACAATTTGATTTTAAAGGACTGAGGGCCAGGAGTCCTGGTTGGTATAGTTTTAGTGCAAAGGTAAAGCAGCTCCTTTTCCAAATCATGGTGGTCTGGTTAGAGGAGCTCTTTGTTTCTTTGCAGGCGAATCATTCATTTTGTTCCAATCAGGCCTTCAACTGATGAATGAGGCTCACCTACGTTTGGTCCTGGCTTCCAACTCAAATGTCAAATGTTAATTTCACTCAGAAACATCATATGGTTACCTGCATACTAAGAATAATGATTAACCAGTTATCAGGGCTCATAAAATTTGCCATCATACTGGACACATTCTGGACACATGCATATTGGACACAATCTTCTGTCATCATGACCTTCCATTGATTTGACATCATGCCCATGACTGGATTTATATATCTACATCTTTTGGAGAGGCAAGGACAACAATTTATGGAGCCCATGATAGGTGACTTCTACCAGTTGCTTCTCAGCCCTCAATGAACCCACGTCCTCTAGGTGAGCTATCTGTGCTCTTTAATAAGGAGGTCATTATATAAATCATGACATCACATTATAGGTTTTATGATTAACCTTGAAATTTTTATTCCAGATGTCATGGGAGTCATGACTCCATAATTGGTGATGTGCTACTGGCAAATCACTTCCTCTCAAATCTGATTTCATGGAAGAGACAAATGTACTAACCTCTGGAGTGCGCAGGGGTATAGGTATGCCTTATGAGCATGATTAGGCTTTCAACTGGCATTTTAGTCCCAGCGTAACTGTTCTAACCTGTTCCAAAACCTTAAAGGATAAAGATGAGGAGAAGAAGCCCCCAACCCTTAAAATCTGTTAACTAAGTGAAACCCTGTCTCAGGACTGCCCCTGGCTATTGAACTCCAAGGACAAGGCAGATATACTGCAGAACTGGGCTATAATTTCAATAAAGCGAGATCTTATAAACTACAGCTGAAGAACTGAGAACCAGTTGCCTAGACAAGTGGTCCTGAACCATATATTGGCTAAGCTTAAGCCTGCCTGCCTGCCAGCCAGCAAGCCGCATTCTCTTTGGTTCCTGCCATGCTCCTTTGGTTGTGAAGTAAGTTCCTTGGTCAGAGCTTTGGAATAGCAGACAAGTCTGCTTTCAAGTTCCTGCCTTGAGTTCCCTCATTGATGGACTACGACCTGGAATTGTACAATGGTCGAACCAGGAAGAGGTGGCAGCAAATGGTTAAATTGTGAATGGCATTCTGAGAGGGTTTCTGTAACTGAGGATCTTTTGTATTGCCTTTTCTCCTTCAAAAGTGGCTTTTGGTGAAATTGTTTGTCGTAGCAACAGAAATAAAACAGCAATAGGTAAAGTACTTCCTGCACAAGCCTGAGGGCCTTAGTTTGGATCCCTAGCAGATATGTAAAGGCTAGATACAGTGGCACAGTTCTGTAACACCATCACTGGCAGTGTGAACAGAGACAGACAGCTACTAGGGGCTTTCTGGTTTGAATATATAGTGAATTATAGTTCTGTTGAGAGATCCTATCTTAAAATAAGGTGGAGAACCATGGAAGACAGTACCCAGCATTGACATCTGGCCCCCACATGTGCACAAATGAATGTGGCGACTCCACATGTCCACATGTGTGTACACCACCCTCCACACAAATAAAGTAAAAATAAAGAAATAACTAGATAATTAAAAACATATGGATACATGGATGCAGAAATAATTACTGAAGAAAAAATGAGCAAATGTATTTAGACATCATATAGAAGAGTTGGTCTATAAAAATCCTAGAAATTGTACATCATCGTCTTTGTGTATCCATCAATGACACTGCCTGGCTCCAGTGGACACATCCAGTGTGATAGTCACACAGATGGTAACTAAATGGATCACAAACCAAACTAAAAGTCACGAACAGGACTGGTAGAAATGAATAGGGGTGGGCATTAATATGGGTAAGAGGAGAGGGTGGGGGAAGAGTAGTTAGAATATATTACATATCCATTAAATTGTCAAACTCCAAAACTAACGAATAAAAAAGAAAAAAACTACTCTGGGTCTGGTGAACTGGCTTGGGAGTAAAGACGCTTATTGCCAAGACTTCTGACTTGGCATGAAGGTGGTCCTCAGACTGCGTGAGCTATTGCGGCACACATCTTCCCCACAATGCACACAAAATGCATGCATGGAAGTGAAATGCAAGTGCAGGTTTTACATACAGAGAGATATTCACAGGATGGAATGAGAATGTGGAATCCTTGATGGCTTTTCTCTGTCTTTCAGTGTTCCATAATGGCCATAAGGGAGCCAGGTGTCAGACCTAGGGTGACTTCCAGTGGGTTGCAATGACATTCTGTTTTATTGGGAAGTCCAGCATGCAGGTCAGCATGAACTCTTGTGAAATTGCCAATTCTACATTTTTCCCTCTACTCTTTTTGAGTTTAATTATAAACTTGTCCTCATTCCCCTGGACTCTTTTCTTTTCTCAAGATTTTCCTGGTAATATAGGATGCCAAACAAGAACTACAAAATGCTAAATCCCAGCCCCCCGCCACGTTAAATTGAAGAAAAGAAAAAAAAAGATATATTCAAAATAAGCAGGTACCCTTGAGAGCCACCTAGACACTGTCTATGGGAATTGTATAAATCTCATCTTTAGGCAAGGGTGTAATTGTTTAAAAACTGCAAAAATTATCTTCCACAAGTTTTAATGTAGAGGAGAAAAATTCAGATAAACACCTACATTGCTGTATAATCTAGGGACCCAAAATAAATATGGCTTCTTGCTGGGGGTAGCTTGGTTTCACTCAGAAGTACTGGAGCCTGTAACCCTAGGCTGAAGTCAAAATGATATTTGTGTGTGTGTGTGTGTGTGTGTGTGTGTGTGTGTGTGTGTGTGTCCAGTGCACAGCAGGCAGATAGCAAACAATTTCCAGAACAGAAATCACACTGCACTTGGCTTGGCCATCAGTGGTCCTGTGTATTAGCAACATCACTCACACATAACTGTTTTAGTGGCTGATATTAATAAAAAGTGTTGCTTGTAGTATGATATGATGCCCAGGGCTGTCAATCCACACATCATGCCCTTTGGTCTGAAAATGATGCTTTTTATTACATCAATTCAGCAGTGTAAAGTTCATAAATTTGTATTAGGGATATGAGGCCCACATTACATCATGAGAGGAAAGTGGAACCCTGCTGCCAGAGAAATGTAACCCCATCTTAAAAAATCAATGTCAAGAGTCAGCTTATGAGTCATGGGAATTTTCTGGAAATCAATGTAGGATATTTCTCCTGTTTTGAAAAGGTGAGCTCAGCACAGGGGTCTTTTTCACTGTTTATGTAGAGGTGACGGTCCATGTTTCCAAGGTCACAGAACCTTAACCACATCCGTTTGGAAGTGTGACACTCTTAGAAGACAGTCATCTTAGACCTAGAAGATGAACTCTGAGGTCTTTCTGAGCAGGAGAGGTTTTTCACAAAAAGAGAACTGAGTAGCACTCACCAAAACAAATCGCAGGTACCCTTACTAACCTAATACCCTCATTGCCCCTTAGGAGAAGTTTGAAAAAGAACAAATAATGGGCAAACCAAAAGTAATAATTTCACTGTAAGAGAAAAACAAGTGGAATTTGTCAACAGCTTGGCATTTAGTGCCTCCGGTGTGTGGTCCTTTGGGATATTGCTGCTTCTTTCACCGGTTCCAGGAAGAAGATGTTGGCACAGATTCTAGCTCTGCCCTAACAGCAGAGTACACTGCTTTCCTCTCAGGCCCTCTTCTTTTTCTTCACTACGGAGCAGAGGCAGGGCCAGAGAGGGAGAGTGTTTTTCCAACAGACTGGAGCTGCCCTTTAGTAGAGGCTAAAGTTTGAAATGCAAGGTGTGAAAGGGAGGAATCTACAACTCAACTATATTGTTCTTGGTAAAACAACAACAAAATGACCTATTTCAGCAAAGCGGGATTCTTCTCCCCAAAGACCTGTTCCATGTCAGGCCATTCTCACTTACTTCAGAATGGAAGGACTATGATGGAGCCTGGCATGACAAACTTGCCCCATCTTAACTGGCCCATGGCAAGTGTGGCTCCTCCTTCTGTTGATTTACTTACTTGTATTTCTACACATGCTTGTGGCTATGCACACATGCCTACGGATGGATCCTAGTGCGTGTGAGGACACCCGTAATGAAGGCCATGCAGTCTCTCAAGTCTGGAGGCTGTGCGAAGGAGCTTTTCGCCTGGAGACACTTCCACTGGTACCTTACGAATGAGGGCATCCAGTATCTACACGATTACCTCCACCTGCCACCAGAGATCGTGCCTGCCATGCTGCGTTGCAGACGTCCCGAGACTGGCAGGCCTCAGCCCAAAGGTCGAGAGGGTGAACGACCTGCAAGATTCACAAGAGGGGAGGCAGACAGAGACACCTACAGAAGGAGTGCTGTGCCCCCTGGTGCTGACAAGAAAGCTGAGACTGGGGCTGGCTCAGCAACTGAGTTCCAGTTTAGAGGCGGCTTTGGTCGTGGACGTGGTCAGCCACCTCAGTGAAGTTGGGGATTGTGTTATATTGAATAAACTTTAAAGAAAAAAAAAATAAATTTAACTGAACCAGAACACCTAGAGTCATTGCTGCTTCTATTACAGCAGCAATGAAATCTATCCCATTGGGAAGCAAGGCACATAAGGGAAGAATGTGAGGCACTTCCATTAGTTTTCTTTTTCCCCACCAAAGACTTTCGTACATAAACAAAATACCACGGATGTGGGAGAAAATACAATTGAAAAACCAAAAGACCTCAGCATACTAAAACAGGCCTCTGGTTTAATGATTGAGCAGGGTTTACAAGGCAGCCTTCTTTGGACAAAGACCAGACACTTGTTTCTTCCAATAGTTAGTGCCATATATCTGAAAACCACAGGAACTCTGGTCACTTGGCAGATTGGGAAAATGCTGTGTCCAGCTGACCCTATTTCCATTGGTACCTCTTGTCATCAGCACGACTGGCCTTTCCCTGGAATTTTAGCAGCCTAAACATTGAAGTGCTTTAAGGAGTTGATGACTGGAGAGAGCAGAGCCATTCAGATCCAGCTTTGTAATGCTTTTGGCCGAGGAAGGTTAGGAGGGAGTTGGACAAGCAACAGGGAAAAGAATTCTTTGGCCCCATGAAGGGTTTGTATATGACACCCCATTCTGCCTTATGGTTATCCAGGAACCCAGGCCAGACCTGAGTGCCCTCACCGACCCTTATGATGGCACCAAAAACAACAATGTTCATCAATTACTTCTGCCTCTGAACCTTTATTGAAGTTTGCCCCTCCACTTAAACCTGAAGACTCTTCTCTCACACTGAAAGGACAATGGATGTCCTAAATGAAGAAGCATGAAAAAGCAAATTCAGCTTTTTCAGAGGAGTACATCTGACTAGGAGGATGAGTGACGGACTAGGGACAGCTACAGCGCAGAACCATTTGTTGTTCTGCTTTCTGTGTCAAAGGCACTGGGTCCTCTGGAGCTTAAAAGGTGATGAGAGATTTTAGTGTAGGTATTTCTCCAAAGTGGTGCAAAAATCACTGGCGCTTCCCAAGAGAGACTTCAAGGAATCTGTCTTAAGTGGGATGGGGAATTCTCACCTTATTGGGAGCAACCAGGGGTGGGTGAAAAGAAAGGGTTGATGACCCCTGTGGGGAGGGGGGCAGGGGATTAGAGTGATATAATCCTTTGGGTTCTCTGACTTCTTTCTTATGTCAGATACAGTCACTCAAACCTGATTTTTATTCTATTAAAGCCTTTGATTTGATAAAGCCATTCGCCCAGAAAGCCACCACAACTCTAATTGTTCTTTGCCATAGAGTGAAGTCCCCTACTGATCACACCCACCCACTGAGGATCTCTGTGCCAGTCACGATGCTGAAATGTCATGTGCTGTCCACCTACCTTCTCACCAAGCCACAGAGCCTGTCACACCATTTGGGTGTGCATGATCCGTAGGTGTCTTCAGCCTGCCGCAATTCTTAGCTTGCTGGTTCTGCTCTTTGGCAAGATGTTCTCTGCAGTGCCTCTGCTGCACTAAGGGCCTGGGGAGCAGAAACAATGATGGAATAAGAGAGGTGAAAGAGATTTCCCAGTGGCCTGTGGGAAACGGTAGAAATAGGCTCCATGTTCTGATAGCACGAGTGGAGCTTGCCTGGTGACCATGGGAGATGTATTTCCTCAAAAGGTGAAGAGCCCTGAGGTGCTGGGGGACAGGAGTCCCTGAGCAAGTCTGTTCTGTCTGGATTCCTCATAGAGTCTATGCTATGAATACTAAAAACACTGAGACTAGATGCTCACCATCTATTGCCCCTCTTAACCGGCACACCTAAATGGAGGCACTTCCCCGTTCTCTCTGTTGTGCTAGCTCTTAAGGCAGGATGAAACACCTTATTTTGATTTTTAAGGCTCAAGAATACGCAATAACAGAGAGAGACAACAGATATGGAGCACATCTCACGAGGTCACTCGAGTCACCTTTAGACTGTACTTCTGCTTCTTGGCAACAATTCATCCACATAGCTTTGCATCTAGGATGGGAAGTTCATGAAGAGGACAGTGTGAGAATTATGACAGAAGGGACAAAAGAACTCTCCATCTCAAGACCGTTCAGCCTCACCCAAATCAGAAGTTATGGCAATAAATAATAAGTAGCAAAGTGATAATGCTCAAATTTGTACCCAGATCCATCTGTCAGGGCTGAAGGACCAAGATATCAGGGGTTTGCCTGTGGACCCTGGAGTCCTGGGGCTGGGGATGGCAGTGTTGATGTAGGAGAAGGGAACCCTTTCCCTGAGGGTGACTAATAAGGATCGTTGCCTCGTGGATGAACTTCATGAATAGGAGTCATGGTTCAAATGAAAGCTGATACAATGTGGGAGCCCACTCAGGGATGAAGTGCATGAGCTCAATTCTCAAAACACCCTTTGCTGATAATGTTCAGGGCAGGACTTCAGTCATCAAGACACTGAACTTCTGTGTGACTTCATCTAGAAAACATGGACCATGAGTATACCTTCCTCATGCACACTACATGACATTTTGGCATAGTGACATTTTAGCATAGGCTAACAGAGGTCCTCAGTGAATATTGCCTGCCTGTGTCAGGTGTCAGTGTTTGCCTGGCCTGGTTGTCTTCTCGGATGGAAAGAAGCCAAAGCACACAGCTCGTGGCTTCTGTGATGAGAACCTCTTAGTCTAGAGGTTAAGGGTCATAGGACATGTGCAGGAGGTTGAGGAAGCTGCCCCACACCCCACCTCAACAAGTTAACGACAAGCGTTTCCCAAGCAAAAGTTCAACAGCAGACTCCACAGCAGCCAGTGTGCTCCCAGAAACCTCGTTGCTTGGAAAGTTTCAGAAGTTGGTTCACACTGCATAAGAGCCCATTTGGAGGAGTTATTTACATCTATAGGGAAAGCTTCTTGGTGTGGCTTGGAATGGGAGTGCCCTCGAAGACTTGTGTATTGAATTGTTGCTCCCTAATGTAACAATGTTCATAGGTGGGACTATAGAGTTGTATCATAGTTACATTGTGAGTTAGTTAACCCCCTGATTGGCTCTTAATTTGATTGGAAGATGATGGGAATTTAAGAAGTTGGGTGTAGTTGAAAAGAGTGGATCCCTGAGGGTAGTGTCCTTGAGGAATGTGGATTATCTCTGGCCAGTTGACCTTCATCCCCACTTCATGATCTACCATGAGACAAGTAGTTCTGCTCCAGTACACTCTATAACAAAATCTTTGCCTCACCAAACCAAGGAGATCAAGTAATCGTGAACTGAAATATCTGAAACCACCAACAATAAAAAAGTTGTTTCTCCTCTAGCATTCTGCCACAGTGTCAGAAAGCTAACACTGTTATTCATTTAGGGTTTTAACTTTATCCAAAAAAGTAGATGTTGGATTTACGATTCTTAAAAAAGTTTTAACATATTAGTGTCCTAGAGCTAATGAAGAGTTTGATATATGAATGGCCTCTGACTGACGTCAAGTAGTCTCACACTATCCCTTTTGTCTAATTTGAATTTAAGCAGATTGATCATTATTAAAACATATTCTTTGATCTTTGTTTCTGTGTACAGGGCCCAGTTTTGCAATAAAAACAGAATCCATAGAAGAATTATAAGAGGGACCATTTCACAGAGAAGCATGGAAGACTGGTACAACCATAAGGCCCAGATCTGGCTTCTCTTTGCTGCATGTGGGTTACAGATGTTGAAACTTAGAATAGAAACTAAGGTACTGTTTGTCTTCTTTGTTTCCAGGCTCAGGTAGCATTGGGTTGGCAGATGTCAACTGCCTTTGGGAACGTGAACCAGCAGCTGTGCAGACCCACCTCGGGAAGCCTCTGCTCTAGCATACTTGGCCAGTTCCCTTAGCCCTTAGGATTGCCTTGCTTCTATTGTATACCAGCCAAGCTGTCAGAAACCTGGATGAGGGAGAAATCACTGCCCATAATGTCTGCTGAGGAGACTTCAGGTTTATACAAGGTTAAGGATGTGGTGCATTTGCTTCACCTCAGTGTGATAGCTGGGTTAGGCTTCCTGAGGTGGGTCTGCCCAGCTGCTGGTTCACATTACCAAAGGCAGTTAACATCTGCCAATCCAATGCTACCTGATTCTGGAAACAAAGAAGGCAAACGGTAGCTTTGAGTTGAATTCAGATCCTAAGTATATGCAAGCATCTTTTTCCTCTAACAGGCTGCAGAAGTGCTGGGGATGGGGGGGGGGGGGGGGGGTAGGCAGAGGTGAAAGCAGTTTGTAAACAAACAGCATCACACAAATGGAAGGGCTAGGCTTGGGAAGCGGAAGTGGGGAGGGTTTGGCCCCTATAAAGGAGCACCTCCTCCACCCCCCCAATCCCTCCCCCTCCCCCCATGACCATCAAAGGATGGACAAGAACAGGCTGGGGCAGGAGGACAAAGGTAAAGCTCGGAATGTTGGCTCATCCTCAAAGGCACTTCCTCTTTGTTGGGAATCAAATCCAGAGACTCCAATGATAATGATTCTCATTTTATGGCCGTTTTATTATTCAAGGTTGTCTGAGTACTGCTCCCCTCAAAGGCATATGGATGAAGTTGAAAAGTCGGATTTTAGCTATATAGTACAGGATATCTGTACTACAACCAACGCACCAAAGGGAACATGGAGATAGACTTTTTTGTTTTTGTTTGTTTGTTTCCGCTCCCTGTCATTGAGACACTTTTCCCTGGTGGTACTGCCTTGTAGACCCCAGTGTATGAGGAGGCTCTTGGCCCTCATATGACTGCTGAACTGGGGTGGGGGACTGTTATGTAGGGAAACTCCACTCTGGAGGAGTGGGATGGAAGGGATAGGGGGTAGAGGGTGGGAGGGTGGGACTGGGAAGGGTGGAAAGAGGACACTATGATGGAGATGTAACTTGAGGCAATAAATAGATTTTTTTTTAAAAAAAGAAAAGTGCCAAGTTAATATCTTGAAGGAGGGAAGTGCTATAAACAGGTTCTCCTTGGACAGATGCAGCACCAGCTTATTTTCATGTCTCCGCCTCCAGAACCAGCTTATTTGCATGTCTCCGCCTCCATCGTGCCTCTGTAGCAGGAATCCAGTCTGCCCCTAGTGGGCACTGAGTGAAGGGCACAGGAAAAGGGGATCTTCTCATGAATGCATTTTCAGGGAACCTATCCACCTGCTCCTGGAGTAGTTCGAGGAAAGACACCAGATTCAAATACTGTCACTGAATAAACGTCATCCCAAGGCCATGGTTGACTTTAGTGAAGAGGAAAAACCACAAAGTGACATAGTATTGCCAATCAATGCTCAGCGGTCTTTCGGGAGCATCGTTATGAACTCAATTCCCATGGTAGTTCAGCAACCTGGCTTGTACCTGTGTGAACCCTGAAGCTGTACATACGTAAAAGCGATTTGTTCAAAAAGAGTTAAAGCAACTCCATGGTTTCTTTTATTGAGTTCTATAAAATGAGAATGCTAAACCAGTTATCATTTTCTTTAATCTCTCCAGTACAATTAGAATTGGTCAGCTCACCTCACAACCCTTATGTTTCTCTGTCCTTAAAAGTTGTCTATAGGACTAACAAGATGATTCAGTGAGTAAATGCTTGTTTCATAAGGACAAGGACCTGAGTTCAGATAACTCAAACCTAACAAAGAGCTGAGTGTGGCCGTACACAACGATGACATCAAGTCCTTGGGAGCTCGCTGGCTAGTCAATTCTAGCCAAAACATCAAGCTTCCAGTTCAACGAAGAGACACTGTCTCAAAGAATAAGATAGAGAGTGATAGACATACCCGAACACAGCCTCTGGCCTCCCATGAACATGGACAGGCAAATGTACCAGCACACACATGCATAACACACATACACACACACACACACACACACACACACACACACACACACACACTCACCTCCATCAGGCCAAGAGTCAAGTCTACTCCACTGCCTCTTTTTGTAGAGACAGGCCAAGCACAACCAGGCTCCCTTGCTTACTTATTGCCCATTGCTCTTTTGTGCTTCAGAGAAACAGAGGAGAACAAGCTGGAAAAGCCTTAAATATCTACTCTCTAGCTTGCCAATCTCTGTCCTGAGCTAACAAAGGGAAACAGAAGAAAATATCAAAATGAATGTCAGTGTATGACTTCTGTAGAGACATTACCATACATAGAGAGTCAGGAAGTCTCCATAGTGACCCCCAATAACTGACACACACATACAGGGAACATGGAAAGGGCATGAAGGCTGGAGGTAGTTCTTTTCCTCACTGGCTCTGTGACCAGGGATGAGTCCTTCAGCCTCCCTTTGCCTCCATTTCCTCAGCTACAAAGAGTTCTTGAGGCTTAAGAGCCTACCATTACAGGGGGGTGGGGGCATGGTGGATGGAGCCTGGAACTGAGAGTTTACACCTTGAATAGCAAACACAAAGCAGAGAGAGAGAAAACTTGAAAAGTCTTTCCACTCTCAAAGCCCACCTCCAGTGGCATACTTCCAACAAGGCCACACGTCTTAAGCCTCCCCAAACACCACCACCAACTGGAGACCAAATATCCATGTGGTACAACCTATGAGGGACTTTGTTATTCAAACCACTACAGGAGAAGAGGAAAAATAGAAAGGAGGAAGGACAGAGAGGAGATAAGAAGAAGACTGAGGTTTTGAGTCTTAAGATAGAAACGCCTACCAAACAGTGCAGGGGGAGGGGACTGTTGTCACAACAGAATGATGGGGCACACAGCTCAGATTCTGAGAGGTTAAAAGCCTTTACCCTTTCCCAAGTTTGTCTGCATTAGGCATCTGTTTTATAATGAATATCAAATGATACAAAAAGGGAGGATGAGAAGAGAGGCCATCTTCATCGTAAAGTGGTCAGAATCTTTACACATGAACACACACATGAAAGATGTGTGTACAATTTTATGTCATTGTTTTGTGACATTCGGAACACAGAGTCTAATAAATACAGACACACAAATGCCCTTTGGCAAGCAACGCGTTGCAAGATTGGGGCTGCCTGAGGCTGATTACATTGCTGGTGTGTCCGTTCAAAATGCCTGCTAACAGAAATCATTACAATACACAGGCTTGGTTGTAGGGGCATCCTCTAAAATTTGGATACATTTAAAAGAAAATGTTTCAATGTGTTTATGTTCAAACTCAGCCTTAATGGGTAACCTTTCAACTTAAGAACTATTGTGGACAACTGCTCTTGTAACAGTCATGTGTGTAAGATTCAATTGCTCATGACTATCCAAAATACATAGCCTTCTGCTTGGAGCCAGAATGCAGCATATGAGGACCCTTGAAGTGATTTGGCCCCAAACTTATCTTCTGAGTATTTTCCTGTAGGCACATAACTGTTTTCATTTTTCACTTTCATTCCTGGGAAAGAGACGGATGGTGGATGTTTTCTTTAAAGTCAGCTGAAAGATTAAACCCTCCTTACTGTAGAAGTGCATTTGCTGTTTGGTTGCTTAGAGGATGTGAGTCTGTAGAAAAGAGAGGGTGTCTTGTAGTGGAAAGGGCAGAGAGGGACTTCTAAACCAGAAAGGTGTGCTTTTGGCTCAAGGAACAAAGAGGTCACTGAGTCCAGGACAGCAAAGAAAGCGGCCCTTTTCTGTGGTGGTGTTCTGGGGGGTTTTCAGAAGAGAAAAGGTGAGTCTGTAGAGGCACCGGCAGTCCCTACTTACTGCACATGCATGCTACTGTTTTGTTACAGCATTTCCACGTTGTCATCTTCCTTATGAAAACGACAGTCCTCTATGCTCCATTCTCACTCCATCTTTGTCTCTCTCCCTTCCCACCTATACCTCCTTTATTTTTAACTTTTCCCATGCCATTAACAAGTCTTCACCGACAGATACAGTAAGTCATGGGAGACAATTCGGTATAGTAAAATTGGCTCAGTCATCGATTTACAGCACGCTGAGTTCTCTCCTACATAAGGTCTATAGCCTGCATTTTTCCTGTTAGAAACAGAAAACTGTAGATTCTCTACACATTGGCTATGTTCTGCAGTCCTTCAGTACAAGAGCAGTTGGTTCTTGATTAGGTGATCAGTGATCACCTCAGTGAAAGGGAGCAGCCTGCGACCGGGTTTCAAGTGAAAGGTACCAATTTCTCAACAGAATCTTTGATGTGTGAGATTAGTTTGGTTTGGTAGAAATATCCCACTGTTTTTGTTTTGTTTGGCTTATTTATTGACTGACTGGTTGATTCATGCATAGATTTATTTCAGCATAGATGGGATAAAGCCAATACCCTGGCCAGGCAGGGAACCTGCTCTACCGCTGATCTACTCTCAGGTCCATCTTAGTTTCTTAAAAAAAAAAAAATAATAATCTCCCTCCCTGTAACCTTTTTCTTCACCTCAGTAAGCAAACCAGTAAAATGTGGCCTGTGATGTACCCATTTAGTAGGACATTGACTCAGTTTCTCTTTCATCCCTTTATAAACATTCATGACTACAGGGGAGGATATATGTATCTTCCAGGAGGAAGTGCTAGCACAACGCAAGTCCAATGGCTTGGGATGGCTACCAGCCAAAAGAATAAAGAGCAAATCAGTTCAGCTTGCTTCCTAGGGTTCACCTTTGGCAAGAGCTTCCTTGCTTAGCATCTGGGTCTCCATACTCTCTTTCTTTCTTCCCTAGCAGCAGTTGCTGTTACATCTCATTAATGATGCAGGAAGGTTCAATTTACCAACACTAGATGGCTTACACTTAATACCCCAACTTCTCTTTATTTATTCTACCTTCTATCTCCTCTCTTTTGCATTAAAGTTGTTCTCTCACTCATGGAAAGACAATGACCCGTGGAAGGGCCAGGGTGTTCTAGAAAGGAACTGAAGAACCCAGAATCCTGGGTTTGGATGCTGTTTTGGACACCTTCCTCCTCTCTGTTCTTTGCTTTGTTTTCTCATCTGCAGAGGAGATGCACAAATAAGGGACAACTTTTTTCTGGCAACATAACTATAGTATTTTTTTTAAACCACCATCTCTGTGTTTTTTGCCTGGTTAAATTTTGGCCAAGGGTGGTTTTTAGAGTCACATGGTTATTGCTGATTGATCCCAAGACCACTACCAGGATTCCAAGAGGAACTCATAGGACACATCCTGTATTCACAATAATGACATACTGCGACAGCAAAAGGGAACCAAACTCTGTCAACAAGGTGAAAGGACATGGGCAGAGTCTGGGGGAAACGTGCTAGCCTCCAACCCAGGTTCTTCTCAAGCGGAGACACATGGACACTCTTCATTTGTTCAACAATGAGTTGTGACACCATGTGTGGAGTGTGGTCAGTCATGAAAGCTTGGAGAGACTCTGGCCCCAGAGTTTCTATTGGGGGCAGACACATAGACATGCCAAAAATCAAATTCTCAGAAGGAACACAAATGTTTCAAACAAATCATATTGCGTATGTAAGCAATTTAAACATAGTGAGCCGCCGTTAGCTGACGATGGTGAGGGTCTTACTGAAATCTAACTTCCCAGACACTGGCCGCGCTAACCTCCTGTCTCTCACAGGTTCACATCTGTGCTGTGGCTTGTTTCGTAGTTCAGGTTTGTATATATACTACTCTGTGGTTTATACAAATCACAATAGAATAAAATGACATTTTTTTCCATCTGAGGCAACTTTTTCCCATTAACAAATTTTAATTTGTAACAAATTAACAATTTTCATTCAAGAAAGCTTGGGAAGTAAAATAAAATAGAAAGAAGGGAAATATTGCCTGTATAGTAGTTTGGCAACAGAAATATCTCTGGCTAATAACCTTTCACCTACTTGGGCCCTGATTAGCATAATGCCAATTTCAAAGACATTCTGTGATCATATTTACCTTATAGAACAAATTAAAGTTATTTCAAAACAATTTGGAAACATTATTTGTAACACCTATAATAATTCATTTTATCAAGATGTATACAACTAATGCCCATTTTGCCATTGCAAATATAAGTAGCCCTATAGTGAACATCTTTATGTTCACACAAAGCTCTTTCTGTGTTTAGAATTGTTCCTCCTGGAAGGGTCCCAGAAATGAATTTACCAAGACAATGGCAATGAAGTTTTAAAAGTCTTCATTGTGTCTTACCCATGTTTTCCAAGGGCCTAATATAGGACACCCACTAACTACACACTTCACCAAAATGAAACGGTTCTTTCATTTGCTTTCCTTTGATTTTTTTTCCTTTTTTTTTCTTTTTCTCTTTCCATTAGCTTGGCATCTGTGTTGTCATCCAAAACAACATGTACAAGGGTATAAGGTAGGCTAGGGGAGTCCTTAGCAGGGAGGCACTTGCCTGGTACCTGCAAAGTCCTGAGTAGATAGAACTCTGTGTATCTACAGCATTTCAAACAAAAATGGAGACATCCACAGAGACTGGTTTTCAGAAACAGCACTACATACACAACTACAGTCTTTACCTAGAAGCAAGAGTTCAGATTATTTAAAAACAGGTATACTGGCTAGTTTTCTGTCAACTTGAACAAACAAGGGCCATTGGGAAGAGGTGACCTCTAATGAGAGATTGCCTCTGCAAAACTGGCCTGATAGCAAGGCTGTGGAACATTTTCTTGATTCGTGATTGATGTGGAAGGGTCCAGCCCACTGTGGGTGGTGCCACCCCTAGGCAGGTGTCCTGGGTAGTATAAGAGAGAAGGTTGGGCAAGATATAGGAAGGAAACCAGAAAGCAGCACACAGGGTATATTTGAAACAAAATGTTTATAATTTATTCCTGGCTTTCTTTCAAGAGGATTAGAGGCCAGGGAGGTATCAGTGCAGTTTAAGATAGGTCACATAGACAGTGTCTATGTTGAGATATGCCTTCTAAAAGTGTGCTGAAGACCTCTCACCCCCCTGTAAAATCTCCCAAGGTGCCGTCTAAAAGTGTGCTGAAGACCTCTCATCCCCTGTAAAATCTCCCAAGGTGCTTTTGAAAAGTGAGAAAAAGTCATTGAAAATTGCCAATCCCTTGCTTGAGGGTCCTTCCTCAGGTAGACTTTCTGGAACTCACCAGCACTGACTCCTTTTCCATTTGATGGCCAAACACACACTGGCCTGGCAATGCCCACAGGGGGACGAGGTGTAGCTGTCAACTCTAACCTACTCTATGGGTGCCGTGGTGCACTCTGCAGAAACATGGGGTCTCTGAGTGGGAACGTTGGAACACACCAGACCCAGACTCAGTTGGTGACGCCGTGAGACTTGGGTAGAGCCTTGCCACACCTCTCAGCCTTCAGTGGGATCACCTGGGCCATACCTGCCTGTGAGCGGTGTTCCATCACACCAGATGTTTTATAAGGAGATGCTGAGCACACTGCCTTGTTCATCGAAGGTGCTAGAAAGGCCATGGTCCTTGTCATCATCTTCCCAAAAGACGAACACAGGCACGCCCCAACCTATGCCCCACTTTGGTACTAACTCCAATCCAGAGGCACCTTCAGGGACACCAAGGGCACCCCAAGACTTGACAAAAATTCTCTTTGGGGCCTCACTATTTAATTATAGCCACTAAGGACTGGATTACCTAACTCCTCTCCCCAACTGGCCTCCCTCTTTACACACACAACCCCAAATATACACAACACATTTTTTTTTTAATCTCAGCTCTATGTAGTGGGAAACAGACAGTACCCCAGGAGACTGCAGAGGCAAAAACCTGTTATCAGTTTTGTCAGCTCCCGAAATGGCAGATGGTTGGAGCCTGTAGCCTCTTGCCGGAGCCAAGATGTCTTCATCTGTCCTCTCAGGACCCCAGAAAAATGCTTCTGGCAAGAAAAGGAGGAAGGGATAAGAATTCTGTATAAGGCCTTGCATTCAGAGGGCCCTTTATGGGTTTAGTTGTGTGATTCAGGTTCAATGGCAGTCATGGGGCAGGTGATTAGGAGCAGCAGGCCGCTCTGATCACCCTGTACACAGACCCTGATAGCTCCCAGCACTCCGAAGCCTTGTTTGCTTTCTCCGAGGCAGAAATCCCACAAGATCTGCCTGCTGCCAGCTGTCGAGCTAACTAACTGTCTGCGTGCTGCTGAATGGGAGCCCGCAGCCTGGCGAGGCTCAGCGTCCCGGGATGTCTCCAAGCTCGAGTGCCTTTATCTAGCCTGTGCAGGCGCACTTCTAATCAGGCGGTTGCTGGCCTCCAAGGGTCAAACCCAGACCATCGCTACCTAAACAAACCACCACGATGTCACCTTTGGGGAGAGACTGATAAGCAGTTGGCAGGCAGGCCACAGGCAAGGGAAGGCGCCAGCAGCCAGCAATCTGAGAAGGCCGTAAATATGCTGCAGTCTCAGCAGGGAGACGGGCAATACAGCCACCAAGAGGCCTTTGTTTAATGAGCTGTCAGAAAGCAGGCATGAAATTATGTTTGAAAACATGTGCAAGCTGCAGAGACAGAGTGGGGCCTATAAATGGCCCTCTTCCTTCACGGGGGATGTTTGCAGCATCTTATCAGTGTGCTGGCTGTCGTCGGATGAAAGCTATCATTAGTAAACTAATGGCGTTTGAAAGCTACAAATTTCTCTCTCTCTTCTCTATTTTTGACTTAAATGGATTATAGAAAAATTTAATTGTTTTATTTTTCTTTCCTTGGGATTTTGGTAAGCATGCAAATTGGAAGAGAATCAAAAACAAAAACAAAAAACCTCCCAAAAAAATGGAGCTGTGGAAGGAAGCAGTTATACTTGCAGGCTCTTAGCCTACATTATCTCCAGTTCTGTGGAGACCTCATCCAGAGAACTCTAATGCAACTCCAGCTACCGTTTTATTTCAATCAACCCATAAAAGAAGGCATAAATATAAAATGAATTGCTTGCCGGTAATCTGCATATTAAAATTAGTGGATAGGTAGAAAATCGTTTCTACCACATCAACCATCAAATAGAGAATAATTTTCAAAGGACCCAAAACTACCCTTGTGGGCCACATGGCTGAAGAGTTTATCTCTGTTAAGGGTGACACTTAAAGACTTTTAAAACATCTGCCAGGATGGAGGGGCTGTACTGGTTCAGGACCCATTAGGGCTGGTTTCTCAAACTCTGAAATGCTGTATGTGGGCTCGGTTGTCCTGATATGGGCACCAAACCTGACTCTCACTAATCAAGCCAGGCAGCCAGAAAATGGATTTAACAAACCCAGTCTCCTATGGCAAAGCTGCTCCAGGACAGGTGACAAATAAGCAGGGCTGTTTTCTTGGGACCCACTTCTGTGGCAGACTGAATAAGGGTCTCTGTTGCCTTTCACATCTGAGCAAAAAGGGGAAGAAATGCCTGAGTGGAAACGAGGAGCTGTCAGAGTTAAAGGGTCAGAGATTGAACAAAGAAAATTACAAGAAAAAAAATTGCTCCTCACCAAGTAGTATCAGCCGACATTGACCCAGCTCCTGCTGAAATAATGAGAGGAAAGTGTTGGAAGTCCCCCAGACATAGTGTCTTGGACTAGCTTCAGACTGGGCCCTGGCACCCCGTTCCCTCACAAGTGGAACTGTCTCTGAAAGCAGCCTTCTGCCCCTCTCTCTGGAACATTCAGGAAGATTCCAGGCACAGAGTGGCTGGTCTGTCTGTTTTAATAGGAAGGGAGAAGAGTAGTCCACTCTGGGGACCGAGAAGTAGCACAAAATAAAGTCAGGAAGCCGACCATGGCCAAATCATGCTCTGCCCAAACAAACACAAAAGGTGACCTTGTCCTTCTCGGTTTTCGAATGGAGAGCCGAGACTGTTTGCTGGAGCTGAAACTGCCCTGTGGACAGTTTTCTGAGGCTACTTTGTAGAAGATATGGTACTTTGTATCACTTTTAGGCTGGACAATTTTAGTTTATTCCAGTTCAGTAAATATAGAAGGAGTCCTTACACTGTGCTAAGTACTGTCCAGAATGTTAAAAACTATGTGGCTGGATCTCTCTCTCTTTCTCTTTGTGTGCATGTGCGTGTGAGTGTGTGTGTGTGTGTGTGTGTGTGTGTGTGCGTGTGCGTGTGTGTGTATGAGTGTGTGTGTGTGTGTGTGTGAGTGTGTGTGTGTGTGTGTGTGTGTGTGTGTGTGTGTGTGTGTGTGCTGGTGTGTGTGCTGCTGTGAATGTGGGGGCCAGAGATCATCCTTGGTGTTGTTCTCAGGAGATGCCCACTTTGGCTTTTCTTTATTTGTGGTTCTTTTTGTTTTGGGAAAGGGTGTCTTACTGAGTCCCGGGATTCACAGATTAGGCTGTATTGAATGGCCAGCTGATTTCAGAGATCTTCCCTAGTACTTGGGTTGCAAGCAAGCGCCACCACACCTAGCTTTTCTTGTGGGTTCTGGGGATCTAACTTGGGTCCACATACTTAGGTGTCAGTCACTTTACAGGCTGTGTCACCTCCCTAACCTGTGACCGTGTCTTTGTCCCTCTACTCTCTCTCTCTCTCCAGCTCTCCCCCCATCTTCTTGTCACTGGCTCCTCAAGCCTCCTTTGGGAGCTCAGGGAAGAGAGAAGGATGTCCTACCACAATGACTAAGTGTTTTTATAGCCCTAAAGCTTTATATTTTATTGAATCCCTGCTATATTCAACAATCTCACTAGTGTGCAAAACAACCATCTTGGGGCTGGAGAGATTCCTCAATAGCTAAAAGAACTTGCTGTTCCCGCAGGGGAGCTAGGTTTGATTCCCTCATGGTGGCTCACAACCATCTCTGACTCCAACTCTAGGAATGCAACAACCTCTTCTGGCCCCCATGGGTACTGTGGACACATGGTACACTTATACACATGCAGACGAAACACATACATATAAAATAAAAGTAAACAACATATTTTTTAAAGATCCCAACCATCATGAACATTTATGCTTATTTATATTATTGGGTTTTTAAAAATAATTAATTTATTTTTGTTTCATGTGCATTTGTGTTGTGCCTGCATGAACGTTTGTGTGAGGGTGTCATATCCTCTGGAGCTGGAGTTATAGACAGTTGTGAGCTACCATGGGGGTGCTGGGAATTGATCCTGGGTCCTCTGGAAGAGGAGTCAGTGCTCTTGACCCCTGAGGCATCTCTTCAGTCCTGTTACCTAATGCCCCCACCCCAGATAATCAGCACCATTAATTCCTTGAGTGTATAAGTGTATGCCTGGAATTTTTAAATATAATATTGTAAATAATTAGTAAGAGTTGTTGAGAATATCATAATGTATCTTGGTCATATTAACCTCTTATTTCCCCAACACCTCCCTAATTCAGGACCCCCCCAGATTCCTACTTTCTCTCTCTTTTTTTTTTTTTTTACAAAAAGTAACCCACCCTGTCCTGTCCAGTTTGTGCTGCTCATTCGCTCATAGGAGAGGGGTCATCCACTGGAGTGTAGATGACACACCAGGGGCTTCACCCTTCAAGAAAACTGACTGTCCTTCCTACAGAAGCCATTCACTGTCGACAGTTCCTCAGGCAGAGATGGGAACTCATGACCCCCTCCAATCCCCATGCTGGAATGTTGACCGGCTTGATCTTGTGCATGTCTTTTATGGCAGCCATGGTTACTGTGAGCTCATGAATATAGAGGTCCTGCCCTCTCCAGAAGATACTGTTTCGATGTTGTGGTCTTTTACCTGCGGCTCTTACCATTTTCTGCCTGTCTTCTGAAATGTCTCCTCAGCCTTGTGAGGACGTGGCTTACACAGATGTCCCATTTGTGACTGTGTGCTCCACTTTGACCGGTTGTGGGTTTCTGCGTCATTGTCCATTACACAAAGGGACTTCCATGATAAGGTCTGAAAACTGCACTGATCAATAGGTAGAGAGGTAGGCAATTAGAGGGCAGTTTTATACCACCAATGTCGCTCTAGCAGAATAACCATAGTAGCTTCACCCCTGGGATCTGTGAGCTCCCCAACCTTGGCTTCTTGGTCTAATATTCAGTACCAGGAACAAGTTTCCTTCTTTGAGGTGGGCCTTAAACCCACTTTAAAGAAAAAGAAGCTGGTCACCTCATAACATTCATGACACTATTACACCCATGGGCATATCTTGCCACACTGGTTATTATTGTAGCTTGTAGGGCTCACAGCTGGGTAAGAGCTTTGACAACTTCTTCCCCAGCAGCCTGAAAAGCTTTCTGGTACCTTGAAGCTAGCCAACAGGGAGGAAACTTCCTGGTCAGTACTGACTTGATTTTTCCATGTCCTGTGACCAAAGTATGTCATGTTTTCAGCAATAGGGCTTTATGGTGGACAAGCAGGAGCAAGGGCAATGGCCTACACAATCTGGGGGGGGCCTTGGATAGCCTTGGGGATAGCCTTGGCCAGGCATCTCACACCTGGACAGGGTCTTTTTATTTGGAAACCTATGGATTCTGGATTCAGAAAGAAGCACTATTCTGTGCAGGGCATTCCAAACTCTTCTATGGATGTGTGTGGTGTGTGTGTGTGTGTGTGTGTGTGTGTGTGTGTGTGTGTGTGTGTAGCTTATATTAAAAAGTAGGTATTTACATGTCTTTTTTAAATACTCTTAGTGTTAGTTATTTCTCTTCCTACCCCATCTTTCTGTGACTTCATCTCTTGCTTGGCATCAGAAGTTCTGATCAAGATGAGAATGTAAGTGTAAGAGGTGAGGTGGGGAATCACCATGCTCCACAGGGTAACTTTCTCAAATATTACCTGGTTATCCAAACACCATTTATTATATAATCGATTTGCTTCTAATCATTTGAAATGGCACCTTAATCACACCCTAAATGTCTTAGGAGCATATTCCTCTCCTCCTCATGCCTTTGAAATCTCTGCATACATCTTGACGCTCTGGGACGTTCTGGGGTGCTCTGGGGTGCTCTGGGGTGCTCTGGGGTGCTCTGGGGCGCTCTGGGACGCTCTGGGACGCTCTGGGGCGCTCTGGGGTGCTCTGGGGCGCTCTGGGACGCTCTGGGGCGCTCTGGGGCGCTCTGGGACACTCTCTCTTTTTTGGTACTGATTTGCTATTTCCTTGCATGTGGATACCACAATGCTTTAATTCTTGTCATTGCTTACAACAGGTTTTGAGTGGATATGTTTACATTTTCCAAATAAGCAAAGCTACCATTCACAAATAATGATAATCTGATTTTTTTCTTTTCAGATTTATATTTTCAGCTTCTTCTTCTTACATAATTATATCACCCAGTAACTCCACAAAATTGTACATAACAATAGTTAAAGAATCGGCATTGAGTTTGTTGGGAATGAAACCTGAGTTGATGATGAATTTTATCAGATGTCCTTTCAACATCTAGGAGACTAGGATGATTCTCTTTCTCTGATTGGTGAGTATAGTGAGTAAAGTATGACTAGCCTGAGGTTGAAGTCTGCATGTTCCCAGAATACGTCCTACAGAGTCCCTGGGGCAGAGACTTTACAGGAAGCCTCTTTATGTCTTTATTTTCTAAATATGTTGGTTTTTTTTACTTTTTCTCTTTTACCCAAAAGTTGTGTAATAATGAGTGTTTTTACGCACGTGAGCTTTTTGTCTTAATGGTTTCATTGTGACTGGCGATTGATTTGTACTGTTTCTCCTTTGTAGATTTAAATGATATTTTCTGCTCTTACAGACAACTGTTTTACTAATTCATGGGGCTCAAATCTCTAATACTTGCTGTGTCTGAACTACTTGTCAATGATCTTGTTTTCCACTTTACTAGAAAGCACAGTGGGGGCTGTGGTAGGAGTTAGTTTGTATGCAGTTCACCCTAGCATCTGACAGCACATAAAGGAGGAACTTGGCATCCCTTGAACTTGAGGCCACAGCTCTGTGAGAAGGGATGTGGCTAAGAAACTGCACAAGCTGCAGACAACAATGTTGGTTGCTGCGAGAAGCCATGGAACCACTGGATACCACAAGAGATCTTGTGGGGGGCCCTCGAGACCACCAAGGATCTCGAGATGATGCCATATATAAACCAGAGAGCTCCACACAGCACTGTCTTCCTCTTGCCCTCATGGACTGAGAAGAAAACACGAGCTGGAGAAATGTACAGCAAGGTATGTCAGCATTTAGGCTGCAATAGCCCGAGGCACATCCTGTAAACCAGAAAAGGCATGCCATAGAACCTGCTGAGAGAGAGTTCTTTAAAGACTGGGCATTAAAATTGTCTGTCTAGGGGCTCAAGAGTGCCCAAAGAATGAGCAAGGTGTGCAGAGTTCATAGGCCTCAGGCTGTGAGGTATACATGGGCTAAGGAGACTATAGAAATAAGTCTCAGCTGCTGGAGGAAGCTGACCTCAAGTTTAACGGTAAAAACAAACTGATCTTATAAACCAGCCACAATCTAGTGGTTGAAATAAACTGACCATACAGACTGACAAAGTTAAGCCCAGTGGACACTAAGCTTGAAAGGGACTGCCTGCTGTGACTGCCAGACTGCCAAAATCAAGTTATCCCGCACAGACCTACACTAAGATTATTAATATTCTTTTAAGAAAATTAAAATAGGATTGGTTAGGTGTTCTTAGATATTGTTTATAAGTATTAGGATATAGGATATAGGAGTTTCATAGGTATTTGTTAAGTACTAATAAATATAAGTGCTTTAAATAAAAATTTTCTTTTACAGGGAGCATTGGAAGACAATTCCCAAATTCTTAGTAACTTCTCCCTGCCTGCCAAGATCTGGGGTTCTGTATTACTCCCTCCATCCACCCTGTTACGAAGTTGACCTTGTTCCTCTCCAAGATGAGCCTATGCATGTGCATGAGGTCTCACTGCACTTCTTTTCTCAAAGGCTTTGCCCTAGTAATTCTCCCTGCTTTATTCAGTATCAACAATTTCTCTTCTGTAACAGGTCTATTCCAACAGAAAACAACCACAGCATTACACTTACTGCCTTAAAAATGAGAATGCAAGATTGAATTTACTTCTTCTCATAGTGCTTGCCCCCCCCCTTTTTTTTTTATCTTCCTTACCTACCACTTAACAAAACTCCTTGTATGATGGTCCAATCCCATACCTGCCCTTTGTCAGTTAAATCTACTCCAGTCAGTCTGTGGACTCTAACAAGCCACTAAACTTTTACCAATGGCTTCAATGTTGCATATTCTGGGTTCCCACGGAACTTGACATATGGGTGCTATTCCTTCTCATGGAAATATTTCTTCGTTTGTTCTATAAGACGTTGTATACTTAATTTCCCTTTAACGTCTCTCATTGTACCTTCATCTCCTTTACTGGTTCCATTTTACCCCCTTCACCTCACAGGGTTGACACACCACAGACCTGGTTCAGGCTCCTTTAGTCCCCTTTCTTCCTCCTCCACCTCAGTTTTGTTTTTTGGCCTTAAATGACATCTGTATGAGAAGGACTTGGCCACCTGCCATTCCCTGGTCTGAGCTTATAGTATACCCTGTGGTGATTGTCTCCCAGTTTCATGGCTTTAAATGCCATTTATCTTCAACAATTCTCAAGTGCACACCTTCCTCCACCCCAGTGACTACACTGAAGGTTAGAGCATGTCAAACATCTGTCAGTTATGTCTCCAATGGATGCCGAAAAGGTGCTGTACTTAAACCAAAATCCTGATATTATCTACCTACATCTCCTCCAATCTCAGCAAAAGGTATCTGTTCTCCAGTTCTGGACAGCCTTCATCAGAAAGCATTGTTACTGTGCCAGATGAGTGTTCACCATTTCTCCATAGCCAGGGAAACGCGGCAGAGAGCGAAGAGAAGAGAATTTCTGTGTTATAAAATCCTTTAAGGCGTGAGCTAACCTTCACCTCTATGGTCTGTGTGACCTCTTTTCAAGTTCCTGTATAATGCTTTGACCTGAAAAAGACCTCGTCTTTGTGCATTCAGGGACTACCCTCTCCCCTAATTGAAGTCAGATGGCTGGCTTGCGGGCTTCTCTCTCCCTTTCCAGGGTTGCCTCTTAACAGCTGTGGTCTATTACCAATGAGTTATCAGTGGACAGACATGAGATTCCTTTATGATGTTAAATGACATATTACAGCATTTCTTCCACGAACTACAAAAGCTGAACATTATGGACAATATTAAATCTTGTGCAGCAGTTATTCATTCTGTAAAATACATGTTGATTTCTGAACTATAACTACATGATGATTTTCTGGCCATTTTCCTAACATATGTTTTGTTTCATGAAAAAAATATTTTCATAGAATTGGATGATCTTCATTAGTTTCTCATTTTTTAAGCAACAACAACAACAAGAATTGGATCTGATCTTAAATGTTGGCAATGGATCAATCATCATTAAAACACAATTAAATTAAAATTAAGACCTACCAATGTAATAATTGATTCAGGCAAGGGTCATCACCAGATGCTTCAGCCACTGAATAATGCATCATATGGTCTCATGATCATACAGGATATCTATTAGTTACGTGGAGAGGATTGCAAGATATTAACTAACCAGCTGAACCAAACTGACATGATCTGTTTTAGTCTCATTGTCATTCTGTGATTGTGGATGGGATGGGGAAAAATACAATGACGTCAGAATTCTTAACAAAGGTGCTTAAGCTGATAATAGTCAAAGGAAACAGAAAAGTCTACTAAAAACACCGTATTTACATAGGGAAAATCCTTTATCTAGGAATGTCCTTTAGGGTTGAAGTATTGCAACAAGTGGGACTCACTTTCAAATAGCTGAGCAATATCACAGAAGAGATTGCAACTGTAAATGAGGTGGACGCACTTAACATCACTGCACTACATACTTAAGATGATAATTTTATGGTGCTTTGTTTGAAAATTGAAAAGAACATGGATGGGAAAATATCTTAGAGGACACAGAACACCCTTTTCCTTTGAAGGTTTCCAGGACCCTTAATTCTTTCTCTACACTGGTGGCTGTCCCTTATATTCTGATTTTAATCCATTACCTCTCATTATTTGTCATAATGCCAATTACTTTCCTTGAACAATAGTGTTATGGAAGGATTTTCTTCAAATTGAGACCTTCCATCCTGAAGAGAGGATCGCAAGACTGGGGAAGATAAGGAAACTTACAAGGTTTAGGAAGGTGTTAAATTACAGGACTCATGGGCCCCCTCTCCCAAAGCGATGGCTAATCTTGGTTGTTAACTTGACTATATCTGGAATCAGCTAGGAGGTAAACCGCTAGGCACCCCTCTGAGGGATTTTCTTGACTGGATTGTGTGACAACTCACCTTATATGGAATTGGCACCCTCTGGTGGCAGCCCAGGTAAGAGGAAGTCCAAGAGAAAATGTTATTTTTGCCTCACTCTACATCCTGCTGGCCATTCCATCTTCCAACTGGAAAGTGTATCTATCGTGTTGCCGCCACAGCTGCTGCAACATTCTTTCTCTGATATCAGAACTCAGCTTCTTTGAGATTCCAACAGGCACTGGGGACAGTGATTCTCCAGGGATCTTCCCGGTCTTCACCACCAGAATATCACTTATCAATTGGAGGACTAAGCCTTGGTGGACTAAGAAGCTACCAGGTTCTCTCCACAGCAAAGGCAGTCATTTTTGGAAAACCCAAACTGTACGTTGTAAAAGAACCAAATGCACTCCTTTTAATATATACTTATTCTGTGAGACCTTTTCCTAACTATGATATCGATGTTTGAATGAGTAGTGGACACTTGCTGTGAAGAAAGATCACCAGTGGAACTGACTAAAAGTTGGCCAGGAAGTTCTAGGAACACTTTACCCATGTGGAGGTGGGCTTCTCAGTGATTCAGCTGCCGCGGAGTCACCCATGACTCTGTAAGTGGCCCTTGCCCACGCCCTGTAAGTAGCCCTTGCCTATGCCCCTGTGAGTAGCCCTTGCCCATGCCCTGTAAAAAGTAGCTCTTGTCCATGCTCCAGTGACGGCAATAATCTCACGGGTCCACAAAGCCAGGCCTTAGTGAACTGACGATGTCCTCTGTGGGATGATTAGACATCTGTTTGTATTTCCTCGTGTAGTGTTATCTCTATGGTCACATTTGAACCCTAGGAGGTCAGGGTAGATGGCACTGGTTGCATTTTCTAGATGCAAAAACAGAAGTAGAGGTCATGTGGGTATTTTTTTCAGATCTCTCTGAAACTTGCAGGGGTTCCCCTTTTTTCCTGTACAAAGCCTCAGAGTGGGCCCTACTTTGGGTTTGCAAACAGTAGGAGGTACCCTTAAGGGTGCAGAGATCATTTCCCTCAGAATCCCTTCTTTTTTTATTTTTTAAAAATTTATTTTTCAAGTTACATCTCAATCACAGCCCCCTCCTTCCTCCCCTCCAGGTCCCACACTCTAACACTCTTCCTCCCTCTTCTCTTTCTCCTCCAATGAGGGGAGTCCTCACATATCAACCCCCCTCAGTTCATCAGTCACATGAAGGCTAAAAGCTTGCTCTTGCACTGGGGCCCACCATGGCAGCCCAGCTAGGGTAAGGTGCTCCACTAACAGTCAACAGAGTCCATGACCCACTGCTGGGTGGGGTTTCACCCAGTAGGATAGTTATGCTGGGTTCCTGTCTCTTTGGGTCTGTGGGTTGTAGGACAGTGTCCTGTACTATATGGCTAATATCCAGTTATTAGTGAGTACACACCATGTGTATCTTTTTGGGTCTGAGTTAGCTCACTCAGGACAAGCTTCCATCCATTTGGTTGAAAATTGCATGATTTCTTTGTTTCTAAAAGCTGAATAGTATTCCATTGTTTAAATGTACCACAGTGGTTTTTTTGTTTTGTTTTGTTTTTGTTTTTTCAATCCATTCTCCGGTTGAAGGACATCTGAGTTGTTCCTAGTTTCTGGGTATGACAAATAAAGCTGCTATGAACATAGTTGAGCTGATGTCCTTGTAGTTTGGTGGAGAATCTTTTGGATATATGCCCAGGAGCAGTATGGCTGGGTCTTGAGGTAGAACTATTCCTAATTTTCTAAGATATTGCCAGATTGATTTCTAAAGAGATTGCACAAGTTTGCACTCCCACTAGCAATGGAGGAGTGTTCCTTTTTCTCTACATCCTCACCACCATGTGCTGACACTTGAGTTTTTGATCTTAGCCATTCTGATAGGTGAATGCAATTCCTACTAAAATACCAACACAGTTCTTTACAAACCTTGAAAGAATAATTCTCAACTTCATATGGAAAAACAAAAAAATCCATAATAGGTAGAAAACAATCCTGCACAATAAAATAACATCATAACATCTGGAGGTATCACCATTCCTGATTTCAAGCTGTACTACAGAGCAATAGTAATAAAAACAGCTTGTACTGGAATAGAAACAGACCAGTTGATCAATGAAATCGAACTGAAAAGTCCCATTCTCATTCCCCAGCCTTATCCTGTCATTTTATCAGGTTGGAAAACAAGTCTAAAATAAATAACATTATTTTAGAACTGCACCAGTGGCAAAGGCTGAAGGGGACATATGACAGTGAGAATCGCTAACACCTTAAGAACATATCATCATCTCTGTACGACCTGAATACTCATCACCAGCTGATGCACACACTCATCACAAGTTTCCCATCCTGCTCCTCCATGCACCGCTGCATGGACGGCAGTAAATAACACTGACAGAGAAATTCAGTATTAACTGGAGGGTCAAAAACTATTTAAAAATGAAAGGGCATAACATTCAATGTATTAGGAGTTAGTAACTACTTTTGTCTGAACTCCAGTTAGCAACACTTTATCTGAATTCCACTGGATAGATGAAGAAGCAGAATGGACCCATCTGTTTGGTTTTGATTCTTATTTGTTACCCCTTTGGCAGTAGCAAATAGGGAAGAATTTCATATTGCCAGAAAATAGAATATTTAAATTTAAGTGAAAGATAAAAAAAAAACTATATAACCTGCAGCTAGAAATGCAGCTGTCAGATGTTGAAGTCACCTACCATGCAGGGCCAAGTCTACACTTTCAAGGGTGTTTTCTCCATAATATTCACTAAACCTAATGCTTTACGTGGCACCAAGAAGTAGGAAAAATAGCAAGATTCATATCAGAGGAACACAGGGGAGTTAATTAAATAATACTTGGGAAATTGAACCTGAGAAATACTGACCTGGTGACAAGGGTCCACAACTCCAGTCTCAATTCCTTCATTCTGTGATGTGTACAGATGTCTAAATATCTTGTGACTCCATTTCCTGACTTGTAAAACATAGTAACTAAAAAATGCTGTGGCAGATCTCCTCACATCTGATCTCATAAACTCTTGCATTTGTACATGCGCTCAAGTTCTACGGAGGCTACTCCTGTGAATTCCCAATTCTTTTTCCTCATTTATTAAACAAACAAACATACATACATACAAAAATACATATATTCAATATGTACTCATCCTGTATATGTGTGAATTTAGTGTACATACTATATATGTATGTATACTGTGTATGTATACACACACACACATATATATATACATACATATGTACATACTAGAAGGAATTTGGGGACAGAAGAGACACTCTTTGTGAATGATGTTTAATATATACCATGAAAATTTAACTGACCTAAAAATGTTATGTATCTATGGACTATGGAGTGATATTTCTATACATGAATTGTTTTTTTTTATGAGGAAAGCATTCAAAATCCTTCTTCTATCTCTTTTGAAATCTACATCATTGACAACTTTAGTCCCTGTTATGGTTTAAATATGAAATGTCTTTCCATATATTAAAAGCTTTATAGTGTAGGCAGCATTTCCAGGTGGGACTTGGAGAAGCAAATCGATCCTGAGTCCTCCCCCTTCAAAAACTGAATAATCCACTGATGAATTCAAACTTCAGAAGAAGTAAGGAGGTGGGAGAATTGTGGGCCTGATTGGTGGAAGTGGGTTACTGGGGCATAGCTTAGAGAGAGGTGCCCTTCCGTTACCCTCTCTGCCTCCATCGGGCAAGTGAATAACTTTGCTCTTCCTGATGTGATGTTTGGCCCCACTGCAGCCCCATGGTAATGGAGCAAGCTGACCATAGAGTGAGATTTTCAAAACCATGAGTTGAGATAAGTTTCTTCTCTGTAAGTTGTTCTTTTAGATATTTGTGACAATAGCAAAAAGGTCACACTACTGTAGATTCCATAGCCTTTCCTTCCTGCCTAGCTGTACTCCTGTACCTGTCACCCAATATTTCTCTCTGTTCCCCACTCCCTGTCCTTCCAGACTAGAGATCCACTATTCTACCCTCTACCCCAACGATGTCATCTTATGCATTTTTCAACCCTTCCTGTTAATCAAGCCAAGTGTTAGAAACAAAGCAGGCTCTCCATTTCTTCCATGTAATATATACTAGATCTTTACTTTTTTGTTTTAAAATAAAGTTATAGGAGGAAATGCAACTTAATTTGGAATATTTTCCACAACTTTTTAAAGCCATAATCATTACAATTCTGATTTCCATTTGCAGTTTTGGGGAGTCACTCTAGGGCCCTATGTGCACTATTTCATCTACACACATGTACAATGTGCCACATGAGATCCTATTATGTTCCTTGTGAGATGAAGACATTGAATCCTTAAAGATTATGGCTTCAGAGGATCACACAGCTCTTTAAAAATCCAAGTCCATGGAATTCGGAGCTCTCCCTCTCAGCGACTATATCCTTGAGTGTGGGGACTAGAAAACAAACTGTCAAATTATTTAACAGAAACTGTAGGTCAATAAATGTGAGGAAGACATTCACTCAAGTTATTAATTCACTGTGTGCAGACTTCCATCATAATATCGTTACCATCTGATCGTCCAGTTATTTCCCAGTGATAACAGAGGAACTAAAATAATATGCAGTGTGTTTCAAGTAGAAAAGGGAGGCAATGGTTGAATCCATTTGGATTCAATTCTGTTGGAGCAGATCTTTTATAGAAATGAGGTTATAATGAAAATGAATGTACACTTGTACTGGAGGGAAACATATATAGCCTTTAAAGTTATTCAATTTATATTGCTACTCAGTTGTTAAAGTGTTGGTGAAGTAGCATGTATATAAATATGACACCAGTGACAGCTATAAAGATAAAGTGCGTTCCTTGTAACTTCTCAATTTAAGCACATAAGACTAAATTTTGGGAATAAATCATGATAACAGACAGGCACTGCATTTATATGAAAATGAATAAATGTCCTATACTATCCATTTATTAACCTGTAATGAATAGTTACTTTATCATTGCTTTGTAGATTTTTCCTGGAATGTCTTAACATGCTGAGCTACAGAGAGTGCAGACTCATCTGGTTGCTAAGAAGTAATTTTATTACCATAGAAATGGATTTCCCCAGCACCCCATAGTAGGCTCGACCAGAAGAGTGTGCAACTGACCCTCAACACGTTAGGCAGCCATGTGACAAATAGGTGGGAAAATGTTCAGTTATGCCCTTTCTTTATACTGCAGGGAGAAGAACATATAAGGATTATATATAGATGTCAGGAAGAATTAAAGATAGTAAGACTCCCCAGGGCATAGTGACCAGGAGCTTTCAAATGATTCCTAGGATTCTGTCATGTAATAAACAGTATGGGAGAGCAGCAAGGACAGGGCAGGGGGTGCCCACAGGCCCCACACTGTGCATGATGGTGCTACTTCTGCATTAAGACATTAGAGGTATCACAAGATCCTTGGGATCCATAGCCCATGCTATGTCCTTAATCCTTGAAGTCTCCTTAGTAGTTTTCTCTAGAATGAAGGCTTTTATTTATGACTCTGTAGGACAAGTGCAGGGCTAGAAGAGGATTGTGCACAGAACAGCCTCAGCATTTCTCTGGGTGGTGTGGCAACAACTGGCCAGCCTATTTCCCTCCGTCTGGAGATACTGCACTGTCAATCAAGTAGCTACGATACAACGGGACCCAAGATCCCCAAGCACTTTCCTTCCGTGTCCTCTGCTAAAAGATGGTACCTGAGCACAGACTGGCACTGGAGCCTAACATCTCCTGACCCAAGACAGTACCACATTCAACACATTAAAGGAGAATCAAAGAGGAGACATCGTCCAGCACACAGCACCTCCAGCCCACCCCTCGGTAGTATGCCCAGAAAGCAAGAGCCACATCCTAGGTTCTTCTGTCCCCACACTCCCATTAGTGTCAGGTGACATCAATGCACCTCATCTGAGCCCTTCATATAACATTCCACGGATGTTGGAGCTTCAAGAACTTTAGATCAAGCCCCAGAAGGACTCAGTGACAAGTTCAAAGCCACCCTGACTGTTAACTGCAGAATCAGGGCAAGAGTTCAGGCCTTCGATTTCCCACAAAGGAAGCAAGTCCGTGTTGCCTGGCTTCTCCTGCAAGCTCATAGTCAATACCTGAGTCTTCAGTGAAAAGAAATGAGACCCGGGAGATCTATACATGCGCGTGTTCATGCATGCGTACGTGCGTGCATGCGTGCGTGCATGCATGCATGCATGTGTACACACATGCTCACAGCATCATGGTCACAATGGCAAAAGGGCAGAAACAACTCAAATTCCTGTCAGTGACCGAACAGCCAAATACTTCTGTATTCAACAATGGGATATTACTCAGCCTTAAAAAGGAAGGATTCTTATCTTGAACTTGCCAGGGGCTGGGCTGGGGAGAGAAAAGTTCCATCATGTAAAAGGTTTCTCTTTAGAAAAAGAGTCCAGCCCCCGCCAATGACTTTTCTACTTTATTACCTTTCTATGAATTCAGTCGTTCTTTGTTTCTCACGTAACTATCACCACACAGTATTTGTCCTTTTGGTCTGGCTTCTGTCACTTAGCATAAGTTCAAGAGTCACCTATTTGGTAGTGTGGATGTAAAATAAGAGTCCTTCCTTTTTAAGGCTTGGAAAGAACCCCACACTGTTGTCCAAGTAAGGCCTGAGTGTGGCCCTGAGAACAGTCCAGAAGAGTGAGTTTAGAAAATAGCAGGACTTAATTCAAGCCTGGTGTTGGCACAGAGCAAAAACACCAGTGGAGTCCCAGTTGTCCCAGACACTGCTACCAGTGGATCGACAGCAAGCTGCTTAACTGGAATTACCTTTTCATAAAACAAGAATGTCCCTGTATTGATTTCAGGGTTGTGATGATTATAGAAAACCTCAGCGCAGACTAAGTATTGGTTCCTGCTACATTTCACTCATTTATTTTCATTAATTCTTTTTTTTTTTTTTTTGAGACAGGGTTTCTCTGTGTATCCTTGGCTGTCCTGGACTCACTTTGTAGACCAGGCTGGCCTCGAACTCACAAAGATCCGCCTGCCTCTGCCTCCCAAGTGCTGGGATTAAAGGCGTGCGCCACCACCGCCCGGCAAAGTTCCAGTTCACATTAGTCCTCTGTTCATGGGCTCCAGGGTGTATGTGCGTGTGACTCGTGTGCTGATGTGTGTGGAGGCCAGAGATCAATCTCAAGTGTCACCTCTCAGGAACTGTCCATCTTTTTCTCCCTCCCTCCCTCCCTCCTTTCCTCCCTCCCTCCCTTTTCTCCATATTGTTTTTGTGTATTCTACTTTGTTGTTTTGAGACAAGATGTCTCGCCAACTTGGAGCTCACAGGCAAGCCCTAGGGGTTTGCCTCTGCTTCCCCAGAAATGGGATTACAAGCATGCACCACCATGCCTGGCTGTTTATGTGAGCGACAGGAATCAGACTTAGTCTCCATGCTGCTCTGCAAGTATTTCACTGACTGAGGCATCAGTCCAGGCCTTGCCTTGTCTGTCTTTAAGGTGCAATTGTCTGAAGAATCCCTCCACACCCCCTCAGCACAGTGTTGTTCTGATTTCTGTGCCCTTCATCAACTACTTTAAAGGCATGTGTGAGTAAAGCTGCATTTTCTATCCTTACTGCTATTTTGCCTACTCTGGATTTCCTTGCTGGCTAATGTTTCGAGCCGTTGTTATCGCTATCCTTCTGTCTGGAGAGTCTCCGGTAGCCAAGGGTGGATCTGCAGGTGCCCTTGGCTTTCCTTCATCTGGAATGTTTCTGCTTCTCCCTCACACCTGAAGGGACATGTGATCATTCCTCTCGGTGTTTTCAGCAAACAGCATTGCCCTCTCTGTGTTTCATGGCTCAGATAAGGAAATGCACTTGAGGCGAAATGGCTCAGTTGATAAGCAAGCATGCGTGCACAAGCCTGGCAACTCCAGGGCTCAATCCCTGGAGCCCATGTAAAGGTGAAAGGATGGGTCATCTTCACAAGGTTGTTCTCTGCCCTCTACATGTGTGCCGTGGCATGTGTGTGTCCACAATCGCACATAGTAGTAATAAAGTTATTTTATTTTTGAAATCTGCTATATAAATAATTGTCCCCTACAGGTGATGTGTCATTCTCTGTGCTTTCTTTTTATAATTTTCTTGAATAATTCAGCCCCACAATCATTTTTTGTCCCTTCTGGGAGCCCTGTCAATACAAATGCATAATTTTTGTGTTTGTGATTGTCTCGAAGGTCCCCGAGGCATGGTCTTTTTAAATTATTTATTTTACTCTGTTGTTGACATTATGTAAATTCTGTTACTCTGCCCTGGCAGTTCACTGATTGCATTTCTCTGTCATATCCATCTAGAGAGTTTTTTGGTTTTGGGTTCTGTGTAGGTTTTTTGTTTGTTTGTTTCTTTTGTTTTGTTTGTTTTTGGTCAGGTTGCCTAGGTTTGGTTACCTTTTTTTTCACTTTTATAATTTCTATTTTGATCTTTCTGTAGCTTTTATTTCTTGACTATTTTTTTTTAATCTCTGTTTCAAGCACATTTGGTATTATGTGTGGTAGCAACCTCTGAAGTCTCTTTCAATGAACTACATTCATTCTGGTGTTGGGGCCAAGTCATTGTCTTTTCTCAACAAGGTTGTGATTTCCTTGTTCATGGTTTGACGAGAGTGATTTTCAGTTATTCCCTGGACAGTCTGGGTACTTCATAAAGCGACTCTGGGTCCCACTAAACCTGCCTTTGTACCAGGAAGTCCCCTAATTAATCCCATGTAGGTTCTGCCATGGTTTCCTGGAAACTTGATCATGGCATTTCTGGCCCCTGGGCTTGGCAATGGGGCTCTGTTTTCCTTGGCTCTTCTGCCAGACCTTAGTTCTATGTGAGGTGGAAGGCACTATTTGTGTGGGCTACCTACAGTCATTAGGAGGGGTTTGGGGACCTCAGGATGGGAGTCCCTTAGCCTACTCTTCAGAGAGCAGGTAGGAGTGGGCTTCTGCTTGATCTGCTGACTCTGCAGGAGGGAAGTGACTTTTGCTGCTGGGTAGAGAGCAGAAATCCACAAGGTCAGAGTGGCTCTCTGTCACTAGTGGAGGCTCAGAATATTCTCTGCTTAATGTGCCTTTTGCTACTGTGTGAAAAACGTAAGAGCCAGGCTTACATTCCTTTGTGTCCATAGGTAAAGGGTGTTACCAGTTGTGGCTTGTCTTCTGCTGCTGGGTCTAGACTGCGGAGAGTGGCCTTTCTATAGCTGCAGGTACAGGAGACAGAAGGCCAACCTCTGCTCCGGTGTAGTGGGGAGAGGAGTCAGCCTCCTCAGGGTCTGGTGTAGCTTCTGTCACAGGTCTATGGGTCTGGTGTTACTCAGAGGCACAGAGCAAAGACAGGTGGGGACATCTGTCCTCTTGTCTTGACTCTGACTCAGGCAGATGGCGCCCACCAGCTCTTACTCAGCTACTTTCTCAGGCCCTTGGCTGCGGGAACATGCTTTTCTTGTGTTTTCTTTCTTTGTGTTTCGGCTGCGACAGGATCCATTTTTCAGCCCCTCGGTCTGGATAGGTAAGAGCCAGACAGAGCCTAGGGAAGACACTCTTTCCCCTTGTCTTTCTGAGCTGCTTACAATCCTTGCATGTCATTGTACTTGGGGTGGGGGGGGGGTGTGGTGGGCTTCATGATTCCTGACTCAAAGCTCTTGCCCTTCATTCTTGAAGCACAGATATCAAGATGAGCTGAGTGGTAGGGGCACCGCCTTACTCTGCTCTGCTCATTTGAACTCGGCTCTTTCCTAGCCAGCCTGGACAGTCTCCTTTAGCTTACAATCTACAGTGAGTTGAAAAAAATCAAATATAAGAAATGTAGCAAACCCAGGGTTAGCATTCTCTTTGAGAAAACCATTGGGGGAAAAAAGAAGTCAGCAATAGACTAAAGAAGCAAACAACCCCTTCATCTGTTCTTAAAATTCAAGGAGAATGCAGACAGTTGCATTATTCTCTTTTCCAATCCACGTAAAGTCTTCCACTCAAGAATACCTGCATCCTCAAAGTGACCTATAAGTTCTAAAAGTAGGTATGGATGCAATATCTGTTGGGAGTTTCTTCTTTACACTAGGAATTAAAGATACTCTGAGCTAGATGTGTGGTCCTCCATCCTGCCTCCAGTGAACATGTACAACTTCACAACACATATTTTGGGTATTACTCCTACTTGAATTTTTCCTTCTGTCTTTCCCATTCTTACCTTATGACATATTTTTATAGCCATTTTGGAAAACGGTGGCATAAGAAGGAACAAATTATATATATTTCACTTTTGTAGGTATGTAAGAAAAAATAAAAGGTCTCCATCATGTTTCTTGATGCAGAAGAAGCTCCTTCTTTGCCCTAGCTTCCAGCAGTATTAAGATCAAGTGGATTCAGGAGACAGTGGCCAACCTTAGGATAGGGAGGAAAGAATAGATATTCTCCAATGGAGACCAGTATCTCTGGAGTAACATACAAAAGGGGAGCCATGCTGTATCTACCCTTGTAGCCCTGCTTCCACTGTGAGTACCCATGAAGTCTCTGGTGAGTTCAACTTAGGAAGGGGGGAGGAAGCCTGGTGTGTGAAGAAGGCTGATTTTCCCACAAGCTCTCCTGTCATCTCCTCTCACACTAATACAGTCTCCTTTGCAGACTAAATAGTCTAGAAACTTGCAGACGGCAGTAATGGTGGACCTCACAGGCAAAAGTTAAACAAAATAGTGAGTTTTGAAAGCACAGATTTCAGTCTCTAACCCATCAGCTGAAAGGATGGTCCATAAGTCTTTCAGTCATCCATAGACCTGTGCTGTGATTCATCACAACCAACCAACCAGCCAGCCAGCCAGCCAGCCAGCCAGCCAGCCATGTCTGAGTGCTCTTTACATCTAATATGGAGGTAGCCCTTACCTCTTGCCATTGAAGACTGAAGCAGAAGGCCTCTCTCAGAAGGCTCCTGTCTGGGTTTCCCCCAGCTGATGAAGGAAGGCTTGGAAATCAAGCCATGCCTCTGTGATATCAAATATGCTCCATCGCTGCCCACTGCAGCCGGCAGGATTCAGCTGTGTAAGCACAGCTGGAGGTCACTGCCAATCAATCTTCCCTGTACAGACACCTTCCAGGCTAGCTGCTCCTGGCAGATGTCCACATCTATCCAAACGGAATACTGCAGACAACGTGAATGACACCTCCCACTGCCCTCTAAAGTGCTCTGGTGCAGAGCTCTCAGCATCTCCAGTTAAGCCACTCAGGTACCTAAGTGTCAGTCAGCAGCTCAATTAGGGGATGGGAAAAGAAATGAGTAAGCCTTCTTCCGGATGGCCCCGGTGTGAGGAGCGAATGGCACAGTTCTCATGAATAGATTTTTGCCAATCTCTGGACAAGAAACCAGGCAGGCACAGAGCACCCATTAAGGGCAAGCTGGCTTTATGGCTGACAGTCTCTCTTCAAGACAATTCACCCTCTCATCAACTCTGTGGCCAGCTTGGTTTCTGGACTCCCATCCTTTATTTTGTCTCCGACAAACAAGGCCTGGGGCAAGCCAGTGAAATTATTTTCAACTGGTGATCAGAATCCTGCTGTCTCCCTCCAGGTTCTCCACTTTGCAAAGATTTGTCTATGAGGTAATGCCCAGAGATGATTTGAGCAGCCGTGCCAATTAGCAATGACCTTCAGCTTTGGGAACACAGAGGAATAGAGCTCCGGGTAAGAGGAAAATGGTTTATCATAATGGAAAATGCATCTCATAGATCAAATGGAGTGACTTTGGGCAAGCTAATAGTCCACAAATAGAGATCACACCTCCTCAGACTCAAGAGGAAAGAGGCCTCATCACAGCGCCACAAGCCGCTCCCTCGTTCACTCGCCAGGATGGAGCTGTCTTAACATTTTGTGGATCAGGAAGGACAGGAGGAAAGAAAAAGAACTTTGTTAGACACAGTGGTTAGCTACTCTGGTACACACTTTGTAAACCTTGTGGCTTTAACCAGTGCTGGAAGATGTGTTGGTGGTTCTGCTGGGGGCCTGCAGCTTCATGGATCTCAGTGGGATTTGCTCAAGCTTCTGTGACCAACTACAGTGCTGACTGGCAGAATCTCTGGCCTAGAGCGGCTGCCGCTGGAAGGACTCTGCACTTACCCACTTGGCTTCTCATCTTCCTTCAGGCCAGCCACTAGGGTGGCACCCCAGAGGGGAGAGAGAAACCAAAGGCTGGAATTGAATCCACTTGTCCACCATCCTGCTGACCAAGTGACCCATGTGGGCGAGCCAGGTTAGGAGAGGGAGAAATTGACACCACTCTTGACGTTATAAAGTGCCACAGCCAAGGACACACATGCAAGATGGATGGAAAACTGGGGTTGCTAATGAAGTCTATCGGCCACGGTGTGAGAGAGCCGTGGGAGAAATAACCTGGGAGGGAGATGAACAGGCTCACACTGTGTGGAAGAATGGGCTTGCTCCCATTGCGTCTCTCCTCTCCATCCTGTTCTCTCAGTCCTCCTCGAGCATTGACACAATTATTTTATGTTCATCTAGGAAGATTCCGTTATGTCTGAGGACCCAGAGGTCTTTTCAGCATGGAAAAACCATTCAGATTTTGTATGCCTTGGCAGAGTTACAAAATGTCTTACTTTTCTTATGAGAAAGTAAAGGTTCCTACTGGCTATTCTGTCAGAGAAAGGATGCCCCCAACTCGTTCTAAGGATAGGTGTGTTTCTAATCTACCTCATTTAAAAACATTATAGGGTGGAAATGAGTTCATTGATAAATACAAATTCCTTTTTTAAGAAAGGACACAGAATTAATATAAAATAGTTACCTCCATATGACTGATTTACCTTGAGCCTGACTGCATTTAAATTATTTCTTGCCCTTATTCAGACCTTATCTAGAGAAATGAATAAACCTTTCATTCTGGAAAGAAGTAGAATGGGAATACCCCATGAGGAGGTAGAGGAGAAATAGTCCAAGTTCTTAAAAGATGGATGGAAAACCCATTCCTCCTAGCTCACAGGAAGGTGTACATATCCCACTACAATCAATCCTGAGTCTTTAAAAACCATCTTTTCTAATGCTGTTCTTTCAAGCTCATGAGTTTACAAAACTATGTTGTCTACAGCCATCTCCCCCCAGAGCCCATGGAGAGGGATGACATGCTTTGTAGTCTACAAAGACAGACAGCAGCTTGCTCACTTCCCAGAGCACATCTAGACCTTGAGTCTGGATTCCACAAACTCTGAGACAGCCATTCATATCCTTCAAGAACAAATAACAGATATGAATGTAGCTTAGTGACAGAGCCCTTCCCTAACATGTGCAGGGCCTTGGGCAACAGTTCAGAGTTACTGAACAACTGTTCATGCCCCCCTTGAAGGTACAGACTGAGAGATTTGCTTATGTTGTTATTCGTATGGCTCAATCTTGTTACACCAAGAAGGGCTGCACATGCAGTGGAATCAAATCTGGGGAGAAGCTGGGGAATATTTTCCCCTTCTCTTGGGAAGCCTGAGTGTCTTATTGTTCAGAAGCAAACCTGAGGATGGGCAAGTCATTGCTGGACCCTCCATGCTGTTCCCTGGTACCTTGACTGGAGCTACTCCCACAGGGTCGTGTGGGTACAACCCTGGTTAGAGTAGATCCAGAAGAGGATGGGAACAGCTGCATGAGAGAGACCAGGTGGATTGGTCTCTGGCAGTCTTTCCATAATCAGAGATGGTGAACAGAGCAATGAGAAGGGAATGATGTGAGGTCAAGAAAAGGCTATGCCTAGCCTCAAGTAGAGAATTACAGTAGGTTTGTGTGTGAATGGGATAAGGCTGGACAGGGGATAGCTGGTGCTTGAGAAGAGAGAGGCAGTCACTGAAGCTTGGTTTTTAGGAGGAGAGAAGGGATAATAAAGACCCAACACACCATTGAAGGCTTCACCTCAGACAGCTCACTCCTGCCGACATATGGTACCCTGGAACAGATGCAGCTAGTGGGAGGATCCAGTCACCATGGCCTGTAAATGTTCCCTACAGGATGGTCAGTTTTAGTAATGAAATAAAGCATTCAGCTGAGCACTGAGGAGTGTGGGGAAGAAGAGAGATAGAAACTAACCATCTGGTTGAGGGGCAAGATGAACAGTCATGACCCACAACTCTAAAAAACTTATCCCTGGACTCTGACATGATATAGTTAAGCTTGACCCAACCAACAGACTCTAGCTGTCAGCTGAGGCTTTGAATTCTGGCTGGAATTGTCAGGCGGTGCCAATGTAATACTGTCTATGCCCTGGGAAAGTCCAGAGTCAGTGAGTGTAAGTGCATAGCCTCTCAAATATTGTTCTCCAAAACAAAACTATTTTCAATTAAAGAAAATAAAATCATTCTCCCTAGGTGAGGACAGACCTAACACTAGAACCCTTCAAAAATGCTTTGCAAACGTTTCAGGGACTTGAGGAAAAACTACAAGCCAAGAGGCTGAAAGATATGTTGCCTTCAAAGCAAGAAATGTAACCTAAGTCAGACACTGTTACAATGCTGGAAACACAGCTCTTCAAGAATATTTTTGTAATATAATTTTAGAGGTATAAAAGGCATTCATATATAAGTCAGGATTTGTGAGGCAACATTTAGATGGAGTGACCTGATTTTTGTGCTCCCCAGGTGGTCCACAACTCCCTGAAGTTGCACATCAGAGGGTGATTGTACATGAGTAAGTATGTGCTTCCAGAAGAAAATTCACTTCCACTGAATTCTCAAAATAGCCCATAATTTTCAAAGGCGTTAAGGATAAATTCATTAAAAAAAAAAAAAAAAAGACTACCCACAGTGGACAGTCTGACAGAGGAATATCTCACACAAGATAATTTCTGAAACATGGGGCCAGTCTTAGAGCAGTATCACCAGACACAGGGTCTGAATTCTACAATGTGTCTTCAGAACACATCATCTTTTTCTTGTTCTTTCCTTGGGCTCATCTTGAAAGGACTCTGCTTCTGTCCTAAGGAGCTGTGACTTTTAACATGACTCTCGAATAGTCTGACGTGTTTCTGAAGGAATATGTGAGATGGGTTGTTAGTGTAAATTTATATAAGGTAGTATTTGTTTCACAGTTTTTTCTCTTAACCTGAGTAGCACTCAAATAATTGAGACTGAACTATACTGTCTGTTTAATAAGCTTGACAGCACAATACTGAACAGTTTTAATCTATTCTTAATCCTCTGTGCTAGGCTGACTCCCTGTTTGCAAAAATTCACAAGTTACTTGCAGCTTAGGATTTTCTCTGCTCCAGTTGCTCCTTCTTCATGTCTCCTGGACCTTTGCCAATGGCTGAATCCCCTCCTTCTCCTCCTCTAATTCCTCCTACTCTGGAGGGCAGGAAGTCCAGCCCTATTCTCTTCCCTGCTCAGTGATTGAGTGTAAGCAGTTTTATTGACATATCAGAGGACAATTAGGGAGCACTATTTACACGACATTGAGACAGAAGATTCTCAGAACAAGGATTGCAACCAGATATTGGGGGGAGGGATACAGAAATCAGCATTTGAACTACACAATAACCTTATACCTACAATGGGATAACATCCCTGGTGAGATGTAGAGAACATCAAGTTCCCAGGTGTTCTTGGGGAACATGGATAGTGATTGACAGCTGGTTAACACATTCTATGGGAAGAGATGGGAACACACCACAAGGAAGCCCCATCAAATAGGTTCTGCAGGAGACTCCCAATTGGATTCTCAGTAGGGATAGCTCTCAAGGTGTCAAGACAGACAAAAGGAAGTCTCTCTGTTCCACAACTCTTGCTCACTGCCCTGTTCTCATTTGTATGATGCTCCATTGTCTTTCTTGTGGTTCCTCTCTACTTACCCCCATCTTCCCAGTGAGATCTGACATAAGAGAAAGTCTATGGAGAGGCAACTTCCTTGGGTCAGACCAGACAGGGAACTGCCCTAATTTATAACTGAGGAAGTGGGTTTTATTGCAAGTACAAAAACTGTGTTTCTGTCATCGTAGCAACCACTAGGCCCTTTGTAACCATCTCCTAGGCCAGGCTGAGCTCTGATACTCTCTTGCTGGATGATTCTGAGCAGCCTCTTGACCTAGGGGTCCTGGTTCTTAAAGTAGTATGCTGGTAATGGTAACAGGGATGCATAGGAGATTACATTTCTTTTGAGTTGCTTGGTTTGTATTTTATCTAAGCATGAAGGAAGGGTTGGAACAGGTGAGAGTTTTTCACAACACTATGGAGCCATCACACCCAAGGCTCTGCCTTCCAGAATTTCCTTGTGGAAATGCTGTGCCTCTAAGAGTTCTTCTCACCCATAGTTCAGCTGTTTTACAAACTGGTAAGAGAGCAGCCCAGGAGTGTAGCAGCTGATGACTTTCACCAGCAGATGAATAAGGGCATCCATCGATGCTGAGTTCATAAATAAGAAATGACCCCTCTAGAAATGCTGGACACCAAGAGCTTTCCTGATGATCTATCTCTCAGACAGAAAGGGCCAACAAATTGACAAGGTGGTTGAGTAACTCGGCAGGTGGTTTGCCCTGCCAGCAATTTCTACATCCAGAAAGTTAACAGCTGAGTTTCCAGCCAAGCCCAGGTACTCAGCTTAGCCCAGTGCTAGCAAGCCTACACATTGTGTCCAAGTCTTCCAAAGAAATAAAGACAAACAAAAATTGACTGAGGAAGAGCAAGACAAAATATTTTACCAGTTATAACTAAGCAGAACCAGTAGAAAGATGTATTTTGTGACAATAATGGCTGAATTTAGTAGTATAGGGTTTACTTAACATTTTTTTTTACCAGTTTCTCCATGCGTAGTTTGATTTTGCTGAAAAGGCACAGAAAGGGGTTAGAAAAATTAGCATTAATTAAACTTTACTTCTCTTGGCCACTGGCCACAAAGTTCAAATAAAGTGCAGCCGTTAGCCAAGTTTTGTCACAAGCAAAATTCAAACGATACAGCTTAATCCCCCTTTTTCTGACAAGAAAAGGGTAATGGAACTAGGGGGGAAAGGAGAATAAGTGTATCTTCTCTTCTCCTTTCGTCTTCCTTTAGTTTTCTTCTTGAGAAAACAAGTGTGAAGTGGAAAGGAAAGGCAAGGTACAAAGATATGTATCAACTAGGTAAATTGTTAGTGAGTATTTGAATAGTCAGCGTAATATATGCCTGTGAACTAAAGCTCCAATCTTTCAGTTCAACGCAGAAGACTTGGCACTGACCTCTGCGTCCCACATTCCTCCAGTCCTTGCTTTCTTTTCTTTTAAAAATTTTTTAATTGTGTACACGTACACACACACACACACACACACACACACACACTCACTCACTCAGTCACTCACACACACACGCACATGACATGGCGGGCCTTCGGAGGTCAGTGGACAGTCATAGGTTCCCCAGATCCAACTCAGGTTGTCGGGCTTGCTAGCAAGCACTGTGACGCCCAGAGCCATTGCACTAGCCTCCAACCCTGCTTTCAAAACAGACTGGCCTCTAATTTCTTCCCATCCCCTCTCCTGCAGCCCTGCCAGGACAGGCTGCCATAACCTCTGTGCTGAACACGCAATAGTCCTTGAGAAGGACTGCATGCTTATTTCTCAGAAAAGTCCCCTGCTCAGTCAGCTTCCCAGCAGCCCCAGCATCTCCTTGCTTGGCCTTTCTTTTCCAGCCATGAGCCACCAAAAGGACATGACTCGTTCCCTCAACCAGGCATGCGTACATGCACATTCCTCTGCTTAAACCTGCTTTACTTGAATAAGCAGCATGGCTTGATCCTTTTCCTTTTGGGCTAGTAATGAACGCCTCAGAGTCTCAGAGGGATGATTCTATATCATTCTATGCAACATTCAAACCTTTGTCTAGTGGACTATAGTACCCATGAACACTTTAATTTTTCTCCATTGTATGAGCCAAAATTTTACATACTTTTTTATTTAAAAAAAACCACATGCAGGCCGGAGAGATGGCTCAGCCATTAAAGGCTAGGCTCACAACCAAAAGTATAAAAAACCACATGCTCCATAAGGTATGATTTTGTTGGCATGTTTATAGACCCCCCCCCCTTCCGTACCTGGCATAGCATTGATGTCAAATAAATGTTAACAGGACAAACAGATGAATGCTGAATACATATATACAAAAGTCAGGGAAAGAAGACAAGAGAGCATGAAGGGAGGGAGGGAGGGAGAAAGAAAACAACCAGCTAATAGTTTGTCGAGTTCTAAAGCCATGGATTGGTGGATGAGCACATAAAATACATTGGGTAGTGAAAGTATGACGCTCCACAGCTTCCTTTCGGAATGTCTACTCCAGCCATAGAGAAGCTCATTGAATCACATAATGTTTGGGAACTGGTTAATTTCAGTGTAGGTGGTTTTTAAAATTTTATTTGCAACTTTTTGATTAAAAACTTAGAAAAAGAGAACAACCACCAAATACATAGGCCTCAAGTAGAAGCATGGTTAATATTTTTTAGTTTTCTTGGTTTTTATAAATGTATGATATAAACATGATGTTTAAGTGGTTTTTATAAAATTTGAGATCTAGCCAGGACTTGAGAACATATAGAGAGCTCTTTTGTCTGATGGTCTTGAGGTGAGAGTCCAAATTGTCTTAATGGTTCTGTTACCCGAGTCACCAGGCCCATGCCTCACACTCCTGGCCACCGCTTCCATGCCATCTCCTCTCTCCCTCAAAGGCAAGCTCTCCATCCTCCCTAGCTTGCCCCTCCCTTTCTACCCCAGTGCACTGTCTCTACCATCAGATTGCTGGCTGCCAATTTTCCTCCTCACTTACTGACCAAGTCCATCTATGACTCTTAACTTTTCTTCCTGAGTCTCTACCTCCTTTTTCTTATCCACCCACACTTCAAGTCCCCCTTCATCCCTGCTTCTGGGTCCAATTCTCTGTTTCTAGCCTCTTCCCTTCAGGTAGCTTCCTCATCTGGAAATTTTCTGGAATGCAGACCTAACCATCTCCTTCACTGGTTGAGAATCTCTCATCTAGGACCATCTGGACCCTTCTGGTCCCTCCAGTATCCTGGGCCCATTGCCCACTTTTCCCAGCCCATCTCAACTCCAGATCTTGCATCTATATCTTCTCAGTCACCTCTTGCTTCTGTGCCTGTCCAGTGAGTTAGCAACTATCTCCAAGCCTCAGATCTCCAGCTGCTTCCTCTAGAAGGTTCTCCTCTGTTCCCATTAAATTGGATGTTGCTCCTCGGGGTTCTCAGAGGAAGGTGGACCATATTTCAGTCACTGGTTTACTTTCAGCCACCTTTGATTACACTGTTAGCTCCCTGGGGGTGGGCCCTGTGTCTTAACACTGTTTTTCAACATGACGTTGAACTCAACATTTGACATCCAGTAGAAATAAATGTCCTAAACTCTTATGAAAGGAAAGAGAGAAAAAAAAAAGAGGAAAGTCAGCTTTATAATTAGATAGAATAGGACTATAAATATGTTTCAAGGAAAGTACACAAGGTCTGGGGCTGTGAACATTTGATCTCTGGATGTTTGCATGCCTTGCAGCTGAACTATTGGAAGAGAACAGAATCTGGTGATTAATGAGAGACCATATGCATTTGAGTCCCAGCTTAACCACTTCGAAGCTGACTGCCCCAAGCATATTACTGGGCCTATCTGACCCTCAGTTTCCTTATCGGTAAGCAACGAGGGTGGTACTGTCAGGCTGCTGGAGTTGGTGTGAGGTTAAATAGAATAATTCACTGAAGGGTTCAGCACAGTGCCTGGGAGCTCCAAATGTTCAGTAAATGTCACTAATGATAATGCTGATGATAATCACCAGGAAACAAGACACCGAAGTGTTTTTAACCACACAGCAAAGGGAGCTCCAGGAATACAATTCTCCGCTATCTCAAGCATGAATCATATCCATGTGATTTCCCAGGCCAGCCCCTGCCCTCCTTTGGAGGAAGCCAACCAACTGCTCTTTACAGCACACCAGCAACACCATGGGGACAGGTGGCGGGGGTTGTTCACCTTTCTCGTGATTTAGATGTAGTCTTAAAATTGTGTTCAGCACCATTCCACAGGCTGGTAATGTGCACTATGTGGAAACAAGTGTTCCGTGACTCAATAGGGCTATAAGATGCTGTAAACCAACTCCAAGGGTGTTGTACGTTGGCTGCAAGATTTCTCTGGGCTCCGAGAAGCAGATGGCAGGATTCACCCTGCATTTTTCATTAGACCTTTCTATGGCTTTTAGATCATCTCCTAGGACTTCTGCAAGCATCCTGGCTCAAGGCCATCTCCAAGGTCAACACGTACATTTCAGGTAACTGGGGAAGTGGGAGGGGAGTGAAGAAGAAAGATCCCAATCTCCAGGTGCACGTTTTGATAGTGATAGGACACACGAGCATTGTGTGTTTGGCAACTTTTCTGAATGCATAAAAACCATTCTATAATAAAAAGTAGATAAGAATAGGTACTTTTTCTTCTTAAAATAATTGTCTATTTGAAATTTGACAACATGAAAGTTATCACTTTAAAAAAAAACTTTTTAGGAAGGAAAATCCCCTGTGTATTGTGCGCTCCTAGGCATACCCAGGTGAAATAACTCAGGATTTAACAGCCCCATGCAGAAAGGACTGACATTCCCCAGGCCCTCCACTCTAGCCCCTGACACCCCATCCACTGGGTGGGCTACCTGAGGTTTCACTGGGTAGCTCTTCTGGAGCTGTATTTGTCCTGGACTTCTGGCCCTCTTGGAACTGTCTCCGTCCTGAGCGCACCCGCGTCCTGGAACAGCCCTGAGCTCCACTGGCTCAGTAATGCCAAGTCTCACCTTAAGAGGAGGGAAGATCCACCTTTAATATGGGCCATGCTTCCTGCAGGCAGCCTGTATATAAAGAGCAAGCGGTCCAAGCCTGAGCTTTCTTTTCTTTGGTAGTCATTAGGCTTCGCTGTATTGGTGATTTTCTGTGCAAGTTTCTCTTCTGTGTTCAAAATTGGTTTCCTGTCATTTTGATGAAACGGAATTTATTGATATTTGTGTGCATGTGCGTATGTGTATGTGTGTTACCTAAATCTCTTCCTAACCTGGGGCCTTTGTTTGTTTGCATTTGTTTCGCCTTTCTGAAGTCTGTGTTGAACCCAACTCCAGGGCCCTTAGATCAGGGACAGGATGGACTGGGATGGGGTGAAGACCAGCAGATCAAGGAGAAGCAATCTTTGCTAACCGACTACTGTTCCCTCAGGCATTTGCTGAGACACCTGCCCTCAGCAGCTCATCCCCCTGCCTCTGTGAATGAAGCAGGCCCATGCACAGAGCCATCATCCACACCAAGTGCCACAAGCTACCCTCCAGATAGCAAATGCAATCGATACCTTCAGTAGGGCTAGAGGAAAACACTGACTTGATATGGAACCAAGTAGGCAGGGAGGTTCTTTAGTCATCCTCAAAGGGGTGCCAAACTGCTGGGCAAGAGCCCATCAAAATCCAGGGATGCCATCCTTAGTGCTAGGCCTCCAGTAGATCAAATCAGGGTATAGCCCTGAGGTGAGAGCAAGATATAGACAGAGAAGTAATAGAGGCCTTGGAATTGGGTACCATCCAGTAAGCAATGCCCAGTCTCATCTTTCCGCCTCAGGAATGTATTAGGGTTTTCTAGAGGAATAAAACTTATAGAATCTATGTATCTGTATATCTATATTATCTATATCTATTGACATATCATATATCATATATCTAATCATATGTAAAGGGAGTTTATTACAGTGGTTGATAGACTGTGGTCCAACTAGAACAACAATGACTGTCTACCACCAGAAGCTCCAAGAATTTAGTACTTGTTCAGTCCACAAAGCTGAATGTCTCAGCTGGCCTTCAGTATACACAAGAATCCCAAAGATGTAGCCTCTATTGCCAGTGAAGAAATGGACTTTCCAGCAAAAGTAAAGGCAAGCAAACAAAAAAGCAAATGCTTCCTTCTTCCACGCCCTTTACATAGGCTGCCAGCGGAAGGTACAGCTCAGATTGTGGGGCTTCCCGCCTCATAAGCTCTAGATTAGAAGTGTATCCTCCCACCTCAACAGATGCAAATTAAAAGTGGGTCTTCCTATTTCAAATGACCTCATTAAGAAAAACTCCCTCACAGGTGTACCCCACTGCTTGGGCTTCAGTTAATTCCAATTCAGTTGATAACCAAGAATATACATCACAAAGAGGAATTGTCGTAACTTCAGGGAACTGTGTGGGGGTGGAGGCACTTTGTAGTTTGAGCTCAGACCATGCATATATAACACACCCTTATAGACCGAGACCCTTGCAAAGAAATGCATAAGGTAGGCTTGAGATTCATTTGACAACCAAGGGAAATGCCTTCTGTGGGGCCAAGTGGAAGACAGGGCAACGCTCTGTCTGATACCATGTTTTGAAATATGTTTTAAAAAAGACTGCCATAAAACATTGGAGCTGTGGGCACGAATGAAGTAGGACAGGCTTTCCATTTCAATGGGATTCTTGGTGGGTTTCCTTTTATGACTTCTTGGATCTTCTAATCTTCTTCAATGAGTAGTGTCACTTTTAGCAACAAAAGAAGCCACTACCTCATTTGCTCAACAACTGTTTAAATACCTCTTAGAGTCTCAATTATAAACAAAACAATATGTTTGTGCTTGCTTGTCTGTGAGCAGACATCATGGTTATACATGAGTAAATGTGAGTAAGTACGTACGCCTATAACTGCATTAATATGCCTCTACTTCTTATGATGATTAATGTGGAAGACTGACAAATAGAATGGCTTTTTAAGCAGTGCTTGAAGCTGTATAGAAGACTTTTAGTCCATGTGTCCAGTTATTGTTTCAAAGCCTAGGATCTGGCAACTGTTGTCAGTGGAATGGCTGATGGGCCTGGGGATGTAGCTCATGATCAAATGTTTACTCTTTTGCTCTATGCAGTCAGCACTGCGCCCCCCCTGTGAACGGCACAATCATCTTTCTAAGAGCTTCAGTTTCACAAATCAACATTGTCCTGTCTGACCACAGTTGAAATGAAATCAAAGAAGACTCAGTGAAATCTCTGTCGTAGTCAGAACTTCTTGGATTTCAAGGACTGTGACAGTAACCCAAGAATCATTGTTTGAATAGGGATTACTCCCATAGGCCCATATATTTGGATGCAGAGTCAATAGGGAGTGATATTATTTGAAAGGATTAGAAGGATTAGGTGTGGCCTTGTTGGAGGAAGTGTCTTCTGAGGGTGGGCTTTGAGGTTTTTTTTTTTTTTTTGGTTTTTCGAGACAGGGTTTCTCTATGTATCGTTGGCTGTCCTGGACTCACTTTGTAGAACAGGCTGGTCTCGAACTCACAGTGATCCGCCTGCCTCTGCCTCCCAAGTGCTGGGATTAAAGGCGTGCGCCACCACCGCCCAGCTAGGGCTTTGAGGTTTTAAAACCCATGTCAGGTTGAGTCTCTCTCTCTCTCTCTCTCTCTCTCTCTCTCTGCTTGTGGATTAGGATGTAGCTCTCAACTACTTCTTCAGCACAAATACTGCCTGCCATCACAATCTCTGCCATGCTGATAATGGACCAACCCTCTGAAATTGCTAAGCCCCAAATCAATGCTTTCTTTCATGAGAGTTGCTGTGGATGTGGTGTCTCTTCATAGCAAAGAACAGTGACCATGACACCAGGTTTTTCCAGCTTGTAGACAAGGAGGAAATCCATTGGTACCCATAACTGGGAATTCCAGGGTTATAGATAATAAAGTCAGTTTCCACTGGAATTAGAGAGCTTGAGTGACTTCATAACCTCTCTCTCTCTCTCTTTCCCCATTTTAAGAAAAGCATATATGACTCAAAACCACACCCTTATAGCCATCATTTCAAATTAAAGACACACCATGTCACTCATCTTCTGTAAAGCAAATTCCAGCAAAGGTGAGGACTGTCTTTGTAAGAGTCATGGCCACTTCAAGGCTAATCACCCTGGCTTTGAGATTCAGGGCTTAGGCTGACCTGAAAGATTGCATTCCCCATCTGCATCCTGGATCGGGAAGAGCTGGTGTGGGGTGCTATTTAGGAGCCCAGGGATAGGAGAAGCACAGGGCCCAGTGGGAAATTGGTAGATGGACCTGAGCAAGAGGTGGCAATGTCAGACCCAAAGAAAGCTGCACAAAACATCACTGTGAAATGTGCCTGAAACCGAAAGGGAATCGCTCCTACTTCAAAGAATTCCAGAGACTAGAAAGGAAACCAGACAGAAAGCTGAGCTATGTCACCCTGCAGTGTCCAACGTTGTCAAGAACAGTCAGCGGCTCCAGAGTTTGTTCTCCAAAATACCTTCACAGAAAAAAAGAAAAAGAAAGAAACCCAGGAATGTGCCTCTCCAACCATGATCAAAAGTGTTTGTTTTCATGAAACAGAATCCAAATAGCTTTGGGGTCAAACAAGTTTTCCAGGAACTGAGGTATTTTAGTTCCTTCCCCCAAAGAAGTCCAAATTTAATTAAGATGGGATAAAGCGCGTCTGGACATTCCGGCTTGCATTTCAGCATGATTTAGCCTCGAAGGCAGCAGGTTCTGCTCAAGGGATACCCTCCCTCTCTTCCAATGCATTCTGTCCTTAAGTGGTGGGTACATGGGACTGGAATTCATTACATGTCCAGCCTGCATGGCACAGAGGTGTCCAAGATGGTCTTTAAAGTCATGGGAACCCTGGATGAGACTGCCTGTCACCAAAGACTTTTAGTTTTGCGACTTCTAATCTACCTCTATCTGTTATCTTGTGCTAAGGCTGCAAATGACAACATAAATTGCTTGTTCTCACTCACTCTCTCTCTCTCTCTCTCTCTCTCTCTCTGTCCCTTTCCTTCCTCTCTCTCCTCCTCTGTCTGTCCCTCTATTTGTTCTTTTAATTTAGAGTGTTCATGGTGTCTGTAAACCAAAACACTCCATCCTACAGCGCATGCCCTCTCTGACCTTGTGTGGACACACTCAATAAGACCACAGTGACTCTAAATATCAGAGTCTGTCAGTTTCATCCAAGATTCAATGAAACCATTTCCCTCAGATGTGACCTTTCTACTTTACAAGACCTGTCTGCTTCAAGCCCACGGGGCAACTTCACCTACTGTCAAATGCCTGTGGCTCAGGGACTTCATGTCTCTGGGTTTATCTGCAGGAGGAGCAGTTTACTGACACCCTGGGATGCTTGGGTTCCCAGACATATTGGGTCCTTCTGGGCTGGTTTCTCTGATTATGACGTTTCCTGGTGGCTTTCATTTGAAGTCCAGGACCTAACCCCATCCTGGAGAGGATGCCTGGAAGAGAAAATCCAAGCTAGATGGAGGGGACAGGCACCAGATATCCAGATTCAAAGTGGTAAAGTAAAATCAGTAGCTTTAGCAATAGCACAGCTCTTCTTTTCTCCTTCTCCCCTCTGGAGCCAAAGCCTGTGTGCTGACCGTTGAAAATCAGTCATTAACAGCCAGGAAATTACTTCCTCATCCATCAGAACCCTGCTCAGCTATGTTCCAGCCTTTCCCCTCTCTCCCTGCGTAATTATTCTCATCCACCCTGATTACAGTTTATAATAGCTGTAATTCTTTTCGAATCAATCACAACTTTACCACAGGGTTACCAGGAGAGACTCTTGGGGACACAGACACCCCCCGCCCCCCCGCCCCCGGCTGGCCTTCAGATTTGGAAATTGCCAGTTTTCATCTGTGTCTCATTGAATTGTCTGACTGTTCAAACGAAAGCTAAGGTTGTTCATTCAAGACTTTTTTTTTAAAAAAAAAACCCACTCTTAACTCTTCCCTTCATATATTTTAAAAAGGGAAATGATGGTTAGTTGAGGCCGATACTGTGTGAAAGTGCAAGGAAGCTGTTTAAAGAGATCACGGGGATCGCTGTGGGATTTGTTTTCATGAGTTGTTGTTTCTTTGGCACTTTACCCACCCGAGTACTGTTTGTTCATTTTCTGTGATTTCTGCTCTGTTTAATGGTTGCCTTTTCTCTGGACTGATTAGACAAAACTTCCTACCCTGGTGATAAACTTTGTTCATAGTAAGAACTCATTATGAAAAAGTGTGACCATCAGTCACTTACTAAGAATGTTATGCAATTTAATTTTATTTTACATTTGTTGAGTTTAATGTGTGCCATATATTGTACTAGTGGTTTGATAATTTAAATATATATATCATCGAGTCACTGCATTCAAGGGTGCAATAGCTGGGCCTGGAAGGAAAAGAGATATATAAATAACCTTTTTGGAATTCCTCATGGGCACCTTGGACTGTGGTGCTATGAAGAACAGTAAGAGAGTCATAGATTGAGCAGGTGTCATTCCAAGGGTAGAAGAAGCAAATTAAACAGCCTTCTGGAAGAAGAGAGGACGCAGAGACCAAAGCCAGGAGGAAGCAGATGGGCAGTGGCTTGCTCCTCAGCCAAAGGAGGACAGAAGACTGACTCTGCACTGTCGGGGAACCCCTGGGAAGCTGCAGAGGACCACAGTAGTCACTCTGGGAATGTTCTGGAAACCCCGAGGCCCCCACGGCAAACCGCCCAACAAGACGCACTAAAGTTATTGGAGATGTCACGGTGGTCAGCAGTTGAAAGGCGTGGCTTCATAACACCGGATTCCCCACCAGCACAAACGCAATCTTGAAGATGACAGCGTTTGCAAGACCCTGTGAAGATTGACTTCATGTTTTGTAACGACGCTCACCCAAGCCAGCACAGGCTGGTTTAGTGAAGAACCTTTAAACTTTCTTGGGGCCCTTACAGGCTTATGGGCCAGGGTCATCACCTATAAGACATGACATCATCCAAGCAGAGAAGGCCAGGGTTCTGCAGTCTGGGGAAACATTTTAGGCGACTTCTAATCTGGAAGTTATTTTCTTTCTCAAACAACCGGGGTGGTCCACAGCAGTGGTCCTCAACCCCCGTCCCCCTTAAAATTTCATGAGGCAGTAAAGTAATGTTTTTAAAAGTTGTGGGGTGGTAGGGAGAAAAACGTGAGTTTTCAGTTTTTCTTTTATTTTTCCATGTATTAAAATTAACAACTATAACTCTGTTTTTAATATTAAAAAGTATCTTGACATTAAAAACACAAGCAAAATTAATCTCAGCATAAATAAGAGTCCTTCCAATCAGAACCTTTACTGAAGATACCCACTCCATTGTCCTTAGCTGCATGCTTTTCACTTTTCAAAGACTTACTTCGTTTTTATTACTTACTCATGTCTGTGTGTGTTTGTATGTCTATGTGTCTATGTATGTCAGTGCAGTGCCTACAAAAGCCAGAAGTGGGTGTCAGAATGGCAGAACTGTAGTTACAGGTAGCTGCATGGGTGCTGGGAACTGAACTCAGGTCCTCTGAAACAGCAGAAAGTCTTCTAACCTCTGAGCACTTTTTCCAGCCCCTACTTTTTATGAGAGGAGGATCTCTGAGTGTATCTTCCAGAATAGCCCTGTTCTCCCAATCACCCTGTGTTGGCCTCCCCAACTCTCCGGCTAGAGTTATGAACTACAATGTCTGGCTTGAAGACATATTCTTGAAGGACATGGTCCCTTGCAAATCTCTGATCTAAGTGATCCCGCTCTCTACCTATGAGAGTCATCCCAGAGAGTCAATGGCCCTAAAGTCCACTTGAATAAGTGGAAAGAACTGTCTTATCTTCAAGCATTGCCCAAATCATCAGGAAGCAACTTAGACTAGAGTATTCAAAGAAGACATTTGAACACAGGAGGTGGAAGCCAAAATAGTTGTCTTTTTTTTTTTTTTTGGTTTTCTGAGACAGGGTTTCTTTGTGTAGCCCTGGCTGTCCTGGAACTTCCTCTGTAGACCAGGATGGCCTCAGACTCAGAGATCTACCTGTCTCTGCCTCCCAGTTGCTGGGATTAAAGGTGTGCACCACCACTGCCCACTAAAATGTCTGTCTTTTAAATCAGTGGTTTGTCCATACTGTGAGGAGTTACCTAGCCTGTTAGGGCTTTGTTTGTATAAGGACCCAAGTGACTAAGATCAGCCAATAACACAAACTCAAGACAGAAGAGAGTTTATCATTTAGAGTAGGGTGTGCCCAGGAATATCTTTGTTTAACATTTTCATTAAACCCCAAAGTAAGAGCATGGAAGGAAAGGCCTTTGGACCAATAACAATTACTTGGAGTACCTACCTAATGCGCTAGAGTCCTATGATGGCCTTTCCTCACACCATCGCATTTAATCCTCAGGATGGCTTCTGCTACGGTTTGGATTGAGATGCTCAGAATGGCCCATCTGTTGAAGACCCTTCCTCAACCCCTGGCATCATTGTGTGTGGTAGAGAGAAGCTAGAGGAGTTAGGCCTTTGTGGTCAATGGAGGGTGGTATTCAAAGGACAGTGGAACTCACATCACTTCCCCTTTCCCCTCTGCTTTCTTCCCTGCCTGCAGTCACAAGTGGAACAGTTTTGCTCTACTTCATGTTTCCCCATGATAGTCTACCTCGACACCAACTAAAGATCACGGGAGCTAGCCAGCCTGAGACTGTGATCCCAAAAGAACCTTTCCTCCCTGTAAGTCATTTATCCAAAGTGTTTTATTATAGTAACAGGACACTGACTAACACAGCATTCGTTGTAAATTCTTGAAGTTGCAACAAACAAGTTTTGAAAAGGTGTTGAAGGGAATGTGTGCGAGAAGGATTGGAGGGAGGAAATGAAAGGGGTAAATTATTTAATTATATTATAATTTAAGAAACTATTATAAAACAGAATGGAAAAACTAACCTTTATGGTTATATCTGTATATTTTACAATAAATTTAGAGAACGTAAGGCTGTTTGACTTCTTAATCACATGAATTAAAAACTAAATTAAAGACTCCTTGAAGAATTTTTTTTTTTAAAGAATAAAAATGAGGCTCTTTTCCTGGAATCACAGAAGTGGATACAGGACTGAGGTCTGCCTGACCACTGTACTTAGAACCTCCCTGTAAGATCTGAGTTGTGCCTCATGGGGCCATCCTCCTGTATGGGTGCTCTACAGTTAAAGACTGTGTCCCATCTCTTTGTTACTGAGATTGGGATCCTTCTAGAAGTGTTCAAACTGATGGTCCCATAGCTACCAGCATTCCTGGCGAGTTAGAGAAGCTGACCAACATGAAATCATGAACTTACTAACAATGTTATGGGCTCTACAACATGTCCTGTTACTATAATAAGACTTAAGATAAGTGACTTAGAGGCAGGAAAGGTTCTTTTGGGATCACAGTCTCAGTCTGGCTAGCTTCGGTGATCTTAAGTCGGTGCCAAGGTAGACTATCATGCAGAATACATGGGAAACAGATCTCAGCCTGTATAAGTGCTTACTGTATAATCTTAAGGATCAGTGTTCATCCCCCAAAATCCATGTAAGAGAGTTGAGTGTTATGGCACATCCTTGTAGTCCCTGCACTGGAGAGGCATAAGTAGGTCTAGCCCTGGGTCTCAGTAGCTAGACAGCCTAGGCTAACCCAGGAACCCCAGACCCCAATGAGAGATACTATCTCAAAATCAAGTTAAACAGGACTGAGGAATGACACCCTACACTGTTGTTTAACCTCCACACGCACTCAAACACATATGTGTACACACACTAAAAATTTTATAATCTACTTCTGTAGGTTTTAGTATCATCTTTGTGGATGACACCACCATAATTCAACGTCAAAAGCTTGGCTACAAATGCAGATGCCAGGCTTCTCTAGTCAGATATCTGGATGCAGCCCCCAATTCTACACACCCACAGCACAACGGGCACACTAAATTATCTCAGAGAGGGTCATGACTCAGCTGTGAGGGAAACTGAGTCAATGGGCTCAGGTAAGGGTTTAACAGCACAAGCAAAATGGGGAAGAGACCATGGTTTGGGAAGAAAGTACATCTTACATCTGACTCAGGTTACAATACAGGATTTGGAAACAAACGTACATTCACATTAGAAACACAGGCTCACACTTCTGCCACCTGCTGTCTCTGACACACCTGCCCAGGGGTGTGTGTGTGCACACTGCCTGGGCTATGAACTAATGGCTGCAAAGGTGTAGCTCCTCTATCACCTGCGGAGTTGTTCTATCCTCTAGGTGATTGCAGGGCCGCGTATATGGCTCAGGCTTTGTAGGGAGCTGGACTAGCTTCACATTGGAGCCTATGTTTAGAAAAGCATTGAACTTGCATCAAGGTGATGAAAAGGACATTGGCTAAAGGCCCCAGGTGCAAATTACCCGCATGGTTTTGGGTCTGTTCCTTTGCCCTTCTAACCCTGAGCTGCCTCATCAAACCAAGTGCTAGACCTCACTTGGAGCCAGAATCCCAGATTCGCTGCTGTTTGGAGCTTTGTTTGGAGTCTTGCAGCTGATTCTGAGGACAATCGGATGTGGAGTCCATGCCTGGATGATCGCTAAGATCAGTGCACACTCTTCTCTAAGGTCGTATTTGTTTCCTTCGGAATATGTTAAAATTCATGTGACTGCCGCTTTCCAGTCCATGATACAGTCATGCGTGTTTTAATTTGAAACCAACATTTTAAATGTGTTATTCTCTAGTGAAATTGATGCTTCAGGAATACATGTCATGTTCAATTTGTCCAGAACTCATGGCTTTGGGCCGCTGATGTGCACACTGCTCACTCTGAGAATCTCAGGACCAGATTGGCAAGGATCTCATTCTTTAGCATCGCTGGCACCTGACATCAGCTGTCTAGGCCTCTTCAATAGAGAGCCCTGTTCCTGTGAGAAATGAATTCCTTGCTCTTTGTGTGAGCTAGGAGACCCCTAAGACTGCTGGGCCACTCATACTGATCTCTGCTCTAGAGCCATGCTAGGAAAGACACAGGTAAGGACATGTTGTCCTGTTTCTCTCCCAGACCCTGAAGGACTCCTCCCTGATAACTCAACATGCACAAACTATATTCTGTGCTTCCCCATCGCCAGGCCTACCAGCAAGGAACTTAGTTCCTGTATATTTGAGATCCCTTCCAGGGGCCTGGGGAGATGGCTCAGTTCGTAAAGTGATTGCTGCAGAACCATGAGGACCTGAGTTCAAATCCCCAAAGTCCATGTGAATGTTGAGGGGGAACATGGAGGCCCTCCCATGTTCCCAGCACCCAGGAAGAAGAGACGGACAGCAATCTGGCTCTCTAGGCTAGCTGAGTCAGTGGACTTTGGGGTAAATAAGTAATGTGGGGAGTAATTGAGGAAGACACTCAATACCAGCCTATGGACCCCAGGTACAGACACACACTCACACTGATGACACACACATAAACATATCCAAGTACGCTGTGTCTGTCACTGACATTCTAGTGAATGGTTTATTCTACTCTAAAGGCAACCAACTGAGAGAATGGAGAGGCTCTTCACTTTGCATGTGTATGTGTGTTATATTGCAAGGGGAATGGCACTAACTAATCCAAAAGAAAATGACTTTAAGTTAGAATTTCAGACATGAGCATCCATCAATGGGGAAAGGGTCATTTACAACTAAAGTGGGCTTTCTGGGCCCTCTCAAATGACACAACTTTGTCTTGTAGCTGGCAATGTGTTTATCATTTCTTGGCAACAGAGAAACTTTAAGGATAGGAAAGCATGTATTAAAAAAAAAATCAACCAACCAAATATACAAGCGAAAACCCCAAGATGTCCCTAGAATTCCTATTCGTACTTCTCAAAGTCATAAAGATGAATTAAGGATGCTTCAGTCAAGCCTGGTGGATAAACAAAGAGGATTATGGTTTAGAATATTAGGCTAGCTTCTAACAAGAAAAGGCAAAGGAGGAAATAAATTGCAGTCAAGAGGAGTCTGAGCCCAAGGACAGGCCTGGGGCTTTCTAGAAATACACTGGAGCCAAAAAAACAGGGGGCTGAGGACAAGAAAAGTGACCAGGGTGTCTCCTAGATGGAGCAGGGGGTACCAACAGCATCTTGTACCCCTGCTGGACCCTGAATCCTCTAAAGGGGATGTCTGTCAGAAGGGGACACTCCCAATTTCCCAGATTCCTATGACTCAGTGGCAGCCTATGTTACCACAGAAAAACATTTCAAAGGCAAGAATAGCCAGATGAAGCAGAATTCCAGAGGAATTCAGCCTTAGATTCAATAGAAAAGGATCTACTCACTCACCTCACCCACCCGCCCATTGACTATGGGGTCAAGTCACCAACCACTGGTCTCCTCTTGTCTGGAAAGATCAACCAACCAACCAATCAACAAACAAACCGAATAAATATAACTGGTTTCTCTTCCCTGGAAGAGTCCTTTTGTGCTGCAGGGAGTGAGTGAAGCAGACCCCTGACACCCACTGGCACAAAGCTGCCTTCCTTACCTTGTTCATGTGGACATAGAACAGTTGTGTCCCTTGCTGCTTTTTAGGATCAAGAAAGGTAGACAGCCATCAGTCCAGTCCATTGATGCTCAGCGACAGCCTAACATGGTGGATCGAAAGATGTGAAATGGGAATATTGTCTTCCTTTCTCTGAATAGGTAGGATGAGCACCGGGATCATGACAGAACAGGTTTGAACAGGCAAGGTTCCCAATTTGAGTGGCACAGAAAAGCATCTAGGCTCTTGCTAACAGGAGGTCCTGCCCAAGGGTCTGAAGCCCACATGCCTTCAAGTGACACCACATGCTGGGTATCAGCCATGGGTTTGAGCTTCATGACCAGTTTGATGGGGAGTGTGGAGCGAATAGGGGCTGCACTGATTGGAAGCCGGTGGAACTCAGCGCTGTGTTCAAGCAGTGAGGGGCCAGAGCAGGGCTCACCTCTTTCTTTATGTCGCAGGAATGCCAGGTCAGTGAAGGATGGGTAGTTTGCAATTTGATTTTGCTAAGTAAATACTTATCTGTTGCTCTGATGGTTTCTGACAGCAGTTAGCATGTGCTGTTACAAAAGGCAGGAGTGAAAATCCAGGTTAGGAAGCAGGCTCGGCCCTGCAATATATATATATTGCAGCTTATGGAAATAGGTTCTTGTGAGGTGCTGATGTGTTTAAACGACAAATGAAAACCCTTTCAGAATGGTGGACTGAGACTCTTAGAACAGCCCTTGAACTGATCTCAAGGTTGCACACAGCACCACCTTGAAAGATTTCTGTTGGCTGTACTCTCTTCTGTGATGAGCCCGGCCCAGGATAGTTTGGATGATTGCCATAATTATCCAAGGATATTTGGAGAGAAAGGGGCATATCCTATTCTAAATCATCTGCCACACCCATCTAAGTCAGGTAGGAGCCCCAAGCCTGGTTTAGTCTGCTCAGTAGATAAGAAAAGATGGAACTGGGAATTATGATTGGGAATTTGGTGTAGCAATTTTGATATCAAGTCATTTGTACCTGAGTGTAAGCAAAGATTTATGCAAAACAATGCAGCGGGGCCTGGAGTGAGGGCACAGCGATGGTGAGAAGCTAGAATCAGCCACAATCCACCCTCATCTCTGCCCTTCAAAAAATGTAGGAACCAAGACAGAAAAGAAACTTGATCAAATGGATACACAATAAGCCATGTGTGATGTGTCTACTCCATAAAATACTATTTAGCCATGGAAAGTAACAAAGCATCACCCAGCCCATGATCAAACACGGGGGTGGACCTTGAAGTCGTTAAGTGAAAGAAGCCAGGCAAAAAGGTCACGCATTACACTGTTCTGTTCATAAGAACAGGCAAAAAGGCCACGCATTACACTGTTCTGTTCATAAGAAAGGCAAAAAGGCCA